>BROE01000016.1:15001230-15140148 GCA_036571765.1 Plecoglossus altivelis | reverse complement strand
CAAGGAGAGAGATGGAACTTCCCTCCCTCCCCCCCCGCCACCACGTCCCCCCCAATCACCATCCCTTCACGTAGACACAACACGCGACATGCACACAACCACCATGACAGGCATACACCACGAGACACAGCAACAACACCACACCGACGATGACACAACACTTGGCCGATGTAATTAGAAACTGACTGATGCCAGCTAGGATAAGCTCATTCAGCGGCAGTCAAAGTGATCTATCGAGCATGAAAGGTGAGAGAGGCATTGTAGTTAGGACAGAGTATTAAGCAGGGAGAAGAGAGAAAGAGAGAAGAGGGGGAGAAAGGAGGTTAGGTAGATTATAACTTTAGTTCTTGTTCTTAGAAGATCAGAAAAAATGCATTAATTGTTGTGTCACTAGGGAGTGAAGATTATCCAGTCAGACAGCTAGCTCGTTCAGTTAATTTACTTCTATACTTTGTACTCAGAAACATCCATAAGTAAGCTATTGATGCTGATCGTGTTTAGTTTATTCAAATGAAAAGGGAGGTTATGGTATGGTATGGTAACTTTACAGAGCAAGAGCAGTATTTAAAAACGATTGGTTTGAAATAAATGCGAACCCTCTTTTAGTATAAATGTGTTTTAAACAGGCATACCTACACAATATCCCAATTCCCCACAAAATAAATATAAACATACTATAATCATTTGGCAGTTTACCTGTTACCTGTAGGAATTGACAAACACTCAATTGAAATGCGAAAGTTTGGGGATTGATCATTTCCATTTCAAAAGAGGGATTTCTCCTCTCATAGCAATAATCCTCCAAAAAGCCTGGTATGGCAGAACCACACAGCGGCTTCAGATAATATAGCATTAGCAGGAGGGTGGTAGGGAGGGAGGGAGGGAGCAGGGGAGGGAGGGAGGGAGGGGGGAAGGCAGAAGAACAGCCTGACAGATGAAGCTGAAGACAGACTGAGTGTGCAGTCTGCAAATATCTTTCTTAATGCTTCTCTCTGCTCTGAGGCAGTGGTCGAGATTATCTCAAACACAGCCCTGTTCAATTTGCAAAACAGATTGAATTTGAAGTGCAGCACCATAATTACATGTCACCTGTGATTTAGAAACATCGACCAGGATGCACCTACACACACAAGTCCTTAATATGTGATCAGAAATGCTATTACTTGCAGAACACGTGTTAACTCTAAGCATGATATGAGAAGGTCCTCTTGTAGATCATCTAATCAGCTGTGGATTGCTGACAGGTGTGGACGTGAGGGACCACCCTCCCTCTGTCCCTCTGACTGTCTCTCCCTTTTTCTCTCCCTCCCTCTCTCCCTTTCTCTCTTCATCCCTCTCTCCCTTACTCTCTCCCTCTCTCCCTTACTCTCTCCCTCTCTCCCTCTCTCCTTTTCTCCCTCTCTACTTTTCTCTGTTTCTCCCTCCCTCTCTACCTACTTCCACTCTCCTTGTCTCAGATAGTAATCTCTGTCCCCTCTCCTGCCTGCCCTCTACTGATGATATCAAGCCATGACACAAACAAAACAATCCACGTGAGCATGTTGGAGCAGGCCTCCATGCAGTATGTCCTCTCTCTGTTGGTGTAGCCAGTGTTTGTAGCACTACTGATAGTCACCTCAAATCTGAGCATGCCTTACTGTGGAATAATGGTTTGCTGACAACCCTTTAGATTAAGATCATCTGAAGTATCGTGACAGAACATCAAGTCAATACCTAGTCTTACTCCTAAACCACAGATTAGTTTAATTAGAGCTTGATTTAGAATTAAGTGTTCGTGAATGAGTATAATTCTGAGCTCAGATAACGGGCCAGTAACGTTCATATAATCTGATGAACTAATCTGCCATTTCAGACACATATAGACTGGTGTTCAAGTCGTCCTAACAACCACAGTGTCCTCACGCATTCATCATGTTTAGATCGAATCTACTCAAATCAATTCCTGGGTGCTGGGCAGAGTGGGACTGACAGATATATAGCGTGGGGTTTGGTCCTGACGACAGCGCCTGCCCTGTGGAGGATCATTGCCATCAAGACTCGATCTGCAGAGATCAATCATCACCCAGATTAACAGCACGCCCCCTGAAACCATTTCCAATGCATCATCACACCCATCAAACTCAACAGGGGCATCAAGTACAAATATAACTGGAGAGGGTACAATTTCTGGAGAAATTGTGACTTAATTTGTTACAATTTCTGGGAAAATTGTGATATAATTTGTTACAATTTCAGAGGAAATTGTGATGTGATGTGTTACAATTTCCAGGAAAATTGTGATGTAATGTGTTACAGTTTCTAGGGAGATTGTGAGGTGTGCTTCCTTTGGATGCAGAGTGTCTGAGCATAAAACGTATAGTTTTTGAAGAACAAAACGTGAAAAGAGACCTAAACTACCACGTCAATCTAAATATTTGCAATCAGAGTCAGTTGTAGTAGCTGGACATGAGTTGTAGTTGGTAGCAATGAAAGTAATCTTGTCTCTTGAGCTATAGTGTGAGGTTGCGCAACACAGGATCATGGGACAGGAGGTTCAGAACAGGAACAGGAAGTTCAGCACAGGAACAGGAGGTTCAGAAGAGAAAGTTCAGATTCATGTTGAGCATGAGGCTCTAGGTATGCCTGTCCATAAGTCACTTCTAAATGGGTGTTCCCTTGGAAATTCACAGGCATTTTAAGAAAGGGTGGAAGATTGCAAATATAGATTTTGTCTTCTAAAATGAGGCCAGGTAGACCCTCATCTCTCTCTCTCTCTCTCTCTCTCTCTCTCTCTCTCTCTCTCTGTGTGTCTCTGTCTCTCTCTCTCTCTCTGTCTCTTTCTGTCTCTCCCTTAGATCACACACATCTATTACTGCATGCTCCTCTCTATATAGAGAGATGTGGAGTTCATTCTCTCTCTGTGGAGTCTGCTGAGAGAGTGGAACACAACACAGGTCCAACTCAGACCTACTTTCCGAGTAAGGAGGTCGCTTCTGGACAAGTGTTCCCCCTCAGACACAGAGACGTACTCTCTAACTATCAGAGGAACTCCAAGAGGCATTTAGCTCAGGTCACGAGGGGGTTTAAACTCTCGTTCAAACTGCATGATGAGATATTGAAAGGTACCAAAGGAAGAGGGAGGGGGAGTGGAGCAGAAAGAACAGGAGAGGAGAGAGGAGGGGATGGGACATATTCAAGTCAACCTGTGGCAATATGTGAGGTATATTCTCAAGCATTTGCTTATGGCAGATTCATGAATAAGATTACCACCAACTGTAGCTGGTAGGTTCACTGTTCACAAAGGATTCTAGTCCTCTGGAGTTGTTTCCATTCCAACAAGACTTGGATGACTGACAAGGGTCAAAAGGTATTCTACTGTTGAAGTTACATAACTGGGAAGAACTTGCTATGGCAGAGACACACACAAATCCACACAGACACATTATTCTCAAGAAATCGCTTGATCTTTAGAATTCCACATACATAATCTACATAGTTTGGCTACTAAAAATTGTGAACGTTTCATTCATTTTCCTGGGTTTATTTTCAAGAAATGAATCTCTGTTTCTGTGGCTCATATATTTGTTCAGACCACATTGTTTTGTCGGGGACTGTGGTGCTTTTTGAATCAATATTCTGAACGGCTGCTCTGTGAATATTAATACAGCATGCAAACATGACAAAGAGCAGGCCATTGATTTTTCGCTTTTCATTTCCCAATAGGAGTGTCACATGGTATTATGTTTTAGCATTTCGAGAGAGACGACGATTTGGTGAGTAGCCAGCTACACTCGCAGGAATGTGTCAGATGTGATTGGTCAAAAGAACTGGACATACACATTGTGTACGTGTGCGAGATTAACTGTCAACACGTGTACGTGCCTGGTCATTTCCTGTGTCAGGTCGTGACATGCCTTTGCTGACTACGCAACGTCCAGAAACACCTCGCTTCTTTGTGTCAAAGCAGTTTGAAAGGAGCTTGACAGGAAAGGAGAGAAGGAGGAGAAGGAGGAGGAGAAGGAGACGGAGGAGAGGATGAAAGGAGTGGGGAAAGGGAAGGGAAAGACAGGAATCATGTTCGAATGTAATTATGGGACCCAGAAAAATGCCAAGAAAATCAAAAGATTTTCGCTACACCTTTCATTGAACAGCAATCTTTTTGACGTAACAGTCGAAGATGAAGCTGCTCCAAGTCTCTGAGATCAATCACTGGAATGCCACAAAAAGGACAATTTAAGTGCCAATCGTAGCCCCCATTATCATAGTATCTTATGAGCCATTGATTGACGATGGGCTGTTCCTACATGTCCAACTGTCAAGGAGAGAATTACTGTTATACTGCAAACAGGTTTACTGCTATATTGGAGATATTGATTGGTGCTGGATCATTCCTCTGAAGGTTCACTGTCTCCGCAGAAATGGAAAAGAAAGAACTTGACACCTGAATTTCACCTCCATGAAATAAGTCGTTTTCATTTCTAGAGTGAAGAAGCTGTTATCGTAGATTAGTCAATCCTTCCTCAGGGTGTGCTTTTCTTACTGTGGGCTACAAAGTGAGTGGGAGTTTTAGTGTTGAATGATGGGATGGAATATTAACTGCCACCTCGTGTCACATGTCTCTTGAACTCTTGGCAGTCCCACTTTCACCTCACAGCTCTGCCAAACCAACACATTATATAACCATAACCAATAACAGCAACCCTTTGTAACAGATCAAATAAAAACACAGTCTCATTTGTCAAAAAAAACTGTTCTGTGTAAATATTTGCCTTTCCAGGAGGAGCAAGATCAGGCTATAGAGATTAGAGATGGAAAAACTCACTTTTAACATGACAGGTATTAATGAAACTAAGAGAGTGATAGGCTGGTAGTTTAAAAAAAGAAGATTAAAGTCATTATAATGAGCCTGTTTGTAATAGTAGGCTGTTCAGTATTAAAAATCACATGAAGAGCATTTGCTAAATTAGATTATATATTCGTGGAATGAAACTGCAATCTTGTTCTTGCGTCAGTATTGCATTCTATATTGGGAGACTAAATATACCTTATCGCCATGACTCGACAAAGAAGCTCCATTATGTGCCATTACATTTTGCTGTAACTTTATTTAAAACTCAGACAAATTAGATTCAGCCTCTTGAGCGGCCTATAAATGGCCGTATCCTCTTCCTGGAAAAAGAGAGACTCAAGATCTCTGTACACTATCTGACTGTGTTTGTCTTAGACTGGTGAGGATAATACCTCTTATAACATGTACACACATTCACACACAAAGAAAGGCAACTTTGTAACCCATGGATCACTCAAATTACAACCAAAATGGGTTTCACAAAATCTTCTTTTCCCAGGTTAGAAAATTGAGTTGTCCAACAAATTGAGCGGCTTAATTTCAAATGGAATCTTCATTTTAGCATCATGTGATCCTCATGTCTTCAAACAGTCTGTTGAACAGTTGGGGGAAAAAAGCCTAACCAATCCAACGTTTCAGAAGTCCTGCTTTCTGCTATACTCATTAAACTTGAATCATCCACTAAAACAGATGATTCATTGAAGTTATGTAATACAGGTTGAAAACATCACAGTTGGACTAATATACACCAGTCAGATTCAATCTTGGTGGAGACACACAAATGGATTTTTAATTTTAGCTTAGCATTTGTGGCAATCGCAAAGCGCAGTGACTCAGAGCTTCCTTTGATCAGCACTCCTGTGTGACGAGCAAACGTTTTCACAGCCACTCCCCTCCCATCCTCTCCACTCCTCTCCTCCACTCTCATCCTCTTCCCCCTCCTCCTCTCTTCTCATCTCCTCTCTTCTCCTCTCGTCTTCACTCCCCTCCTCTCCTCTGTTCAGCTCCCCTCCTCTCATCCCCTCCTTTCGCCCTCTCCTCTCCTCCTGTCCCCTTGCCTTTATTTTCCTCAGTCCACAGAGAGACTTATCTGACACCTACAATGACCAACCCCCCTCTGCCCCCCCTTTCCCCAATTCAAATATCCATTATCACCTCCCTCTCTCAACACCTCTGTCGCCATGGCATCCAGAGTAGGAACACTCATTTTTGGTCAGCTGGATTAAGGCAGGTCAGCAAACACATACAATTTCAGCTGGTGTTTTGAAAGCAGGCCCTCTCCTATCTGACTCCAACGGGTTGTGTTGTCAGGCAGACAGAGAGAGAGAGAGAGAGAGAGAGAGAGAGAGAGAGAAAGGGAGAGGGAGCGAGAAAGAGAGAGAGAGGAAGGGAGAGGGAGGGAGAGGGAGAGAGAGCGAGTGAGAAAGAGAGAGAGAGAGGACCTTGTGAACTCTTATAGAGTGGCAACGTCATCTCCTTCTCCTCTCCCTCAAATCAATGCCTGGGCTTAATGTTTTAGCTGTTGTAGATCTAGGACTTCCTGTACGCAAATAAACCAATCAAGTGCCTAAATCCTTCAAATCTACATTGTTATCCTGAAGCCTCTTGACCGTTAAGTACACGTGTACACCTCCTGGAATTAATGGTAATAAAAGTGGTTTATGCGATCTTGTGTGTCGTTTGAATCCGTGGTAGGATGAGCCAGTAAATTGGATAGAGAAAAGACTCGTAAACAGAAACTCACACCTTGTCTTAGCTTGTGTCAGCTTGGTGCGGCATCTGATCAGACAGCGACTGAGCTGGGTACGCCTGTGCTTGTGTCTTTGTTGGCGTGGTTCTCTTAGGGACACATCTATTATATACAGCTTAGACTATAGTTTGAGTCAGGGACAATTTAGTGATGCTAGAAAATACAGTGCGTTTTAATTTGTTCCATCTTATCCTTGCCAGAACCCGTAGACCGTTAACTTCACATTGAGATAATACCTTAGCAACTGTGAGCCAGTTTTCTAAATCAAGCATTCACTTGTCGCGTAATTATCTTTCTCTGACTGGCTCACATATGGTGCTAGACAAACCGTGGGCTAAATTGCCCCTCTTTGAGCAAGAAGAAGCAATCACACATTCTGTCTTTTTTCACTCTCTCACACAAACACACACACACACACTGTCTCTCTCACACAGACAAACAGTTTATTCCGGCTTCACTGCCGATACACGACATCACTCTCCTTTCCACCCCTGTCTCCATGGAGACCAGCGTCTAGAGGGCTCTAGAACGCTGTGAATCAGCAGGGACACGAAGGGGGAGAAAAGAGAGGGTGAGGAGGGAGGGAGGGATAGGGTGAAGGTGAGGAGAGAGGGTGGAAAGTAGGGAGGGAGGATGGGAGGGTAGAGAAAGGGGGGTGAAAGAAGGTGAGGGGGGAGGGAGGGAGTGGGGAGAAAAGTGAGTGTGAGAAAAAGGAAGGAGGGCGGGAAGGAGGAGGAGAGAAGGGATGATGAGGGTGAAGGTGAGGAGGAAGGGGGGTTGGGAGAGAAATAAGGGGGAATGAGGAGGAATGAGAGGGTGAAGGTAGGAGGAGATTTCCGAGGATGAGAGTGAGTAGAAATATAAGAAGAAAGGGTAAAGGCTGAATGCCTTACAATGCAAGGAAATTAAAGAATTCTATCTATCAAAATATCAGACAGCCAAGCGAGAAAGAAAACAAGGTCTGTCTGCAACCAATGGCATTACACAATGTAGGTTCTGGATGTCCTACACATTTATCAGTCAGCGGAATGAAGAGAGAGAGAACAACACCAGATGATTAAAGGACTCAAGAATAATGAATTGATCAGAGACACTGAAATATCCCGTGCAAAGTCTCTCTGGAGCCTGAAGGTCACAGAGCTCATTTTTATAGTGAACAGGGATGAGAAACAACAGCTGGTATACAGTGAGCAGGTGGATGAATACAAAATGCAGTCCTTGTTTACCACATTGTAGCTGATCCTGACAGCTTTCTTCTAAGCACAGGACACGCACACTGGGGATTTCACACTGGGTGGAAAGGGGACATGGATGCAAGACTATGTTACAGGAATCAGTATCAATCAATAGTATTTTAAAGAAACAATGGATATTATAATGTCAGAAATTAGACTGATTGCTCGATTGGGATTAACATATGCCAATGGTAAAGGAATTAATGACTCCCACAGTTGCCATAGCAGTATTAATGGTTGTACAAATTGGTCACCTCTCAAATTCTACTTGACAAATTAAGTCATCAGTCAGCACTTTTGATTTCGGATTGGGAACATTCCAGAAACATGCCAACATTTAATTCCCATACATGTGTCCTTGGCGTTGCGTTCAATTTGCTTGCGTTCCTTGCATTTATCATTTTTGCTTTTACCCAGAAGCACTCAACAACATGTCGTACATCTTTGTTATGTAGTCAAGGCTCCACCAAGGCCGACTCAGGTAGAAAGGCCTGACTCAAAAGCGCAAATAAGAGTCCGTGACCTGACACTTTCAAACCATAAATATCTCAAGGAGAGCTGTTCATTTCTCCCTGCCAGGCAGCAGTCCTACTAAGCTGACGTTGTACAGCGTCTACCTGAAGACAAGAATAGAACCAAGGTCTGTGAGGAGGCCAAGCACAGTTAGCATTAACAAGGAATAACGAGGGTGGAAGTTCATGAGTTTGCAAGAGGTCTAGACAAGGGCTTTCTGGGGAGGGCTGAGCTGGGCTCGCTGGATCAGACGACTACAGGAAAGACTGGGGCTTTGATAAAGGGCTGACCCTGGTTGTCGAGTCAAGGGAAACATCCTGTGCTTCGCCACGTCAACGCGATGGAAACAGGACTGACTCGGCTCTGAGGCTCATGATAAATGTCTACCAGCTGGACACTTCCACAGACAAGTCCATGTCGGAAGTGTTTGGTGTGTTTTAAGGGGTTGTATTATTAGGTGCGAGGGGAAGTGTGTGTGTGTGTGTGTGTGTGGTGGGGGTGGGGTGGGGGGTACAACACTATAAGCTTCACTGGAGAACGAGGAAGAGGGGCTTTTGATCAGCTTAGCACCCCCGCTGCAAGAACTTCTGGGACTGCGACTGAAACCACCCACAGTACCGCGGGCACACGGATGCTTATAAATACATCGTCCCGCACAGTAAACAGGCATGCTAAGAGTGTAAGAGGCGTGTTAAGAGTGTGTACCATTACAGAGGAAATGACCCTTTTCCATAGGTCAGGGGACCAGGGAACATTCCAGAGCTCTTTTAGGAAGGGGACTTAGGGTGGAGAAGAGCTGCATGGGCCACTTAGATCCTCTTGTCACCACACTGTAGCAACGGCTCATTTGAAACGTGGCCCGTGTGAGAGTAGCTGTAAAACAGGGGAATTGAAAGGGGGAGCACACAGTGTCTGAGTACATGGTTGTCAAGGTACATACTGCGAAACGTTCCAAAAAACAACAGAGCTGTCATTTTCGGAATTCCTTTTGATTATCTCGCGTCGGCCTTTCAAGAGCCTCCGCTAATGATGCCGTCGAGATGACACAGACTGATCTCTCCTGTGTGTTCTCCTGTCTGATGTCAGTTATCATTCGGCTCACGAAGCCTCGCTCTGTCATCTCCAGCACGCAGGGGTAATCAACCCTTTCTGTCATCGTCTCCCGTCTCCAGTTACACGGTCTCGACCGTGGAAAAAGAGCACTTAGCAGGCACAGTGGAACACACGCCATCTCTGTACCGGGGAACCAGCCTTTTTAGCGAGGCTGAAAAGACGACTTACAGCGCCAGGCCCAAACATCTCACACACACACGCACACACGCGCACACGCACACACACGTGCACGCACGCACGCACACACACACACACACACCACACACACACCACACACACACACACGCAGCTCTGACTGATGCTCTGGTTTGAGCCACTTTGAGCAGGCCCATAGACGACAGTTTATGTTTCTTGTGCCTCAGGGGACTTGTATGTGTTTAATTGGGCTGTAACAGGTTTGAACAGGGGACTGGGGCAGGATGAGAAAAATAAAATGCATGATTAACCGGTTGTGCCTTTCACAATATATCCAGTAAAACAACCAAAACATCTTTCATGTTAGCAGACTATTGCCCAAAAATTGAATGTGCTTCCATTTACATAATTGATGCTATTTGAAAATCCTATGGTGAGGAAACTGGTGAACTATGAAAATGTCACATCGCTGCCTAGAGGTATGTTGTTGAAGCCCATCAACTTGTTAAAAACTGAAGAGAGGTTAGACCATTTATATTGGCTCTTTCCTCACCGCACAGGACAGGGCATTGTAAAGTCAGGCACACAAACACACGGCACATACACAGACTATTATTGTCGGAGAAAATATGTCCTTATCTCATGCATCTGCTTGCCTTTCATTACCATATTTGTGGGTGGTTGTGGCGTTCTGGTCATTCTAAGCAATTCGAACGTTAGTAAGAAAAAAGGATGAATTGTTCTAAATCAGCGGTCATGCGTTTACTGTGGGCTGTGTGTGTTTTCAAAATCCAGCAGAGCAAAGATCCCTGTGTCGTTTTAGCTTTCAGGCTGAACTCCCAAGGACAAGAAGGGTTACAGAGTACAACCCTTAAAGGCACTGGCTGTTTCGGACCAAGCCCTGAGTTACAGAGGGAGGTACACAAAGAAACATGCAAAAACATGATGAGGGCTGGAGGTGTACTGTGATTCGGAGTCCCCATGGTAACCACACAAAACGGCATGCACTCACCATGGCAACGGAGGAGGTAAGGGAATACTGGTGCGATGCTGTGGCCTCTGGCTATTTGAAACACACGTACGCACAGACAGGCAACGCAAGAGGCACTAGGAACACGTCCTTCTGCAAGGTACATCAGAAAACACAACCAACTGTTCAAATAGAAACAATGCTCTGTAAATTGTACTTGTATTCACACTGGTGACTCTACACGAAGGATGTGACTAACACAATAACAAGGCATGACCACACACAGGTTAATTTATGAAGTTGTTTTTAACAGACACACACACACAAGCGTACATACTATGGCCTCTATAACCGACCAACCCAATAAAGTGGTGCCAGGTCTTGGGTTAATAAAGACACAGACAGCTACCATGGTGAGAAACACATTACGACACTGACTGAGCATACATCAAGGCTGGTCCACCTGTCTATGTTACTCCATCAACACTGTCAACCAAAAAACCCATAACATACATCATGCTTTACTCAGGAAAGTGACAAAGAGAGAGAGAGAGCGTGAGAGAGAGAGAGAGAGAGAGAGAGAGAGAGAGAGAGTAAGAGAGGGGAGAGAAATGTTTAGACCCATCCAACCAACCAAATCTGAACACACACCACACATTTCTTTCACAATTGACACAATAACTTCTAGCCCCATAACAATCTATGCAATTTGTGTGATGTTAAATGTGAATTTGTTTTATATAATATTACATCCATTGACTTCAATCAGAACTGCATATTAAGTAGCCATTCCATTAAAAAGGTGCATAATGAGCTTGATTGTGGTTGGAGTTTTCTTAATTACTGTCTTTAATTAAAAAGACAACTAAATATGAACAATGTGCAAAGTGAGATATGATCTACTTTGGCTAAGCCCAAATTCTATTTAATAGTTATTAAAAGCGTAGTGCTTGGCTTGTTCGGTGTCGGTCAAGCTAAAAATGGAGTTTGGTCTTCACCTTCGCTCACAAAACATTTGTGGAACAAAACTAAATCAATGTAATAACATGCCATCGCATGTTATTATGTATCACTAAGCAATTACACGCACCATTTATAGCGCCCATTCCATATATGTTCAAATGAAAAGCTTTGAAATAGGAACAATATCGCTGATTATGAAGGGCGACACTGACTATCCGACATTCAAATCACGACTGACTATTTCATCATTTTTGCAAACAGAACCTCTTTATACATTTCAGTTGCCATTTCTAGTGCTATTTTGTGAGGCTTCCCATGAGAAGCTGTTGTGTGCGAATGTCCCGGTGCCTCCATTGATATTCAGCCCCGGCTGAGCGTCAGCTGTCAAGCAGTCAGGGGGCTGTCGGTCTCGCATCTGCACACAGTGTGATTGGGTGGGTGTGGCAGGCCTGCCTGCTCGGAAACAACACGAACTTGACTCTCTGGCGCCACCTAGCTACACAGAAGTTATCGCAGTTGTTTTCCTTGTGAAATTATATTTTTGTACTGATTGTGGACTCCATACAAGGGCAACATACATCACAAAACCATGACTATGTGCAGGGTGTTTTGAATATACTTAATCCAAACATCGTGGTCAAAATAATTGAATTACCTTTATAATTAACTATTTAATTTAGTTGGAATTTTAGTCCAGGATCAATAATGTCTCCTGGAGAGGTCAGCGATGAGGTCAGTAGTGACGTGAGGTCTGTGGTGAGGTATACTTCGTGTTCCGCAACTCAAACACTAGATCTCCAGCAGCGGGTCCCAAGCAAACTAATTGTAATGCAAAATTGTTGAAAATGTTCGACCACTGTTGCAGCCTGTCAACACAATGGACATACTGTTGATTTTTAGGAAGGCTAATGAAACACCTGGAGAAACAAAGCGATACAATAGTGGCATCTAGTGTTATAAAATACATATTACAGAAACTGTTAAAAATTATAATAATCATAAAAATATATATAACATGTATAATAAAAATGCATTCAAAAACAACCATTTGGTGTTCGAGATTTTAAATTGACCGCTGATAAATCTATAAAAAATATAAAAGCTAAACGTGGTCTTCTATTTGGCCTTATTTACTGGGGTAAAACCAAGAATGAAGACCACTCTAATCTTTTTTCTGATTTTTGAATTAATTCCCGTGTTATTGTAGTTTGTTTCTATGGTTCTTTATGAAGTTCAGAATACACCGAATTAATATTATAACAATATAGTGACTAATAAAGCTCTTATTTAAACAAGGGGAGTCAGCAAAACCTTGAGTTTCTTAATACCGGCGCGGTTTGACACCTACATCCCGCTTTGGTTACTCCATGTCCCGATTGGCGCTTTTGAAAGTCAGCGAGCAACGCGATTGCTTGGTTTTGAAAGGCGTCGGGCTCCGCGGTCAATTCGAAAGAATGCATTCAGCACTGTAGCTAGCTGCCTTCCAGACACATTCATTTTTCTCCACGGGGTCGACACGCACTACAGTCAAATTCTTACACGGAGGAATCTGACTTCAGGTAGTTTGTGTTTCATATTTATTGCATTAGTTAGATTAATCATAGATGTATTCAACGGTAACATTTTAAAACGTGACCATAACTCATGAACGATTGACTTGTCACTGCTAGCTAGTTAGCTTACGTGAGCTAAGTGAGCTCGCTGGCTGGTGTAAAGCATTTGGATTAGCCTAAGTACTTGGCCAGCTAGCGACAAATGTTAAGATAAGAACTAGCGTAACATGATTGGCATCTTTGATTCCTTTAGTTTGCTAGCCAACGATGTAAATATTATTAGCTTTTGAGTAATTTACCTAGTCGTAGTTAAATCATTCAAGAAGTTGCCACGATTAGGCGTGATGCAGCTAGATAGTTCGAGCTAGCTCCCTCTGCCAGTGTGGACTGTACAGCTACGCATCCGTGACTCACTACGTGCAGTAACGTATCTTCTCTTTTTCAGTGAACAATGGAAGATTACTTGAAAATAGAGAAAATCGGAGAGGGTACGTTCAGATGTACCTCCACCAAAGTTAATGTCAAGCTGTTTCACTTTTGTCAAAGCAGTGAACAACTTCGATGTAATTTGAGCCTGTCTTTCTGCGTTGTAGTCGCTTTCACGAACAGTAAACAATGTTGGCTCCTTTCTTCAGGTACCTATGGGGTTGTGTACAAGGGCAGGCACAAGTCGACTGGCCAGGTGGTGGCCATGAAGAAGATTCGATTGGAGAGTGAGGAGGAAGGAGTTCCCAGCACAGCAGTGAGAGAGATATCTCTTCTGAAGGAGCTGAACCACCCTAACGTTGTGAGGTAAGGCTGAATGTGTGTGGTAAGAGCGACAACGTAATTCCTGATCAGAAATAACACAGCTAAAAGTACCATGCTGTTGAAAGTATTGCATATCCTAAAGTATTTGTGAAGATGTCAATGTGATCATAATAGGAACCAGGAATGTAGTGCTCTGTTTTATCTTGACTAGGCTCCTAGATGTACTGATGCAGGAGTCCAGACTCTATCTAATCTTTGAGTTCCTGTCCATGGACCTGAAGAAGTACCTGGACTCAATCCCCTCTGGGCAGTATATGGACCCCATGCTTGTCAAAGTAGGCTATACCTTAGACTCAAATTCAATCATTAACATACAGAACAGCGAGAACAAATGTCAGTTAACTTACTCGCTCCTCAAAGGAACAAGGAGAGATTCGGAGGCAGTTTTTTTGCATCGTTACTTTCATACTCAACTTTCCCGGTGTAACTGTTTCTTTGTGTGTCGCCTGTCCAGAGCTACCTCTACCAGATTCTGGAAGGCATCCTGTTCTGTCACTGCAGAAGGGTTCTCCACAGGGACCTGAAGCCACAAAACCTGCTCATCGACAACAAGGGGGTCATTAAGCTGGCTGACTTCGGCCTTGCCAGGGCCTTTGGTGTCCCTGTGCGGGTTTACACCCACGAGGTACGAGATTGTAATGAGTTTAGAACTGTTTCTATAGATATACAGACCCAGGGTCAGGGAGGGGGGTTTGGTTTATATACATTTATTTAGATAAATAACCCCCCTCCAAAAAAAAGAAAAGTCCAGATCTGATGATTACTGACGTTCGTTTCAATCCAAGTTATACTTTCAACAAAATATGTGGTACGATGAGTTGTTTAGTTTTAATTGCTTGATGAGTTTGAGGGCCCAAATCGCAATGAAAAGCAGAAGAAAACCATTCCTCTCCTGCTGTACTCTGTCTAGCAGTAGACGTGTCGCGTGTGCCTCTGTAGGTGGTGACGCTGTGGTACAGAGCTCCGGAGGTTCTGTTGGGCGCTGCTCGCTACTCCACCCCAGTAGACGTGTGGAGCATCGGAACCATCTTTGCAGAGTTGGCCACCAAGAAGCCCTTGTTCCACGGAGACTCAGAGATCGACCAGCTCTTCAGGATCTTCAGGTGCGCTCGTAGTTCTTCGTCCCTAGAACGTGGTTGTTAGTTCTTCGTCCCTAGAACGTTGTTGTTCTGCTCCTTGCCAAGGTTGTGCTAAACGCATGTAGGCATATAGAGGGGGCCAATGTTCCATTTTTCTCAATCAGCTGGCTTGAGAAATATCCATTTGTTACTTTATTTTACAAGTTTAAAAGCAGCGAGAGCCATTCAGATATGTTGAGAGAGTATCTCACGTGTGGGACTGACACAGACATGCACAGCCTGTGTGTTTACACAGCTGATAATACGTCTCTTGTAGCGATTACTACTACAGTAGTATGACAAGACTGACAAGCTCCATGTGAACCAGCTTTCCTGTGTTCTCCTGCAGAACCTTGGGTACTCCTAACAACGACGTTTGGCCGGAGGTGGAGTCGCTGCCAGACTACAAGAACACGTTCCCCAAGTGGAAGTCTGGGAACCTTTCGTCCATGGTGAAGAACCTGGACAAGAATGGCGTTGACCTGCTCGCTGTAAGATCCCGTTTGAGATGATCAGTTCTTGGAGAAATGAAATTATACACTAGAATTGCTGTTTCTAATCCCAATGTAACTGAGTTTAAATGGTTACACTCACTACTTTGTACGAAGACCACCAAATTGTTGTAGATTTTTTGATGGCGAAGGAGGTTAAAGCAGCGTTTATGGAGGTGGTCATTGCAATTTTATGTCAGATGAAGTAAATTCCCACCCAGTAATGGGCAGTCTGCTAACCAGCAACACAGTAACCTTGCAACATAACCATAGATCTCACTGTCACTTATTCGACTTCTACAAAAAATGTCATGAAATGTGTCACCTTTCTTTAACTGAGATTGACTGTTTATTTGTAGAAAATGCTCATCTATGACCCGCCGAAGAGGATCTCTGCAAGACAAGCGATGACTCATCCATACTTTGATGACTTGGACAAATCTACTCTACCTGCAAACACTGTCAAGATGTGAACTATGATGGCCTCTTACAGATTATAATTATGGAAGTATATGAATCCATATTTAGTTTGTCGGGTTTGTTTGTTTTTTCCATTTTCTTTGTTTGTCCTCTTATGAGTAGTTTCTCTGTAAATACACTTTTCTGTAAAAAAAAAAAAAAAAAGTTTGGATCTGATGTTAAATGTACAGAACTTTTGGCAATATATTTTCAATAAATGTGCACTTTTTTGAGATCCAGTTGGACTGACTTGTGCGTCCTTTAGTGATATTGTTACATTTTTGAGCAGTCTACAATTCTTTCAGACGTTCACATCGTGAGCTTTACTGCTTGAACTCAAGTTAAATGTTAGTAGATGGCTCTTTTGGATAAACATTGGGATTCAATTCAGCACCACATGCTGGCGAAAGGAAAAGTAAGGGTTCTGCTATGTTTGTCCCACTCTCTCAGGCCACATCCGTTAAAGTTTCCTTGGAATCATCTACACAAGCTAAAGTTTAGGAATTTAAGGGACTAATAATGTTAAAACGAACAGGAGTAATTGGGTTTATTCAGTTGTTCAACTTATTTTCTTATTTGGAACAGATCAGATATCCTTGACTAAAGACTTGACTCAATAATATGATGTCATAGTGAGTGGGAGGTTGCTCATGTGAATGCGGCAGACAGTTTCTAATCTGCTTTGTCTATTGTGTTCTTTGCAGTTGCATATTTTACTAAAAGGGCATGTAGTCAAAGGCAAATGGTTCCCAAATGTCACTTTCAATTGTGAAACAAAAAGACACAGCATGTTAAGCGCTATTGTATAGAATTTCTTGCATTCTCTAAGAACGGTTTTTGAATTCTGTGTAGAGCGTGTTCATTGTCTTCAGTGTCTTGTATCTTTTATTCAGATGGTTCATGTTCATGCATACACAATTTTTCAAGTAGTTTTATGTAAAAAAATGGAACAAAGCCACAAAAATGAAACAAGCAGACCAAGTTTACGCAAGCTGATCCAGATGACCTCACTACTGTCAAGTTTTCCACTTAGCAAATACGCTGTAACATATTACACATCATTTTGTAGAAAACATTCAATCTTTGGTGATGAGCCAAAATAGTTACATCAGTATTTACAAGGGAAAACATTCGATCCAATGTTGACATTCTGCTTTTTATTACACTGCACTGAATATTGTTGTTCTGACTGAACATCCTATTTGATTTCCCACGAGCAGGGAAAACAAGCAGGAACCTCAATGACCTAGCCCCCTCCCCATTTCCCCTCATCTTTCACTCATTTCACATTACTGAACCGAACCTGACCGATCAGAGCTGGGTCATGCTGGCCTAATTCTGCTCCTTGTCCTATTTTGACTTCAAAGGTAAGGTCAGTAATGTTGTGGAGATGCACTTTTTGTCATAGTTGCTTCCAGAGACTTCACATCCTGATAGCAACCAATGCATCTAAAAGATTTCACAGTACACTAGTCTAGACACGCACTATAGAGAGGAAGTACGCACTATAGAGAGGAAGTGGCACAGCTGGCGAAATGGTGTGGGACAAACAACCTGTCCCTCAACTTGAGCAAGACAAAGAGTTTGTGATGGACTTTAGGAGGAACTCCGCGGATCACCCCCCACTGACCATCGACAGCTCGCCTGTCGAGAGAGTCAACAGCACCAAATTCCTGGGGGTGCACATCACAGAGGACCTCACCTGGACCACCAACACCAAGTCACTCTCAAAGAAGGCACATCAGCGCCTACACTTCCTTCAACTCTCCCGAGTCTCTCTGACTCCCCATACAAAAACTAAGACTATCGGAAGACTTGCACTAGTCACTTCACTTTTCATACACACTGCTGTGTGTACACAAACTGCACTAAAGACTCTGTAATATATGTATTTTTATACGCTCATATTCTTTGCACATGTACAATACTCTTTGCACATGCACATCGGTAAGTATTCGTACAGTTTGTATAGTTTGTATCTTGTTTAGTTTATGTATAGAAAACTTATATTTATTTTAAATTGATTGTTGTTTGCCTGTACTGTTGTATGTCTGTACTTCTGTAGCACCGTGGCTCTGTGAGGCACGACATTTCGTTCCACTGTATGCACCCGCATGTAACGGAATGACAATAAAGCACAACTTGAACTTGAACTTTGTAGGAGTAAATTAAACACGACCACTCATTTAGTTCGGTTCGGACCGAACCGAGCTAAATGAGCCTCGGTTCGCAAAAATGACCGTCCCTGCCTTTAAAAGCAGGGAACTGAATAAAGACACGATCAGGACTAGTATCATATTAGACTTGTTTCAGCTCTGCTCTCACTTTCCTTCCCCAGTCAGGGCACAGCACTGCGGCTATTGGACAGCTTAAAGTTCTGGCAGATGATGACCAGTCGGTACAAGTTCAATATGACCACCAGGAAGTTCTTGATGGCGAAGAAAACCAACATCTGGTGGAAAACATCAAAGTGCGTCATGACAGTGAGACGCACGACCAGGAAGGGTCCATCCTGGATGAACAGACTCTCAGCTATGGTCCAGATGTCTGTGCTGCGTCTGGCCAGGAGACCCACATCTTGGCCCTCGGTCTCCGACTCAGGTTTGGAGTTCACCACTGTGAAGAAAAACACAGGTCATGGGTTCAATCTTCCGCACATAACACACACACACTCACACACAACACACACACTCACACACGGCTGCGTAAGCACACTACTGACTGGAATTAATGAAATTGTACGCTATGTTACTTTCGCTCATATCCCCAAATGGCTTCGTTTTGTGGAAGTTCTTGAGTATTAAATTATTTAATAGTCTTATTAACAGGACCATAAAACAGTGCTTCTCTGATTGTGGATATTGATTGTGTACGATTTGCACACTCTCAGATGAAAGTGTGAGTAAGGGTCACTTATCCAAAACCATATTATTCGGGTTATTAATACTTAATACGTTTAGAGAGGTTTCAGAGAAGATAAGGGGCGGGGGGAGGGGGAGGGTGTTGTTACAGATGAACTCCTTAGCATCCTTAGGATCAGAAGATGAACAAGCTGCAACTATAATGAGTTGCAGCAGGTTTGGCCGCCTGCCTGACAATAGCTTACGCCACATCAGCCAAGCACTGAGGGCAGGAGAAGATGTGGATTCTAATGTGTTTCCATTACTAATAGATGAAACCAAATCTCTGTACACATACATAAAAGGCCACATCTACATTTGAGTCAATCCTTATGTGTATCTATTTCCTGTTGAGGTTATCCATAGTACATCAATGATAAATGCAGCCTTTCAGCCTAATAAGGGGTGTTTCAGTGATGTGGTCATTGAGGTTTGGCCACAAGAAGTTTAAACAGATGTTTATACCCCAACAGAACACAGAACTGTTTTCATTGTTCACGTGATTATCTCAAAGAAAAACATCAGGAAGAACATGGGAATGTTTTCCAAGCACAGAAGTTGGACAAAAACAGATAGAGTGCAGCTTCAACATGTAGAAACATGAAGGAATATGACAAGTATGAAGGGCAACGCCGTCTCCATGGCAACACACTTCGATGTCCCTGTTGGATAGGGACTCGGACGGAGAGCGTCTAAGTCACAGAGAGCTGGGATCATGAGAAGGTACAGATGAGCCGCTTACCGGCCAGATGAAGCGGGAACTGTAACATGCTCCAGGTCCACACTGCTAGAATGATGTAGACCAGCTGGGGGCTGTTCTCTCTGTGGGACACACAGACAGTTGAAGTTCATAGCTCGGCTATAGTACACTGCTAGAGGTTTAATTCATGCTGCCAATGACAGCGAGGAAAAGTGTCTCATTCAATACCTTGATTAGTGAAAAGAATACAAACATAACCACCTAACTAACAACAATTGATTCCATTTGGCCTGTTGTTATAACATATAGTGATAGAGTTCAATGGCGTTTATCAGATTTTCTTCTTTCTTTTTGAAGATGGCATGAAGCAGACGAATTAACAAGATTGAACACTGAATAAAAAACCCACTTGACATCGGACAGCGTTTCGCTGGTGAACTCCAGGATGTCTGCTGCCGTGCCAACGAAGATGAGCAGGAGCTGGGAGAGTTCGTCTCTCGTAACTCCGCCCCCGAGGGGGAGGAGCCACTTGCCCACGATGAGGAGGATGAGAAGGACCTGATGGAGTGCCAGAATCCAGTCGTTTGGACAAACGCTGGACTGTAGCTTGTCAAGGCTCTGCGGAGGGCCAACCAAGAGGATGTTGGTCATTTGTAGTCTGAATCATTTGCTGCTCTGTACCCCAAAATGTATTCATGTGAAATTCAATGTAACAATTTGCAAAAGACTAGTTCCTGTATTTCTCTAAGTTTCAATTGAGCTTTGATGAAAACATGGATTGTAGAAAAGCCCCCTTGGTGTAAAACATGCCAAGCTATTACAACTGTACTGAAAGCAAGAAACAATAGCGTTAATACCTTTGGGATTTACTCACATTTAGGTAGTGTTGAACCGTGAAGTTTGTGGACGTTTCGTTCAAAAACGTGCTTCTTAAATTTTCCCAAGAGTCCAGTTTCTTGCACTGACAGACATATTATTGAAATCAGATAAACATGATATACTTCATCTGAAGGCTATCAAGCAGCTGATATCCAACGGAATGTAAAGCATTACAAACAAAACTACTTGTCATATATAACTAACACAGCTTTATTTCTTTGTATGAACACATATACACTACCAGTCAAACGTCTGGACACACCTTCCCATTCAAATGAATGGGACAATGTGTCCACACTTTTGTCTGGCAGTTTATAGGACCATTTAACAAAAGGTTCGTCTGTTCCTGTACCTGAAGATTGCCTAATTTGTTCTGTTGATGATGCAGTTCTAGAATCCACATGGATGGAATGATGCTGATGAGGAAAAGTAAGATGGCAGGAGAGAACCTAGAGAGTAAAGAAAACAAAAACTGCAACTAAACTCATTCATTCGTGCACACCCTCCCCTAGAAAGTCTTTATCGTCAAACTTGAGATTGAAGCATGTTCAGCAGATGATTAACCGAGTACAGCGTTTGTCAGGAACAAAGAGGTAAACTTTCTCTCAGAGAAAGTTGGGTGTTAGGAAGCAGATCTAATTTACAGAGTACCACCCCATTTTTGTCCCAGGATATTTCATGTCACTGTATAACAATAGGATTAGCAGGATACAGGATCTCAGGGGAAGGGGTAGCGTGGGGGAGGGTTGCAGTCCACCGTAAAGAAAAGGATAATGTAAGAAGTGAAACAATACTCTTAAAACCACATACATGATTTACAACTTACCATTTGTAATCTTGTCCTTTCCGTCTTTTCAATGTTATGATCATTTCAATAACGAGAGGTAGAAAAAGGAACGTCAAAAGCCAGTACTTGTTATCATTTTTGATCCACGTCACTCTCCAGACTCCGATGAGTGATATTTGAATGAAAAGAACTCTAGTAATAATCGCACATACAAATGTGAAGAAAGTCATGTTTTAGGTGGGTGAGTGTAGCCCACGACCGTAGGAGTCCAGTTAATTTTGACGCTTCAAAGTACAGCTGATCGGTGACAAATGAGTAACTTGTATTTTCACAGACAGGTCCCCAAATGTTACGCTCCGCCCCGTGTTGCATTCACTAACCAAGGAGAAAGATAACAAGGACAATCTGCAAAATTCAGAAACAAGAAGTCGTGTAAGATGTTACACCCCAGTGACTTATCAAACATTTAAAAAATTTCAGTTTAACCATTTAAATAAAACAATGAATAAGGATCTTGGCGACAGCGGAAACAAGAATATTTGGGCCCATCATTTTAAACTGAAGATGTCACTCATTTGTGCAGTCTACCGGCTACTTAAGTTTAGACTTTTAATTAATGACGCAGAAATAAACAAAAAAAGTTTAAGTCGTCCAGAGAATAAAAATACAAATTATTTAAAAGGTGCAACTAATGCCTCACATGTGACAAACAAGATTTGAATTATTTCATTGACCGATTAAGTTTAGTGACATGCGATTACTCATTTAGTATAATTTCCATACGTATACGACGGATAATACAATATACTTTATTTAACACCCGAAGACAAGCAGTTAATCTACGCTATCACACCCATCTAACGGGCCTTATTCATTAGGGCCGGTAGGGAAATGCAAATCAGAGATTTGCCCCCGAGAAAAGGGGACGAAGTCTTACTCTTTGCATAAAGATGTTCATGTTTGAATACTGCATCTTGTTTCGAAAAGCCATTCGCCCTATGTATGTGTGACACAATATGTTCCACATGCAATCTGGAAGGGAAGCGAAAATGAACTTCAATGCCATCATACCAAATCTTTCACTACTATAGTTCAGCTATGACACAGGTAATACTGTGTTGTTTCTGTATATCTGATGGAGCCTGTTCCCAGACAAATCCATCGTCCCTGTCAGTGTAGTTTCTGGGGAGGAAACAGAGAAAGAGTTGTGACCTTGGAAATAGCTCGAACTTATCCTGTCTTTGTTCCCAACTCTATCATCCACAATGCTGTGTATATCTGAAATTACGATCCGTTTCAGCGCTTTGAGGCCGAAGTATTCAAAACAACTCTTGAAGAATTTCTTCGTTTTCCATGTCACAAGGAAATATAAAACCTCTTGAAAATCAAACATGAAATAAATAACAACCACTGAACTCGTTGGTGATTTCTACTCAGATGGTTCGGTCCACAATACATGTTGTACAACCTTTATGCGGATTAATTTTACAAACAAACCTATTCAGGGTTAGATATTAAAAAAAAAAACATACCAGAGGTGACAGGTTCTTCACATCTGGATTTATTGGACCAATTCCATCTATGAATTCTATTAGACACATTGTATCAAACCCTGGTGAAACGGAGACACTTTTGTGTCTCTTGATTAGGTAGCATGTGCTAATGCCTACATTGGATCTGTTAACCTCAGGGTTCGAGATCGACCTATGACTAGAAGTTCATGAGACGAAAAGGGAAACTGTTTATCCAGAGAGAAATGGCTGAGTTGGCGCATTCCTAACAAGGGTAAACAAGGCTTCCTCTCGTCCGTTTCAGTCTACGATAACATCGCTAACATCGCTAATATAGCTTACACCAGTAAAGGCAATCAAGGAGACACCGAGGGACCTTTTCTCGTGTGACAAGGACTTGGGGACCTTCTAACACGCCTTTTCTTCCTCATGTGCTTTCAGATGAGTGGCAGCCCTAACCCTGGCCCCGGATGGTTTTGAGGGGACATTTTGGTCTTTCGTCATGCCCTATATACACTAATGGGTCATCACTGCGTGGGGAATTTCACCTTCAGCACTGTAACCCTCGTTTACCTCACCTATTACCAGGAGGTTTGTTGTCCCATTTGCCATTAATATCTCACAGGTGATAACCTCCAGATGGTAATCATGTATTAATGGAAAGCATCCATGGCGTTCCTGTGCAAGAGACTGGTTCAGTTGGATAAATGTAATTTCCACAAATTCCAACAGATGGCAGTAATTCCTTTGCCTGAATTCTAGGAGCAATGCCCACCAAGGTGAAAGAGGGTGGATATTTCAAATATCTTGCATGTCAGCAAGGCACAACTGAGAGATAAATACGTTATAACGTGTTCAATTAGTTGATCTGAAGTTAAACAGTAAAGTTGTGTGTACATCCATCGGCCATTTCTTTTCTCTGGGGTCGTTAAACAGAAAATCAACATCTGTTTCCATTACTGGAAGATACTGCAGGCTTTCAAAGAACAATGGCGGCACATTTGTTTTCATAATAATGACTCTTTCAGAGTAAACAAGCACAATGTCTGTCTAGTCTCTCATTAGCTCGTTTTCTGTTGACCAACCCTGAAAAGACAAAAACACATTGACGCTGATGAACGATAAATGTGTTTAGTCTTTGAACAACCGGGTCAAGGGTGAGACAGGTGGCTAAACTGTCTTGATAGAGTTGGCCTAAACCCACTTCATGTTCCAGAAAGCTCTTTTCCTACAACAGTCACACATGTCAGGCATTTGCATGGGAGCGATTGGACTTAAATGGGTAACACATGACTCAATCTCCAGGCTTCAACAGCTGCACAGGCTCCATAGTTATTGGACAAATATGATTTGCCTCAGAGCGAGTCTTCAAAGCCTTTCAAATGTGGAATTCTTTACGTAAGCTGGAGTAAATAGAGATATTGAAAGGGATTTGCTGCAACAATAAAAAAAAACCCTTGCTGCTCTTCTTCATGTTGGATCATTATAACCTTGACAACTATATGTTTTCTACATTAAGAATGAAAACAAAGACTTGCATGATGTGCTGCTTAGCTTCTTCTCCTTTTACTGTCAATAAACTCACAGATGTTTCACATTAATATTTATAACTTAAATCTGGCCTCTCTTGAAAACGTCCAAACATAGCAAAGGATTGTGTTCTCATCTATGTATTAGACAGCAACTACTCCAGTTTAATTTTACCAAAAGGAAAGTTTACAGAGAGTGGTTTCAGGCATAGGTCATTAGCCTTCTCAAAATACTCCTGTCACCATAGCAACTTCAAGTGACTCCTAAATTGCCATATAAAATGAGATAAATTATTAAAGCTAAGAGGTTTTTTTCTCAGGCAGCTAAGCGCCACACTCTCAACATAATGCATTATTTGCCTCTTCGCTGCATTGGAACAATGCTGCATGTGGTTATGAACAATATTTAGACATTATTTTCTTTTTTATATAGCTGTTTTCAGGGGCTGCGGTTTTAAGTAGATTAATTCCAGCTATTGAGTAGCAGCCTGCTGCTATATGGCTCCAAAACATTGAGCAGCGATTAATGCAAGATTTATTGCTTCCCATCATAAAATTACACTTGTCAACCTAGTCTGACTAATACGTATCAGTTGCAACTGTTTGATGTGTGCACAGTCAACGTGCACAACAGAAGTGTGAAGATTTGCAGAGTTGGGCTTTGATGGCTGAATCTAAATCCCCAAGTAATGGATGCAGACCCACTGGAGTGATGCTTTCACAGGCTTGGTGTTTGATGTCCCCAGGGTTCACTGACTGCAGTTCCATTATGAATCTACAGTGTATGCTTCTCATATTCAATACAAGTGCCTTTTCAATCACTCTCATATTCCAGAGTTAAACACTGTGTATTTGCATAAATGCATAATTCATTATTCTAATCTCAGTTTTGGATAGTACGATAGCGCAGACCGATGGCAAGGGAGTTGTCCATTTTGTTGGTGGTTTTAGAATTTAGATTCATCCGGCACTTATATTCTATGATGCAATTTACATGTGCTATGGCAGCAATAAAGTCGAACCGGTGTTAACGCTCGTGTTCGCTTGAGTAATATAGGCTCCACAGTGCATGATTACATTTCTGTGATGCTTAATAAAATGACTCGCTTGACATTATCATACAATTCAGCTGTAATAAGGACCGTGAATGTGAAATTGCATTTTGCAGTCAATTAATGAAATGTAATGGTAGCCATTCACACTATATCAAACAATGTTTGCTGTATGAGTTATTTCAACTGACTTGCTCATAAACATGTGATAGGCATGTTCAAAAACACGCAGCAAATGAACGATGAACTGTGTATGTAGACTTTGAGAATGTAGGATTAAGGCTATGGTAAATACTGGATGTTTTATCATTAGAGTGGTGGAAGGCAGGCAACAGGGACAAAATGAGCAAAATATATTATTTAGATATAAATTGAACAATGTAATCTCCAGCTCAGAGTAAGTAGTACATTGAATTGTTTGAGAATGAACTGCTGTCAAGACAGCCAAGGTTATTCATGTTTTATTCAGGCTCAATAGATCTGAACCGGCAAACACAAACTGAAATTCTTCTTGACTTCAAATGTGAGTGAATCTATCTTTTGACATAAAAAGCACTCAGTTCCATCTTCAAAGTCTAAAGGAAGAACATAAAAGAACACGCAGAGGTCATATGTGATTGGGTTTGAAATGTTAAACCACCTTTATAATGAAGCTGAGAGGATAGTAGCACTACTCTGGTCTCCTGTTCCTAGGTCTAAATGCATCTAGCTAACCCTGGCCTTTGTCATTTAATCATGCGAACACAAAGCTCAGGTGTAAGGTTACATCTGATACCTGTGTCAGGGAACAAATTTACCTGATGGATTTTTAATGACATCACAAAGCTGGCTTTCCATGGTAAATTGATATTGAGTCAACAGTGGATTTCTGAATGAACGACCCCATTAAACTAACTAGTAGTCTCTGTAATTCCGTTACATAAGGCAATAATATTTTTTATGGATTTATAAAGAGTATGTATTGGTGTTTTTTGAGAGTATAAACAGACTCAATGATTTTGACATGTTTATACAGACTTGTAAAGCCATTGTCAGTACAATGGTGGGCTATTGTAGCTTGTTAAGATCTACACATCAGCATGTTTCTGCTGCCGCATGCACTGAAGGGATTTAGATAACCAATATAAGTGAACTGACTTGGGTAATTTTCAGCAAAAGTCAGTGTTTGAATGTCCATAATGTTTATTGTGTTATCTAATCCCTGCATACCACTGGGAATGTGGTTTGTGCGTGCAAGAGGATCCTGTTTTTAATGCAGCTATAACAAGTTATTTTCAAATATTCCTAGTTTTACGAGTTGTTATTGTTATTCTCTATAAATACACTGATTTACATGATGGGAGTCTTTTATAACAACCCTATATCAAGCTGTTCATTTGCCTTACAATGTGGTGATCACCGCTGGACTCTATTGACAACAAGCACTTTTAATTACCAGATAAGGGATAAAGTAGTCCCATTGATTGACCAGGAACTTCATTACGTCCCCTGTCATTAATGCAAGTCCATTGATTTTGTCATTTAAATGGCCAGGAGATTCAAAAAGAGAGAACGGTTAGCTCTTTAATCAACCCCACACTTAAACAAGCCCGCGCTGCAGGAAAAGCACATTGCATACGCTACATTGCAAATCCATTCGATGATTCATAACATTTGTAATCGGCTAAACCACACTGCTTTAAAACAGTGTCCCAATCCCCTTTTGTTGTTCTGATTGGTCTATTGTTCTAATGTTTATAGAGGTCATTCACATTTTGCCTGGGAAATTATCTCTCAGGCTATTGATTCACCATCCACGCTGTCTTTCCAAACGTCTCTTATCCTCATAGCCAGCGGTCCTTTGTGGGAAATGTGTCACTTTCTCAGGAAGGAAAACACTCAGCTGGATAGAGATCAATGCGCCCCGTCCCTGTAATTTCAAAAAGCATATTGCGTAATCGTGTACTTAAAATAACCGGAGTCAGAAAAATGTCGCTGTTGCTCGGAGCTTTTCTATCGGATACAAGAGGGCAAGGGTGGGAGGAAAATGAACAGCGATGTAGCCAACTGAGAACTTTGCAATCGATGAATGACCTACATTGTGTTTACCGCGCATTGGCGACTCGTTAAAATGCTTGGACTAAGGGCATTTAGGAAAACGTTACACCAAAGGCTACTTCTAACCTATACAATATAAAAGTTATTTAATGGCAAGGGTGTTGAACTACAACTACCTTACGTGTATTTTCAGTCACAGTGTACATCAAATTTGCATCTATAAGGAGTATTTTAAAGTGTTACTGGCGAATAGCTGGCTTGCCTTTCTGACATTGACTCATTCCAGCTAAATTCAATGCCTAATTAATTTAATAAAATCATGACGCTGTTGCCATTTCGGGAAAAGATATTCTTTCAAACGTTTCGACAAAGCAATTATTTTCAGCAGACCAACGCACCCCTACCAGGTCTAACTTCTCTCAAAGCGATAACGAACGTCTTGCTTCCCACATTTCCTTTTGAGGAAACATTTGATAGCCCTATTAACTTTCATGTTACATTGTTTCTTGAAGGCATCCACAGCAAGCGCCCTTGTATCATTACTGTGAGAAATGTGCTTTCATAGAGAACGTCTTTACACAGGTCCTGTAAGATAGATAATTTAAAACTGAACAAATGCTTTTAATTTGGTTGTTGAATGTTTGTTGATTCAATATAAATTTACATACTAGTCGATGAAGCAAATAATACACTCTTTAAAAAAAAATCCAATGTGAAATCTTTCGTACAATTAAGTGCCATGACTATGTATGTTCTGCATTAGTGGATGTTGAGGTTTATCGGGATCCAATATATTAATTGAGTATTTTTCATCAACAAATGGGCACACTATATCTAATATTGAGATGCTTAAATCACGTCTGTGAACCGAAAGAAAATCTGAACCTGCGTAATTTTGATACCAGCGAGTTTAAACTTGAAACAAGATACAGTCCTTACAGGACCTTCGGCAATCCATTCAAGCCAACAAGTTTGGAGAGCGTGTTGAGTTTAATCAATTCAGAACGTCAAGATGGAGCGGAACTCACTCAAGGTAATACATGTGTTAATAACAATTCATATGTAGCATTTTTACATGTATATTTGTACACACCATCTGCTAACTATTTCAATGTGTTTAGCGGTATAACACAAACTTTGACATATTTTAGTGTATACATATGTAGGCTAATCATATTAATAACTTAAATAGTTAGCTTTAATATTGAAAACATATACTCAACACAGGATACCCTGTACTAAATCCGTGTGCAGGTTTTAGGACATATCAATATGTTTTTGCCACGAAATGGTAAATTGCGCATTGTCAATGTTTCGTCTTTCCTGTTATACTGTTTACTATACAATGAAAAAAACAAACATAAATGACCTTTTTTTGTTGTTTCTCAACAGTGGGTAGGCTCATCTTGCGGTTTACATGGACCATATATATTCTACAAGGCGTTTAAATTTCATCGGAACGGTAAACCAAGGATTCTGTCTCTTGGAGACTTTTTCTTCGTGAGATGTAAGCCAGAGGACCCGATTTGCATAGCGGAGCTACAGCTGCTCTGGGAGGAAAGAACCACCAAGCAACTTTTATCAAGCTCCAAACTTTATTTTTTACCAGAGAATACTCCTTTGGGAAGGACTGTAAAACACGGAGAGGTAACATCACGCTTTATTCTCTTAAGCCTGTTACAGCTTCTCCTCCCTCTAATGAATAACATCATTATTTCATTCCAAGCATTCAATGTGGCGTAGCCTTACAGCCTTTGTGGTACATGTGTCACAGTGACATTACTTACATTGACGTACTGACATTGATTCATTACAAACAGGAAATGATTGACCCATTGCGGTATTTTTGTTAACTTAAGCGAGGCTACCGCTTATTTGTTCGTTGCATAGTGTCAACTGCTGAATGTGCACTTCAATCTGTCCAGCTGCGCGCAATAAGGCTTGTGCGCTCTATGGGGTTAATTGTATTAGAGAAGAAAATCCGCAAGAATCCACCGCGTATGGCAGTGTCGTTATCTTTCTGTAAGATGCTTGTCAAATGGCGACATATGAACGGAAATTGAGAAATGGCAATGAATGCATGAGCTCATAAACGTTCCCCAGTAAACATTATTTATATATTTCGTGCCTGTCAGTGGTGCGAAACATTTGCCCTGTCTTTGAAGCAAGTGGAAACACGTCAAACTACTTAATCATTTGCATAATTTCCATAAAGTCATTGGCATTCCTGAAAATATGATAATGTCAACTGAAATTAACCGCACCATTAACTGCACCACGAGCGAGCGGCTCGATGGCAAAGATATCTCGATATTGTTGGCAGTGACAATACGATTAACTGTGGCTAAATGTGACGCTGTGTTATGGGGAACAGTTGACGAATGGCTGTGATAAGTTGCTAAAGGTGTTATTATTAGCAATATCATAACAATGTTTTGTCATTGTCACTCCTGCCAATTCATGTGACAGATGAGCATAACAATTTTCAGCTGATCACTATGTTTTGAGGTCACATGAATTTTGCCTGCGGTTGTAATTGTCATTGGGAAAGGACAAAGCCCGGCTTGGACATGACTATTTCGCTGATGCCTTACATTCTTTCCTCTTGAGTAATACAGTAGGTATCACATTTCCTGTTCATGAGAAAGGTAGGCTATTTCTACACTGCGTAAATATCAGAAATCTTTGTTTTTTAGCTGATATTCGCTTTGACCAATCATAGATTTGTCCCTTAACGTATCGTAACGTCACATTGTAAACGTAGTGTCGACTTAGGAACGAGCTCGTGCAATAAGGACAAGTCAGCACCGCCCCTTGAGAGCTCTGATTTGCATAGCAAAGTGATGACATTCCTCCGGATTGGATATCTGGACAATATCATTCAACTCATTTCAAGATCAAAGGACAATACCCAGAGTGTTGTCTTTAGAATCAATAAACTTACTCAGAACATGCCTGAAGTAATGAGGTGTGATGTCATTTTTGTTTGACGATAATAAAGGTTTAGCTTTTAGATAGCAATATAGCGTTTATATGAACGCTTATCCCTCTTAAATCTTCTCAGTCGCCCAGAGGTACAATATATGAAAGTGTTCTGTTTATGCTGCTGACTCATATCATAGGAACTTGATTGGACATGTTTCAAAGAGTTACCCCTCGTAAGACGACATAGAAGATTCCCGACTTTTGTCAGCTTTACGACCTTCACTCACATAATATATAATCTCCCTGGCTCTACCACATGATATTAACAGAAATGTAATGAGCCAACTAATCTTCCACGAGTCTAACAGATTTTGTGCGCGTGACTTAAAGCTGTACTGTAGTGAACTTTAATCGCACACAGTTGACTGCAGGTGAGGACCACAAAAAAACAACAGCAAAAAACACCTCAGTGTTTGCTCCAACGGATCCAAATCTATACGTCATAGAAGATATCCCTGCCGGTGTCGTTCGTGCTGATGAATTCATTGAATTGGAATTCATTGAATTTCTGGAGTATTTCTCTGGTCTGTGTGTTTGTCTGTACTCGCCCCTCCCAGTGCGGCAGGGTGACAACAGACATCCCAGGCAGCTCATTCACCCTCCACTGACAGCAGGCCCTCCCCTCCACCTTTCTCTGTCCACTTGTTCACCTCCCCTAATGGATCTGAGAGAAAAGAGCTGGTGGGAGAAACATGGAAGACAGCCTTTCGCACCAATCCAAGGCTTTTGAATGTGTTTAAGGAGGAGGGGTGTTCAAGTGGATGTTTCAGGGTCATGCGTGCTGCGGATCTCTGTCCTGTCTGAAGGCAGTTTGTGTTTAGGGAGTTTGTTCCCTTTTATAACAAAGTTTCTATTTGCGGGGTCTGAATATTTAGTGCTCATGTCTCTCCCACACTCTCCCGAAATAACAGTCACATGTCATGGGTTAAACTGGTTATGGAGTGACATAGTAGTTAATGTTGCCTCTCATGCCCGTCCAATGTCTATGTTGGCTTCTTTTCCAGGCTGTTTTTAGGTTTGTGTTAACTCAGAGCTGTTTTAGATCACGCTTGCTGCACTAAAGCTACCTCAGTTGAGCTGCAGCTAATTGTTCAGCCTTATCTCTGCCAGGTTTCACCATTAGTGCAAATGGCGGAACTCGAAATGTTCCCTGGAAGGTGAGGTTCTTTGCATTTGGATGTAACAATACGTTATCGCCTTAAAATCTAGTCTCCTCTACTCCATTCCAAGTAGGGAAAAAAACTCGGTGAGACGGCACAGCAATAACTGCAGCAGTAGTATTGATCGCAGTGGAAAACACTTTGGAAGCCATCCAGAGACATCTTTGGCTTGATGGCACATGTGCATGACTGTGTTGCAATGCCTGGAACCAGTCTGTGGGGGAAATGAGATGGCATTCATCTGCTACTTATTGTATATTCCTGAAGGGATTCATTTGAGATAATGGATAATTCTGGCCTTTTGGGATGGTGGTTGAGTTCAGTTAGTAAGCACATAAGTGGTTCAGACTTGTAACCCGCAGTTCATTTTGGCATTTTACATGCAGAGGCTCATGGGAGATTCATACTGTTCTCAAAGCCAGAATATCATATAGAATATTATACCAAATCTTCCTATGCACACAACAATGACAGGAATTTCAAGCAGGGGGAGGGGGGGGGGGCAGCCCCCTCCTGATAGAAAAAGCCATTAACTCTGAACATTGCCCTCAAGTGAATTCCTTTTGCGTCTTGAATATAGCATGTAAATTATTGTCAGGTTTTTAGGATTGAACAGGGTCATTTAAATTGAAAACCATGTACCAGAAATGGCTTTAAGCTCTTCCCACTGCTTTGTGTTATTTCCACACACAACTTGGTATTTTAAACGAACTGTTTTCTTATATACATACAGCATAATGATACGTTACAACTGATGACAGAGTCCTCTCTCTCAACACGAGAGATTGGTGGGCCTATACTGTTTCAGATTGGTTTACACTTTGTCATTGACTAACCACTTAAACATCAAAACATTTCCCATAATGCATGACTAGGGAGCCTGGGGCTAGAGTGGATCATTATAACCTTTGGAAGAATGAAACCATAGATGAGTAGTTGTTACTGAATGTGCCTGGTATATTTTCATTCTTCTGCAAGTGCTCATAGCACCGTTTCAGCTTGTTATGTTTTAAAACTGTGATTATGCGCCGCACAGACAAAATAATATAGCAAACATTCAGCTGTGAGTTTAGGTTTTAGTGTCTGCTCATCTCTTTTTAATTACACACTGTCCAAACACGTCTAATGCAGATAGGCTGTCATGACATTTTGTGTTTAGTTCAATGTCGTTGCGGCCTCTGTTGCCTGAGCACAACGTTGTAAAAGTACAACTCTGCAAATAAAATGATTATCCTGAAATGTTTTCCTAACCAGTTTATGAAACCATTGACACTGTCAACCGTACAATCAACCGAAGAGTTGAGCCCCACTAACCATTCTCAGTTTGACTTGTAATCTTGGAAGCTAATGATTAACAGCTTATGAATAATGGTACAGTGTACTTGCTATGTGCCCGCTGGATGGCTGTTTTTGAACAGATAGGTTGAGTTTGCTATGAGACAGAGTAGCCAAGGTCAACCCAGAGGAGGACAGATAATGAACTCATATTGTGTTTCACTCTCTCTGTGGAGCGCACCAAGGAGCATTGTTCATGTCACCATGTCCATTACTCAATTACTAATCTCCTTTGGCCCCAGGAATTCCTGGCCTGACCCCCCGGGCCAGCAGCCTGAAACTCTCTCAGCATGACTGGGCCCAGCCAACAGCCTCCTGACTCTTCGACTCAAAGGCCTGTCCAACCAATGAGACGCTCCGCCTCAAAATGGTGACATTCTGGAATGTCCCACACTGTTCCAAATTACACCCCAGTGTCCCATCCCATGCAAGAGTATAGGATGGTGATATGGATGTCACAGGGCTTTGATTGGGATGACACAATCTAGGGGCGCTATGGCACCGCTGTTGAAATATAACAGCTTGTTTTTGTCAGGGATACAATTGACACGAACTTGATAGACGAGGGTCTTTTGAGAAGTCCTATAATAGGCCCATGGTCAGTTCATTGCAAACATTTATTTACAGTACTTGATATATTTAACTTTCAAAACATGTCCCACTTGTTTACTCTGCACAGCAATATAGATCAGGACACATGTCCATCACCACGTGTAAAAAGCTTTCTTTGAATTGGTTTATTTTGGAAAGTCACCACATGTCATTGTATGTCCTTTGCCCTATATCTGGCTTGGTGTGTTTTTTTTATCTTGCCCCTCCTTAAACTAACAGGACTGTGTGCCAACTGTGTTTGAGTGAACTGTGTTTCTGTTCATCTAACGCTGATGTATTACAGTGACAGCTGTTGACTGTCAGCCGTTTGTGAAACATGTGAAACTAGTTCTGAAACGAGATGGCTAGTTATAGTGGGCTGACAGTGACACACATTGCATAGACACATACAGTTAGCATGACAAACACAAGCACACTACTTGTCATTTGATTTGGCAGACGTTTGTCCTGTTAGACATTTCACTATGTTGCCCAACGTATCTGGTATGAAGTCAATACTGGTAAATGTACTTAAATATCTTAGTTGGGCTGCCTGATATTAAATATCTTGTATTTCCTTTGAGTTGCCTGTTTTGAGAGATCGTATATCAGGCAATTACATCAAAGTATATGAGTAAAGTATATTTCAGGCGAGTTGCTTTTAGCTGCAGGCATCAACTATCCACTGCTCAGTGGTTATAAATCTGGAGTTTTACATTATTCAAATGACCTCCTTTTTTTGAGCAAAGAAAAACATTTTTTTCGTGCATGGAGCCAGCCAGCGCAGCAACCAGTTTCAACCACCAACCACTTGACAGCTCTAGACAGCTCATTATAGAATGGCTGAGAACTCATGTTTGATGTTTTCACTTACTGAAAAGACACAGATATATGAAGCTGTTCCTCACAGCTTCTTCTATTTTTTTGTGATATCGCTAACTGTTATGGATTTGCTGTGTGTTTTGTGAAGAGATATGGGTGGATTGGCAGACTGCACAAATTGTGTGTGAGCATGCGCATGCGCGTCTGTGCAGCCGGGAGTGTGCGAACGTGTGTGTCAATGTGTGTTTAAAGGTACAGTAGCTGTAGGGGAGATGTGTGTACAAACAGATGCGTATTAAATGGTAGAAAGCTTTTTTTTCTCCATTTTCTCTGGATGGACACATCTGCCCTCCAGATTCTGTAGGCTTCAATAACATTTCTCCCACCACCCCTCTCTTGTCCAGCCTGATGACAAGCCCAGCACCCATTATTTCACAAAATGGAAACACATTTCAACATTTCTAAGTGAGACTTTTTCCATTGCAGTAGCGGTTCTTCCAAAACACAAAAGTTCATTTTAATCTCCCTCAATGGAGTAGAAACAGCCCTGGAACCTACTTGAGGGTATCAGATCTGAACAAAAGGCTGCTCTGTGATGTTTGTCTTCTGTCCCTGACTCTGATGGCAACAATAGCAACTTGGAAAACCCCACTTCAGCAATAGAACCTGCCGTTGCTAATCTACAGCCTTCAAAACACAATATTTGTGAAGTGCAATTCTGTTGACACCACCTCTGCCCCCCCAAAATTAAGTAGTTTCATTTTAGCAAGGTGCCAAATGCCAGTTCACCTCTAAATGTCCTTTTGGTGGTTTTCTCTCTCTATCCCTCCCTCTCTCTCTCTCTCTCCCTCTCTCTTTCCCTCTCTCTCTCTCCCTCCCTCTCTCTCTCTCAGCCTTACACATTGTTTTTCCTTCTCCTGCCTCCCCCCAGCATGAGGTCATCGCCGTGTCAGAGAAGGTCATTGTGCGGCTGGAGGACTTGGTGAAGTGGACGGTACCGGACTTCTCAGGATGGGCCCACGGGCTGCAGGCGGAGCCCCTCAAGCCGGCCGTGCTACGGGAGCTGGGCACCAACGGACGCCGGGAAGCCCTCCACCGGTACCGGGAGAGTACACTGACCAGCGGCCTCAACTTCCGAGACATCCAGAGAGAGAGGGCCCAGCTTGGTGAGCCTGCCATGTTTGTTTCTGAGTGTCTCCGTTTGTCTCTGCCGTATAGCGTTTCGTTGCTTGTCAGTTGAAATGGATTTCACTCATGATTGGCCATGCTGTTACCTTTTCCTCGCGTTTGTATTGGAGGCTTGATCTTCTGTGCAGATTTCTTGAACTGAGTTTTTTATTTGGGACGATGGTTTTGCGAATTCAGGATGTTACGTTATGGTCGAGTGATACCTGGTGTTCTAATTCATTCAGTGTATACAGTCTGCACCATTCCTGTCAGTGTACACTATGGACTTGTTTTCCACTCTGGCATTTGTCATGTGCAGGACTACTAGAATCATTGAGGTATTTGATTTCTGCACTGGGGTATTTCACCGCCGCATTGAACATGAATCACAAGATAAAAAAGCGGCAGTCTTGGATGAGTCATACTAAGTCTGCTGCAGATATGAAACACTTTTAGTATTATTCATACAGAAGAATTGAGGAGAACTTTGTGTTCCCTTTGAAGCTTTGTATGTTTTTTTCACCCTTTTAGAAGATAGTAAAGTAATGCACTGTGAAATTGTTTTATGAAGGTACTTGCACTTTCAGAAGGAGCTCTAAACCAGAGCATATACCACATCTGTGGGTAGTAGCTTGCCTTTTTCTTGAAATTACACTTTAATTGCCTCTTAATAATTCATTTTTTCATTATCAAAACCTTTACATAAGAGTCTTGAACCAAAGAAATGAACCAATACCTCATAGAATAGTTTATTGAAGGATTATATATTATGACTCTCATTATCTTCATGTGCAGTCAGTATGTAGGTAGCATTTCCTGGTTGGCCTTTCATATTGTCCTTGGGTGCATTCTGCATTGTTGTCATCTCGTGCGCAAAGTGGAAGAGACGATCAATAATGGACACTTTGTCGTTTTACAACAGGAGGAATCGATAGCGTTTGAGTTTGTCTGTGTGCATGTGTGCATAGTGTGTCAATGTCAGTTTGCGTTCATTAATGATCGTGTCGATGTTCCGCATATTGCGTGTGTTATGGCAATTCACTGAGCAAAGTTTCAGATGTAACCCACTCCCCCCCCCCCCCCATATAGATTTTCAGTGACGTTGCTCTCTTAACCTGATGATAACGACAATCATTTTTGTTGGCTGTAACTGTGATGCTAACGAGTGATGTCATCGGTAATGATTCCATCAGCGTGCATATAACTGCTCTTGTCACTTGGATGTGCTGCACGGTCAATGAATGCGCCATGTCAGCACTTCCGGGCCCCGCACACCTACGGCAGCCTGTGATCTGTGGTGTGTGTTGGTGTGTAGTCAAACGCATGTCAAGATAAGGATTGTTCGTCCTCACTCTCAAATTCAGCGACAGGCTATAGTACAAAGTACAGAATGGTGTGTATACTACATGTAATGCATCTCTGACTGTTGAGATTAAATGTTCGTGGAAAGGAGACACACAAACCTCTTGTGTTGTTCTTTGAGTGTCCCTCTCAATGTCATTGTCTGCCTTGCGATAGCTATTTAGAAATTCTTCCTTGAGTAGGATAAATTAGCAATCAGACTAGCTCCATGCTAGTAGTTAAAGTGCATGTGAAGGCTGCCTGCTTGCTCGACCCTATTCAGAACGATGTATTTATTAGTCACGAGAAAGAAGTTGGCCCATATCAGGCAAAGGCTTGTTCAACAAAACAGGATACTGCTATAATCTCGCAGACTGCATTGAAAACAATTGTGAGCTAAAAGGTAATAAAGTGTGCCATTGTTATCGAGGGAAACATTTTTTTTTCTTCCTTCAAGCGTATCCTAACATTTCTTGGCACACTGCCAATTTGAAGCACTGCACTCTGCATGTGTCTCTCAGCGTAAGAAAAATTCTGCAAGACACATTTTGTCACAGTTGTATTGTTCTAGATCTAAATTATACGGTGCGTCATTTTTGGCAAGCGAGCAAAGAATTGGGTTCAAAAGGCACAGAGAAACAGAGGTCCACGCAGAAAAAAAAGTAATTAATTTGAGACCAAGCGCCCTTTGTCTGCCATGCTGCAGCATCGACCACTGTGATTCTTTAACTGCGAGGCGAGAGAAGATTGGTGTCATAATTCAAGTGCCATCTTGGGAAACACTGAACAGTTTTAAAGGCACTCTTCACAGTGAGAGCTTTGGCAGGGTTAAGACTAATATTACACTTAGGTCTATCTGCAACCCCAGCTGCAAGATGAGCAATTCCGCCAACGTGGGCCACAAAAGTTAACATTCCGACTGTCTGTCCCTAGAGGACTGTCCCATTTTTTGCCTGTCGAAATTGCTTTTCTTGTTTCATTCCACTAGCCTGGGCATGAGACAGCAGAGTTGGATTTTTCAAGCAAAATACAGAGATTTTTTACAACGCCGTCTGGTGTTTAGACCAACTATATTTGGTGCAAAATGTGGTGTAGTCTCACCCAGAAATAACCAATATCTAAATCCGGGGGACCAGCTAGTATACATTTGCTGCAGTACATAGACCAATAACTGCAGATACTGGTAATTTGGTGGAAATGGAGCCATGCAATTGGAATATGATATTGCTGTGTGCATTACCAGCACATTAGAGCAGGAGGTTGATCTATAAAACACGTGTGGACCATTAGACCCGTGATTCTTTCCTTCTCATCTGTGGCCCTCTGCCACCTAGAGTGGGTCTCACATCTGAAACGATGACAGGGATTATGCAAGGTCACATTTCTGCCCAACCCCCCCTTCTCCCCTCCTCCAAACTCTCATCCCTGTGCTCTCCTCCAGCACCGTGGTGGAGCAATCTGATGGAGGAAAACAACACAGTTTCCTCTGCAAAAGCTTCCTTTCCTAGTCTCTTCTTCGACCTGTGACTAAAATGGCAAATGCGCCAGCAATCTCTGGATGTAGTAGAGTGTTGAAGGCAGTGTTCATTATCTATCCGGGCAGATGCACCGAACCATCAGTGATATTCAGGGATCCTGTCTGAACATCCAATATTAATATGATCCTTGGAGTCTGTCCTTTCTTTTCGCAGACTTTTCGGAAATACCAAAGATTACTTATGTTGATACAAGAGAGAGAAGTTATAGAACTGCAGAAAACCTGTCTGGTTCGCATAGCTGCTTCATCTGTCCAATACTGCATGCAGGACAAACATCAGATTTATCTTTTACAGTAAAGACAGAATCTTACTAAGAAAATGATTCTCAGAGAAATGTCAAAGATATACACGGCATGTCGCAGCCCAGACAGTTGAAATGAGAGTATTGTGAGCTGAACTTGAATCCATTTGATTTGCTTCTTTGTTCAATTTTTCCACCTTCTGCAATTTCCTCAGAACTAATTCAGAACCTGTTCAAAGCTTTTGCTTCTATTTAATGAAGTGTTTGTATTGATTTTCGTACTCCCTCTGCTCCGTTCCTACACTTGAATAGAGAGCTAGATAGATATATAGATAAATAGACAGACAGATAGAATGAAAGAATGATAGATGGATCGTTTTTGTTTATGCTCATGTCCTCTTCATTATTTTCAAACCTGTTGGGGAGAGAATCCCAAGTTGTTTTTCTTACACTGATCTGCTCATATCATTAATTCCCTTATGACTGAGGCCTGGCCGAAAGCCAGAGAATTCTAAATCTGTAAGCAGTAAATTGTGTGGCGGGGTGGAAAAATCTATTAGATGTGGGGTGCATTTGAGCATGCTTCGAATTTGAATGGGGACCATAGAAGAAAAGACAGTAAACCACGACCTGTTCAGGCTTGCTCTCGCTTTGTAATCAAATTTAGATTCCAACAGCAGAAATAAACATTTATTCACTGTCTTTCTTTCTTTTTTTGTATTATTATTTCTTTTTTTGGTGTGTGAAATGTCACAGTGTGTTTCCAGCTGTTTTTTGCGTGTGCCCTGGGGGGTTGAATGACTGGGCTGCAGGACGGTTTAACAATGAGAGTGGAACACTGCAGTGACCTCAGAGGAAATGAAGGGTTCTGTCGCTCCATTAGTCGGGTCTGAAACAACAGAAGTACTATTGATGTGACCTCTCCCATAACATGAGAGACATCTCAAACAGCCAGCGCAGCTCTTAGAGGACGCACAGGGAAAAGATAGAAACAGAGTTAGTTACGGAGACAGGGAATGATTGTCTGCTCCAATATTTCCAGACTGTATTTATTCCTTATTGGATTAGGGTGTTTTAGAATTCAAGCTGAGAAACTCAATAAAGACACAACGAATTGCGGTAGACTCCCCTTCAATCTTAAACACACACTCTGCACGCTAACCCACACCTCATAGCAGCCCTTTGAATTACATTTATTGAGGTTGATCCGAGTGTATTCGCTTTGTTTACGAATATCAAATGTGGCTTTTATTGCGTACAGTAGCCTATCAAACCAGTCCTCCAGAGTTGGTGTGACTCACTCTTTTTATTGCCATTTTATCATCCCTTAATATCTCTGAATATTTCATGAGAACACATATTAGTCCGTCTGTGTTGTGAATGGTTGTCAAGCTGTCTCCTGTTGCGGTGTGTTTCAGCATGTTGCAGTTACTGGACAAGAGTCCCTTCACAACCCAGTCAGAAAGAAATAGTATGGAAATAGCACGCCGTACATTTCACAGCACCGAAACAATGCCATTGTCCTGCCACGCTGGCTAATTGCAGTGTCGGCTGATTGATTCCAGACCCTGGAGTATGCGATTTACAACCTTTAAGTCAGCGTTAAGGAAAAAGATTGGAGGTTTTTTCCAATGTCAGGAAAAAAAAGCTGGAAATGGCACATTGCGCTTGCGAGCATTTGGAAAATGTTTTCATATTGAACCATTTATTGTTGTTTTCTACCCAGTAAATTTGTAAGAGCTCTCATGAAAACCTAGGAAAGAAATTACAGCACAATAGTTCATTGATTCTGCCACTTCCTGTTGTCAGGGCAGTTATTTCATTTCCGTCTTTTGTACAAGGGGAACTTGGCAAATGACTTTTATTCATCACTATGTTTTTCCCCTCCATTTCCTCTCCTAACAGTTGTCCACTGGAGATATTGTGACCCTGCAGTTATGTTGTAAAAGAACATGAAACAAAGTAAATCTCAGTGTTTTTAAAAGCTGAACGGATTAGTAGATGACAGCTTATGTAAGCACTATTTGCTTTGTGTTTGCACTGTACTAAACTATATACACAGCAACTCATGAACAGATGGACTTTTATTATGACATATTGCTATAAAACTCCTTCTCAAGCTCAAATTAAAGCATTTTCCTCATGGGAACAAAGGGCTTTAGTTTGATCAAAAGCTACTGAAGCCATTACCCATTCAGAAGAATTGGCTGTGCCAGCAGCCTCTACAAATCCATGCAAATTGCACATTGTGCTGCTGGATATAATGATTTAAATAGTTCCAGTTGGCTAAGTTATCGGCTGTTTATTTAAAGCCTTTCCTGTACAGATCTGCTGATAGCACAAGTTCTTATATAATGACAGGAATTCACAATGGGCCATTCTGAATGACAGGTCCCCTCCCCCTCTCTTATTATAGCTCTTAAAATGGGCTACATGCTTGTCCTAAATAGCCTGTAGTATTTTCCCCCTTTGCCATTTTGTCCTTTTCTCTGAAAACATATTAAATCATGTTTTCTTTTATGCGTTGTACATGCCTGTACGCGTAGATATCAGTCATAGCTTTATAATGGGGCCCCTTTGAGGAAATATACACAGCCAGTTTCATCAAGAATGACATGTAATTCCCCCACATGACCCAGTTCCCAATCTTTTGAGATAAGATGTTATTTTTTTTCTGCCTTCCCGTGGAATTCTCTCTTCAAATGAGAACGTGGCGTCCCATTTAAGATGCATTTAAAGGAAACATCTAATCAGTTTTATTTTGGGAATACACAGGGAATAGACAGCCCTGGTTGGAATCTCTGTCACAATGTTCATGATGTGGATATCACAGCTGTTCGGTGGAGTTTGTGTTGAACAGCATGGAGAGGCTGTCAGAAGAGATTGAATATCATCACCTGAGCGCAAAAGCCTTTTAGACTTAGCTAGGAATGGTGCAAGGAATCAGACTTTTCTCCTTCTAACCCTTTGTTAGTTTTGTGTGGGGCTGTTCCCCACACAGCAATGTCTGTTCCAGAACATCGACTGCTACTGTTAATGATTGCTGAATGAGTAGTTGTGTCACAGCAATGGGTTGTGGGCAGTATCTGTGATGCAAAAGGCAAACAGTGGAATTAATCTCTCTGGATTGTGTCACACAAAGACTCACTGTTAAAGAGTCAGTTTATCAAAACACAATAGACCATGCATTCAGCGCTTTGGGTCAGTTGTAAAAAAAAAAAAACCTGTGTTTCTTGTCTTGGAAAATACAAGGCACTGCTTGTTCAATGTCAATAACGCCTATTTCGGTTACAGGCAATTATGGTTTCAAGTTTCCTATATGATTGTGGAGATGCAGGGCTGAAGCTGTATAATTTAGTTTCAGGGATGAAATACCCTCCCTTTGGAGCATTCCTTTGCCTCGTTTGTAACAGCCGTCCTTTTTGATAGTCAAAGGAACCAATTTGGCGCGAGAAGCCCCTGAATAATTTCATCATGTATTACAGAGCCTATTAAATGCAAACTTTTCAATCTAGCAATCAATAACGCAGACAGCTTACACTGGCCCCATGCCAGCCACATTAGAGCTGCTAGCTCTTGTTGCTAGGGAGCAGAGCCTGCTCTGGGGAAAGAATGTTTAATGTAATAGAATCACATAAATCAACTCGAGGAAAGTGCTCTTGTTTTTTTTCTCCCCACTAAAACCATTTGAAATGGGAGTATGTTTTTGAAAGTGTGGTTTATTGCAATTTTTTCAGTGTCAACTGCAAGAACATCTGGAACCAAATTAAGAACAGTGTAGTCTAATTGTAGACTGGGCGGGCGTGCGTGCACGTGCACGCGTGTACACGCTTGCCAGCGTGTACACGTATTTTTGTATGCATAGCTGCGTGCCCAGTCCTTGTGCAGCACTCTTGAATAAATCGAGGTGAAAAATATATAAACGTTCCTTTTTTGTCACAGGACGCCCCACCCCTCCAAATTGAGAGAGGCACTTTAGTGCTTTTCGATAATTAAGAACAGGAACCAACTTGCTCCAAGAGCTCTCTCTCTCTCGATCACCCTCTCCCCCCACCCCCCCTTCTCTCTCTCAATGCCCTTCTCTCTCCCCCCCCCCCCTTCTCTGCCCTCATACAGTAATAGAACATTCTCGGGCTGTGCCCTTGAATACGATTCCCTTTGAAGGGGTTCACCACAGTCGACATGCCTCGTGAATGTAAAAGGCTGATAGCTCTTAAAGGCTTGATCTAAACTGTGGAGTGTTCCTCTGCAGCTTGATATCACTGCCGCGTATAGACGAGTCAGTGCTTGAGAGAGATGCAGAAGCGATGACTGAAGGCCAGTGAGTCATTACGGACACGCAGTACCTCATGAATATGGAAGACATTGGATTCTCTGTTTTTGTCCCTTGAAAACAAATAGAAGGATAGTGTGCTGGCTGTAAAAGGAATAAAACAAGATTTCCAGCTCCGTGACTTTAAACAGATGCTATCCTTTTTTGTTTTGTGGTAGAGTTTCAATAAAGATAAACGAACGGCAAGGCTGCCAACTGTTTACAGCCTCCCAGTGTCAAGTCCCCTCTATGATAAAGCATAGTTGCTGCAGGAAAGAGAGGCGGATGAATCCGAGATGTGTTATATATTATGAAAGGAGTCTTGGCTAAATGGAAACAGGGCAACCTCTGAAATCAATACAGAGGCGAGTAGCAAAACGGCAAAGGATGGAGGAAGAATACTGAAAGAGCTCTCCCCTCCTTTCCTCTCCCCTCCTTTCCTCTCCCCTCCTTTCCTCTCCCCTCCTTTCCTCACCCCTCCTTTCCTCTCCCCTCCTTTCCTCACCCCTCCTTTCCTCTCCCCTTCTTTCCTCTGCCCTTCTTTCCTCTCCCCTCCTCTCCTTTCCTGTCCCCTCTTCTTCTCTCACCTCCTTTCCTCTCCTCTCCCATCATCTCCTTTCCCCTACTCTCCTTTCCTCTCTCTCTCTTCCTTCCTCTCCCTTCCTCTCCTCTCTTCTCCTATTTTCTCTCCTCCTCTAGTTTACAGTATTTGTTTTCTCCAGTTTCAGTAAGAAATAGTTCCTTTTGATTATGTGGCTGTACATAAGCTCTTCATTCAGTTTTGATATATTGTGTGTATAAAATTATTAAATCAAGTATGAATGTGACTTTATTGACTCATGCATGAGTCCAGCAACATTAAGACCCAGTAAATTTCTTGGCTGCTCAAATAATGTGGAAATGTCGACAACAGCAAATTTCGGCCAAGTGAGTGATTTAGTGCTGAGTGGGTGACAGATAGTAGGAGAATAATAGTTTTCAGCATTTTCTCCCTTTGTGAACAGAACTGTGCCTCGCAGCGCTTGAAAGATCCTGTCAGAGTTCGTGCCCGGTTTAAGGGTTTTATGCTTGTTCAAATGTTAGCCACACAGTTAACATGAGTCAAATTTGCTGTGGACATTTGATTTGTTTCTTTCCTGTTTAGACCAGTTTTTCACACGACTGAGAATAGACTTTGCAGTGCTGTTCACACTATGCTTCACTGCCTTACACATACAATACAGCTACACTAAATGAGTTCATATTATAGCAGTGTTAGTAGGGGTCCAATGCATATTTGAGTGTTCATAGGACCACAAATGTTCCCACAGTGAATTCAACATATCGATAATGCTATCAAAGGTGATATTAGTAATAAAAAGATATTAAAGATACAGTATCTGTCAGTCCGAGGGAAGTATAGCTTTCACGCTCTTTAATTTCTCAACCAGAAATGACTATTCATTTACTGAGGGCCTGTACTCTCAATTTGATTGGTTTTTGCTTGTATAATATTCTCCAACAGTTTCTTAGCCAGTCTTGGATGACTGCCATGAATGGTGAGTGTCTTGAATGAGTGGTTGTGATATCAGGTGTCCTTCGACGTTGTGTATAATCATGACACAAAAGCTCTGTTGAGTTTATGAGGTTTGTGATGGCTTTACGATGTGCTCCCACCACAATCTGCAACGCAGTTGTTTAATCATCACCATAGGGCTTCTAAAAGCCCCTCACAATGCGTTGCTTGGTCAAGAGTATAGAGAGAGAAAGAGAGCGAGAAAGTGATAGAGAGAGAGAGAGAGAGAGCGAGCGAGCGAGCGAGAGAAAGAGAGATTAAATGAGATAAGGAGGGAAAAACAGAGAGGTACAAAGAATGTGAGAGACACATTACATAATGTTCCCTTTTCTGCGTCTTTCTTCTCTCAAGTGACCTAAGCTAGATACCCAGCCAATTAAAATGCTTATGTAAAGATAAGGACGTCCTTTATTTAGATAGGTCACAGAGTGTGAACAATGTAATTTAGAGAGGACATATGCTGCCTGTACATTAGGCTACACGCATGCATGCGCGTGCGCGCACACACACAAACAGCACTTAATGCCTATATTGAGTCTAATCAAGTGAATGGTTTAAGAATCCTCAGGAGAGAAGCATGCCTTGTGGTAGCTGGTTATAATAAAAGTCTTGACATTTGGATGAATAAAAGGCTTTGCCACTACGCCGTAATGGCGTGTGACAGCTGAAACAGAAGGTGATGAATGTGTATGTGTGATGAGGGGCATCAGAAGGAAGGTCTATGCTTTCCAGCGTTAGTCTGTGGAGAATCGATCTGCAGTATAGGTCCTTATCCTACTGGACAGACCAAGTCTATCCTATAAAGGGTCTGTTTATACTGAACATGGCGTTTGTGCCATGTCTGATATTTTACATGCCATGTCAGGATGTGGATATGGGATGTTGCTTGGTATTGTGTGGTATTTTGCCTTCTCCATCCAATGAAAGCCTAACCTCGTTGATTCAGTGTATCCAAAACACCCTGACAGGATATGTTTCAACTGCGGTTGGGCTAAGAGAGACTGGGGCTGCATTTTATATGTATATGTCAACAGTTTCTTGTTTGGATTTGGCATACCTTGTTTCGTTTTTTTTTTACACTGCCATATAATACAGTAGGCGTTTTCCCCTGTTTAATAAAAGTAATGATTTGTGTAGCATGTGTGAGGTAATAGATTCTGATGGATGGAGGGTAGGTTGTGTTTTTCACAAGGTTGCCACATGTTGCTCCCTACTGCCGGAGCCTGAATGACAACACTCCCCCTCAGGGAGAACTTCCCCTGAATTTGTTTCCCTTAAAGTGAGCCATCTCTGGTCAATCATCCCCTTAAACCAGCTTGTTAAAGCTTGTCAGTCGAAACGTGAAAATCCACAAGCTTACTGTGACATTCTGTTTGCCCTTTTGGTTCTGCTGTTATACACAGTGATATGGCATACTATGTATATATACACACGGTCTGAGATCATTTGCATTGATACTCACATAATTGAAGTGTTAGGTTAACATGCCAATAGGGTTGTAGGCTGACATTTCAACCAAGGCTAAATGTATTAATACATATCTGCTAAATATGCATATAATAGTCTTTTTTCATGTTTTGTCTTGCTCTCAGGTCAGGAAGACGATGGCAGAAAGGTTCTGGTTCTGAGCTACCCGCAGTATTGCCGGTACCGCTCGGTTCTGGCCCGACTCAGGGAGCAGCCTTCTGCCCTGCTGACGGATCACACCGTCCTGGCGCTTGGCGGTATCGCGTCCCTACACGGCAACACACGCATCCTGTACTGCAGAGACACCTTCGAGCACCCAACACTGCTCCAGAACGAGAGCGTGTGTGATGAGTTTGGTAAGTGTCAAGATAGATTGTGGGTCGGTTTATTGACCGAGTCGCCTCATAAATTGAAATGAAATTGACCCAATCAGTAGATCAGCACAGCTAATGACCATCCCTGTCCAACTGCCCTGAAGATGAGATTCCTCCTCAGTTCTTAACTTAGTTTATTAAACAGAGCTGTATTCTATTTCGATTCACTTGAAATATTGAAACGTCCCAAAAGTAGTTGTCGTTCCCAGTTAGACAACTGGCCGGTTGGGTAATTTAAATTTTGAGAGAGCAGCAAAGGTGAGGCGAAACAGTTTTATTCAACGGAAAAAACGCTCCGTCTAGCAAGCCCAACATCCTGTCGCTGTTGCTTATTCACTTGGCTCATAATACCATATAATACAAATCTTTTCAGACTGACTGAAGGTGTCTGACGAGCTGCAAGGTAAACAGTAATTTTCCTGAATAAGGCGCATAATGTGTGTTTTACTCGTGTAAGGGAAACATTAAATTCGCCCATGTTTAATTCACAATTTATTGGCTTGAGTGCCAGGGGAATGTGAATACTGAATAATGGCCAGTTGTAAAAAGCCAAGAATGTACTGTGGAGACGATTGTGTATTATGCTTTTTTAATGCTAATTCTGACCTTTATCATTGGGCCAAGTCTTAGTCTGCCATTGCCCCTTGATAGAGAATCTCTTTTCTAATTCACAAAAGTATGTCACCCTCTTCGGGATGGGGGGGTCGGGGGGGACGGGGGGGCGGAGTTGGGGGGAGGGGGGGCGGGCTGTGTGTCGTTGCAGAGTTTCTGTTGCACTGTAGTGTAATTGGAACAGAGCCTTAAGAGGTTGGTAGAGGAGTGGATTCTGTCATTTACAAGAACCTTGACTCTACACTTGGATTTGAGCACCTAATAGAAATGGACGTCTCTGCGCATGAGTACTTGTTGCAGGGAAACAATTATAACAGAAGTTAGCATCATTTAGCATCCTGTGCTACTTCTACGAGTCGTTTTCACGTCTGACGTTGTTGGGTGATAATAGAATAGAGACATACTGTAGATAATGTAACATAATGTTATCATAATACAGGATAACATTTCCATGTAAGAACTAGATGTCTAACAGGTTTGACATGAATCGTTACATAACAGGATGAATTGTACAACCAATTATTATGCACTGGAATGAAGAGAGGAAATAGCTTTGTTCAGTTTTTAAATATGGCGTAAGTCTTTGCACGTTGTCCTGACAATGAGTTAATTACATGCCTGCATGGTAAAAGCATGGATGTATTATATCGCCTGACGAGGTTCCTTTCTGTTGTAATCAAAGTGAGTCTATAGTTGTTGCCTTCTTTTCCAACCCTGCCCCCGCTTGTGTAGAAACCTATCACCCATGTGTGCACATTGCTTAAATCAACAGTATTTTGAAAGCTGGTGAGGCAATCATGTTTTTGCTATAGCCTCCCTTTCTCATTCGCCCTACATTCCAACTCTCTAGCACAGGAAGCAAACAGAATCTATATCTTTTATGTTCCATCAGTGTTTTAGTTGCACTGTTGCTGTTTGATGTTTATTAAAAAAGGGGGGGAGATTTTCTGGGATCCATCGGAATCCTTTTTGTAATCCTCTTGTGGGGAAGAGAGAGAGAGACAGAGAGCGAGAGAAAACGAGAGAGAAAGAAGATTTATTGCTTTATATGTTAATACTCTCCAGATGCATGTGTTCTAAACAGATTGGGGGGGAATGGAGGTCTATTTTTAAAAGGGGTTGTGAAATGTAGGGGTTAGTCATAGCAAAGTGTAAAGGCTGGTAATGTGCCGAGGGCAGCCCAGCGTGGCCAGAATGGGGACTGAATGTAAACAGTCCTGATAAAGGAGTGATTTCCTTTGTGTGCTTGTGTCACTCCCCTTCACCGGATCCCAGTGGAGCTGCAGATTGCTTACGACAGAACCATTTTTATCCTCTCTAAACTGTTAGCAACATGGAGCTTGGTTTGCCGTGTTGGAATCACACTGTGTGACCTGAGCTTTGGTGAAGGTTTGATGCTATCGTGAATGCTTTATTCCCCCTGAGCTAACATCAGGTTGTGCAGGATATGCCGCATCTATACTATAGCAACCGGTACTTTGCTCATACTTGGTGAATCACCAAGTGATTTTTTCTGTCTCTTTATAGTTGTGTAAACCACGCATTCAATCATTGATGTGTCACATCATTGAGACATAGGTTCTGAGGAAGGAGTAAGAGACTGAAAGTATTCCCATGCTAACAAGAAGCTGACATTCATATGGTATTAAAAAGAAAAACATTTTCAGCCCTCTGATAGAATTAGCATGAGCATCTGGTCATCCCTGATATTCCCTATATTTTCTGTCGTAATTGGAAACATGCAAGCATGGGCATTATTACCATCATTTCCCCTGTACACAGCCTCAGAGAGAGAGAGAGAGCTGCACCATTTATCTGGTTGTATAGAGAGAGAGAGGGGAGAGAAAGATAGAGAGAGATAGACAGAAAGATAGATATATAGAGAGAAAGATAGAGAAAGATAGAGAGATAGAGAGAGTTATAGATTGAGAGAGAGAGAGAGATAGAGCGAGATAGAGATAGAGAGAGATAGAAAGAGATAGAGAGAGAGAGAGATAGAGAGAGAGAGAGAGAGAGAGAGAGAGAGAGGCCGGTAGAGTTATACCAGGAGTTTGATATGGGTTTGCTCCTGCAGTAAATACACATGTTCCACTGAGGCTACAGAGGCATGCTGGGACCTGGAGTCCAGTGTCTGATCTCATTGAGTAACTGTAGAGGATATTTACTGAACCCCTGAAGTCTCCATTGAAGTTAATGGTGAGAGAGCTCTCTAATGCATCCCTGTGATAAGAAAGCTTGTGTAAGCCTTGGTGTTCAGTTACAGGCAGAAGCATGTTGGTCTTTTCTGAACCTAGATTATGTGTAACTTCAATAACCTCCGACAAACACTGACATGTCTCATTCCTCTTGACAGGCACAATAAAAGAAAACCAACTGCGTATTGTTTAGCGAAAGGGAAAATTGTGTCATTTCTTGAAGGAACAAATTGCTCCATAACCAGACAAAAGACAGTGGAAAAGCATGCGCTGGCCTATTTAAAATGATTATTTATAATCACCACGCTCCGCTGCTACATACGTAGATCACTCTAATTGACAAAGTCGTAATGATAGGTCCTTGGTTAACTCAATCCCATCCAGTGTAACTGGAGCGTTATCTATTAGTATACATATATTTTATTGATGCATGGGTGTGTTTATCCTTGCGTTCATTTATTTATAGGGCGCTGTGATTCCCCCGTCCTCGTTGTAATGAATAGCATAAGCCTCCAAGATTGTCCTCTGCTCTTTCAGTAGTTCTATTCAAAACAGATTGTTTGATTTCCACAAAGCCCCAGCCCCATTTAGTTTTTGTTTCAGTCTGTCAATACCAATAATGTGGAAATGTTTTTGAAGGTTAGCCCATTTGAGCAAATTCCATATTACGTAAAAAATGTTTGGGTCTGTTTTACATTCGCACTTGTGGAACAACATGCCGTATTAGGGCTGGTCTCTGTGTGCCGTTAGCTTTCCTTTCATCCCAAAAAGGGATTTGAACTCTCTTAAACAATAGCCATTAACAAGCCATGCACACACTCAGTCTCAAGACCTCAGACAAAACTTAATCTACATGTAAACTTTGCAGGCATGTCGCGTGCAGTGTATTTTTAGACATTTCGATGTATACGTTTCACATGGTTACTTTCTTTTGATAACATGGCATCAATTGCACGTTTCTGCTAAGAAGAAGAGATGGATTTCTATTTATGAACTGTAACCAGCGCCTTTGATGTCACGATGCAAATGAGATTTGATGTCATCAAGTTCCTGCGGTGTCAAAGGTCACTGTGTTCCTCAATCTGGCTGGCGGTACAGCCCAGATTGAAAGCTTGCATAGTCTGGAGGATGATATGTATTAATGAGGACCAGTGAATACCTCGCTACAAAAATCAAGCGTGTATCACATGAGCTGAGGAGAAGAACAGGCAGAGGAAATAGGAGACAGAGTCCAAACTAAATGAAGAAAGGATACGAAGCAAAAACTGTGTTCACATGATGAAGCAGTACATGTATTTTCATGCCATGTTCAGTATCTTGCATTCATTTGCTAGCAGAAGGATTTTTTCTCTCGTTGCAATGAGTAATGCTTGATACTGTACGTACATACATACATTAATAAAATAGTCAAATTTCATTTGTGCTATGAGGCTTGTTATGAGGTTTTCTCAGCAGTAAGAGCACAAATATTCACACCCTCAAAACACTTCCATCCAGAGAGAATGATTTCATAATCCCTGCAATAATAAACTTCTTTGAACAGTTTAATTGGTTCTTCCTGGAATCGCTCCGTTTCACTTCATTTGATCTGATGAAAGAGTAATGTTCTCTCCTGAGGGGGCGCATGCAAAACAACACCGCGTAAATAACACTGCCGTTTGCAAATGACTGAAATGATAAACAAGGAAAATAAATTCAGGCGCACTTCTGCCAATTCCTCCTCAAATTGCTTTTATGTTTATTTGTTAATCATGTTAGTTAGCAAATCTGTGTTTTTTAAGTGAATGCAGTATTGCGTCTTGGATAGTTGATATAAGTAGTGCGTACAGTATCGGGGATGTATACCAGAGGGTCGCGCCGGTGGGGCAGTGTACCAAAACATTACCTACATAAGGTCTGTTCGAATTCACACATGCTGATGTGTTATGTTAGACAGAAATAACTAGCCTCTGCATCATGAATTGGCCAGTAGTGGATCCTTATTGAGGGATCTGGTGGACGGGGCATTAACATAGAGACGAGGCCCTGATCGTGAAAGAGATCATGATCTCGGAGAGAAACACAAACATCCGAGTCATTATCGGCCACATCAGTCACAACATTACCTGCTGTCTTTATACATAATCAATGATGAACCCTCGTTTGAGAGAATACAAGCTATTGTGGATGTTTGCATAGCTGACTAATTGGTTATGTTTGTGTGTGAGTGTGATAATGTCATGGCCACATGACACGACCCTCCAGCCCTTCAGCCGTGCTTTGCCTCCACACCCAGCAAACCTGCTGTGGTTTTTACACATCAGTGTTCTGTGGCTCCAAAAACAGCCGGATTAGTTCCGTGTCCACCTGTCAAAAACAGAGCTTAGTGGGAGTCGGAACTGAAAAATAACTATTTAATATCCTGTAAACACACATGCTGAGATTGGGCTTGTTGCCATGGGGACCGGAGTCCAAACTGCCCTGCTGTTTTGACAGCATTTTTGATGATGATTGATAATTACTACCTGTTTTTTGTCCTCATCTTCACTAAACATATGGCTGGATTTGCCCTCCACAATATATCTGTCAAATTGTTCCCTTTCATAATAGGTTTTTAATGTTCCACGCGCACAGACGTTTGTTGGGTAGGCATAGCAATCATTTTCTCTTGTAATTACATTTGCTCACTCTGTGATAGAAGTTGCCAGAAATAGAATCGATTTCAGGATGAATTGATGTGACCCATCTAATATGGTGGCAGAATTTCATTTGCAAATTGCTGAAACAAACAGGAGACGAACATGTTGTGACGGTGATAGCCGCATATTAAAATTTGAGTACTTGATAATGGCGGTTGTAGCAATGGCTTTTTATTCAGCGGAGACCCAATCTAGTCCATCCATTGCTGAGATGAGAACATTATGTTGTGATGCATGTTATCTTCCATAAACACTATGATTACCAAACAATTTTAGGCAATCTCATCAAAGTATATTTTTAGAAAAATACATCAAAAGTATTAAATGGCATATCCCAAGCATGCTATACCCCACAACGTCTTGGTTGAATATGCAGAACCCTTACTGTGCCTAAACAGTGAGCACAGATCTCACTGTACATGACTGTACAGGTTTAGTGAGGTCTAGGACGTAACAGAGACCAGAGGTCTAAATGCTAAGTTCTGCTGGGATGAAGGTGCATATTGACCACACAAGACTGGAAGCAAACCTTCAGTTGTATACAGAGAGATACAGATCTTTTGCCCGTGTCACCCCCCTGAGGAATACGATCTGTAGTGGAGTGAGAAGGACAAAAGAACAATTTGAGCAAGTAAACAGTGGTTTGGAATATTAGCTGTCTGTGTGAAATGGAAGAGAAGGGTGCATTTTGCAGTACGATTTATGTTACCGCTCCGGCCGAAATACATTTAAAAAGTGACCAGCTAGATAGTCAAAGTCAGTACTGTATGTGTATTAAAATCTGTGCACTGTTTGTGTGTGTGAAAGGAAGAGACAGAAAACTGAAGTAGATTCCTGTTCCTGGGCTGGCCACCTCGAGGATGTTTACATTCGATTTTGTGGATTTGGAAACATTATTTACGTTCATTCCCACATGTAACGCGGTGTTGCGTCATCGATGGAGTTCTTGTTCTGACACGACGTGTTCAGACACTGTGTGTGATGGAGATGTTCCTGGATCTGTAATCCAGAAAAACTCAATGTCTGGTGTGGTAGATCAACACTCATTCAAATCACTAGGCATAAGCACATCAATGTGGGTAAAAATCCATCGTCACCTTGGGCACACGCCTAGTTTCCACCATGGCACGTAAATGAACCACCAGTGATTTTGCATATGTAAAAGTCAGAGTCGATCGACGAGTCTGGTTTTGCTGCTTGTTTCTTGTTCTGTCTGTCAGAACAGGGAGGGAGGCTATGTGCAGAATGTTGAAGGCAAATTGGGAAACAGAAGTCATGAATAATGGCCCGCTCACTAAGAGATAATAGGAATGAACAGGAGACTGTGTATGCAAATCCTCCTCTCTTTCAACCTCCACCTTTCTCTGCCTCCATTTTACTGTCATTTAAGTATCTCTGACATTTTCTCAGCCTTTCTCTCTCTTCCAGTGCCCCCCCCCCCTCAATATTTTCCTTACTGGGTAATGGACAACCAGAGCAATACCTTGGAGGGAAATTCTGCATGCTTGACATAATTTGGATGGGTTTGTGTGTTAACAGCATCCCCTGCCTTGGCTAAGAATAAGCGTACAACATTCCTCATTAAATTTAGAAGAGCTCCCAGCCATACGATAATGCGCTCTTTTGTGATGCCAGTTAACTATTTAAGTGTTTTCATGTGCTCTTAATACCATGCACTCTCTCTGATTGTACTTGACCACATTAACTGTACAAATAATACCTTCATCTGCTGTCGTTTTGCAGAAACAAATGTGTATTCATGTCTATCCTAATAATAGTAATTGGGTCATTTTGTAAATGTGTATATCTGTTTGTATGATATGTACATCTACATACATAATATGTTTTGTAAAACAAATTCTTAGGAATATTATCATAGTTATTATTGTTATTTGCGATCCATTTAGCTGTCAGTATTTTATATATGGTGTCATGGAAATACACCAAAGGGCACAGTAGAGAAATAATAACTCTCCTGTCAGGTGCCACAGTGAAAATGATGGACAAGTCAGACCAGTCTGATATTGGCTGCTGTTTATAACTTAATAACACAGGTCTAATGTGCAGTTCACCCACATGCTAATATCTCTTTTGACACAGACGAAATAGAGGTTGACTTTAAATAGGGCACTAGCCTTGTTTTTCCCTCTAATTCTGTTATCCTAATAACACTTGACTTGATGTCAGTGCTTAAGTGGTTTTCAACCAGAAGGACAAAGCATGTTTTTCTATAGAGCTGACAGCCATTTTCCTTGTGGTTTGCTCCTGCTCACATGAACTTTGACCCAATTTTTGTCAGCAGGGCTTGAAGAAATATCCAACCTTTCTCTTTTTCGGGGAAAATGTGTCAAAAGACTCATTAGCATTATTTAGACATCAGTGCTGTACAGAGGATTCCTTCTGCTGATTTGGTTACAGTTTCATGTGGGAATAAGAACCGACAAGTTGCTATTTCGGACTATTGAAGTCAAAGTGGCTCCCTGCGTCAGCGTTCCTTCAGCGAAGGGGGGCAGCTAATTTGTATGTGGTCGAGAAATCGTTTTAGCGAGCGCAGCAGCATTTTAACTCGACGTTGCAGTGGGAGCAGCGCTGTGTATTCCTTGCGTTGCTTGCAGCACTTTTCTACGGTTCCGATTTAAATGATTTATTCCGACAGAAGGATGACCTTCTGCCCATTAAAGCAATTAGCTGAAGCTTTCATGGTCTAATCCAGTACTCTATAAGAGGTGTGTGCTATTGTTGAGCCCACAGAGAGTTCTATTTTCAAATCAACCAGTGTTGAGTGGTAGACTAGCTGTCAAGGTAACCCTCCTGAAGGCGTTTCTTTCAGTTCCCCTTGGCAGCACTGTCGATGTGAGGCGTCAGCCACCGATCTAGGGACTCTAATGGCTTTTTCAATGATAGCGTTCGCTGAATGATAATGACGTATGGGAAGCCCTTAATTGAATTGGAAATAATTAGACAAAACACTGTCAGACATTAAGAAGAGCATTGCAATGCATCAGAAGATCAAGTTGTCAGACTGAGCCACACTGGTGAATTCATTGTGACTTTCATGCCTTCTGGGTACTGCTCAATGACAAGGCGTGATGGATTGAACCCTCCTGAGGCGGTTAGCCTGTGCGCGCCTTAGCCAAGACGAGCTCTTTTATTCGAGGTAGAAGAATCCAAAGTGAGATTCTGCTGATCCTCTTTAACAGCTGTGTGCAAGAGACCCTCCAAGGATCTGATCCAGCGATCCTCTCCGGTCATCTCAAGTCACGACAGTGACCCAGTTAGAAGTGATGACAGAGTCATGCTGGTACCTACGAGTCTGTCTGTGCCTCACATAAGACGTGGGGCTTTTTTGTTTTCACAACAGTGGTCCATGAAGAAGGAGACATTATTAGCTCAGTGTGGAATACTAATAAAGCCAGATTTCCTGCATTCTTGCAGTTGACCTTGCGGCTCGTTCCGAGCCGATATCTTAAAGGTCCTGCCTGCTGTTTTCGCCTGGCCTCAGGCTCTCTCCTCTCCTAATACGTTTCCTGCTGCTCTGCAACTAGTGTAATTAATGTTGTATAGCCATCAGCGCAGCCATATTATGATAAAGTCATTGGGTGTTTCACATGACCTAAGTATATCACTGTAATTCTGCTTTGTCCAAAACACACACACGTATACTGTGAATATATACACAGGGTATGTACTATTTTTCCTCAACAATTGTTGCTTTAACAAAATGTAATTCTCTCAAGCTAACGTTTAATCCTATACCTTGAACAAGAGCCAGACATCCGGTAACTTTATTTAGTTTTCACAAGGAACATTTGGTGTGGGGGGAAAAAGTGTCAAGTCACCATAAAGCTCTGTTACTTAATACACTCACTGTTGAGTGCAGCTCTCCATGTAAGAACATTGCACATGGCTTTCTAAAACAGCCACACATTCAGTGCATGAAGTCACTGACGTCTGCAGTACAGACTGCTTGTACCAGATACAACTTGCCCTGTTCAAACTAATGTCACAAAGAGAGAATAAACAAGCTCTTCTTGGTGACACTCTCAGGTCAACTTGTACGTCTTAACTGTCATGAGTCAGACATGCTTTTAAAGGAATTATATAGAACTTGATGTTATTGACAGACTTCTGCCTGATACAGAAAGAAGAAAAGAAAAAAAAGAAAAATGTGTGTTTGAGAGAGAGAAAGAGAGAGAGAGGGAGAGAGAGAGAGAGACCAAACTAAAGGAAAATACCATGTGCAGTATAATACTCTTCTGTCGTGAACATGCAGTTGCCAAGATTATCACTAAAGGCCAAGTTTGGTTTTCCATGCCATTTTCTAAGGCTGTTTTGGAAATAACATGATGTGAAATAACATGATGTGATAGGTCACTGAGTCACTATAAGTTTCACCTCCAGTAATTACTTCCTCCCCTTCCATTTCATTTAGCTTCGGGTTTTTTTCCCTATGAAAATGCAATCTGAGATTCCCCTCGGCTGCCTCCAACCTTGGATATGATTTAATTGTCATTGCATTAGGAATGCTGCTGTGAAATATCTGACTGAAACTGGCTCCAATCAAGTGACTCCTTCATCCTGCAAGCATAGGTTTCTGGAAGGTCACTGCATTGCTGTTGGTGCTTGTTAACTTGTGTTGTGGTTGAACAAACAGTTGGAGGTAGAAAATACTTGGTGGTGTGTGAGGGGGGGTTGTTCTCTATTTGTTCTTTCAAACATATAAATCTTATCTGGCAGGTTTACGTTTTTTCGTATTTATCTTTAATTAACCATGTTTACAAAACTCAAACGAGAACGCTACAGTACAGCAAGATAAAGTGATGTATGAGTTGTTATTTTAATAAACACAATTCATGAAAAAAAAAATCCTTCCGTGGTTAAAGTGGCTACAGTCGCTGGAAAGTCTGAGTAATTCTGTTGTCTTCCTCTCAGCGCCAAACCTGAAGGGTCGACCCAGGAAGAAGAAGCTGTCGGTATCCCAGAGGAGAGACTCTCAGGGTCAAACTCAGGGGTCGCAGGGGTCAGTGGGGGCACAGGATACTAGCAGCCCAGAGAAGTCCCTAACAAAGGTACCAGCTCCCTCTAACAAATGTGACCACATGCACGCTGTTGGGATCGGCTCAGTTCGGTGGCTAGATTGTTATTAGACTATTTTCGGAACAGTTCTAAAACTGCAGGCCATGCAGGCCATGTTTTGGAGAAAACAAACCGTTTACAATAACGCTTTCCCCATGCTAATGAATCACACGTTGTTATGTGTGTCTGTGATAAGAATCAATTAACTCTATCACCGTTCCTTGCTCAGTTTCGCTTGTGAAACCTCCTTCCGTTTGCATTACCCAGCAGATCAAAGTCAACTGCAAGGTGTCCATACCCCACATCAAGATCACCGTAGCCAAACCCAAGACCAACAGCATCTGTAAAAAAGCCCCGGCGGAAGACAAGATGAAGGAGAGGGTGAAGGAGGAGAAGGAGAAGGAAGAGAAGGACGAGACGAGGGAGGAGGACTCGTCCAAGGAGAGCGGCACAGAGGAGCAGGCGTTCCTGGTTGCTCTGTACGAGCACATGAGAGACAGGGACACCCCTATAGAGAGGATTCCCTTCCTAGGGTTCAAGCAGAGTGAGTCAGCCTCTTCTAACTTCTCACCCACGCTTATTATATCATCGAATATCTTGTTCTTAGTCGTTTACAAGGCTCCTCTAACTATCCAGAAACTCCTGCTTTCCTGCTTTGGGAGTATTTGAAACCATACGATTATATATAAGCATAAGGTCGACACATTAAACTGCTGCTAACTATCATGTAACTAGTACATAACAATACCTAGAGTCACGATGTTGTAGTTAATTGGAATGCTACGCAGTTACACTTCATTACGATTTAACGGGACAAGTTGTTACACTCGTAGAACTTGGAGAGGGGAAGGGAGGGCGTTCCAGGGATAATTGGATGTTAACACTCCATTCCCTCACGCTGAGCCCTCTTGCGCTTTTGTAATAGCCTACAGTAACATTTAATGCAATTGAATGACATAAGCGGTAACCTATTTACCTACATAGTTTTATTAGAGGCGTTGTAATGTGGTTGCGCTGTAGTTAATGTAACCCTAATGTAAAGCGTGGTGGATTCATGTGCAGTCGGCTCCTAATCCAAACGATAATTGCAGAGAAGCGGATGACACGGATCGGATGATTGATAACAAGTGTCAAGGCGCGGTGCTGCGTGAGTTCATGTGACGTGGCAGGAACACCTGTCCTGATGTAGCCATGTTTCACGTTGGTCCAAACCCCTTTCTTAGTGGTGTGGAAGCTTCGCAGGCAGAGTAAAACACATCAGATCAAACGAGGCGTATGTAGGTCGGATGTTTCCTCGGAATCGGATGAAATGTCGGGCCTGCACTGTTACACGTTAGGAGGAAAGGCTTTTTGTAGAAGGCCATGTACAAGAAGGGTCGTTCAACATTCGATACGCAGCGGTGCAGTGTTAGGAAAGAGCAATTTGTGCATTAGGAAGATGAGTGTTTTTTTAATGACACTTTCTGTACTGTAATGCTCAGTTGAAAAGCTCTTCGAAACACAAAAGCTGTGGTTAACCCCAACATGAAGGCCAAAACACCATTGTACGGATATTTTGACAAATATGTCACGCTCAATACAAGAGATGTTGCTGCTAAGTAGGTCATTGTGGTTGAGAAAGTCTGAAAGTGCAGTAGTATACTCGTACTGTAGTTTAGATGCTGTCTCTTCCACAGCATTTGTGTAGCAGGCGAAACGCCAACTGTTTTACATACAGAGCATGCTTTGAATTACAAGCTGAGCCACATCATAAGAAGAGTGCTCATTACAGACTGGTAGTAATGCTGTTTAAACTTTGTCCTTGAATTGGCAGCAGGAATATTCAGACACATGTAAAGAGAAAGAGAGCGGGGAGGGCGAGCGAGGCAGAGTTAATATAATTATTACAACAAATCCTCAGATGGAATCAGCTATTCTTGTTCCTTTTTAACCACTACAACCGCTTTTTTAAGCATCAAAGGAAAACATTTTCTGTAATGAAAATTGAAATATGTGCCTCTCTTCGTCCATTTGCTTTCATGAGTTAATCTATAATTAAGTGTAACTGCAAAGCACATGATGTTTGAATGGCATAGTAGAGTATTCCTGTCACTTTCTGTTTCATTTCCCTCCTACACCCCTGTGTGATTGTTAACACAGTCTATTCAATTACATCTTCCTTTCTCGCCTTTGGCTCTCGAATGCACACACAGACAGCAACAAATTCCTCCTCTCCTGGAAGCACAATACAGGCCAGACAGTGGAGCACAGATAGCGGAGAAATAGTGCAGAACACTGATCAATCAATCCCGGCTTTTATTAGAATGGAGGGTTTTAGCTGAGAGCTTGCTTGATCCACAACCCCACGATTCAGAGTCTGTTATCTGTCCGAATAGATAGGAAGCCTTCGGTTTAGCGGGAGCTCTCAGAGGTATCGAGGTCTATGGTCTATGGTCTGGCTCAGCCAAGCTCCAGACGGGAGAGAAATGCTCTTCTGATGACTGCAAGGCCACATGACAAAAGGCTGTTTCATTATCTTCCATTCACTTGGGTAAACAGCTACTCCCAGTAATGGCATTGCATTCCCAATGCGAGCATGAGAGGAAGATGGGTGGAGGTGTGGGGTGCAGGGAGGGGGAGTGGGAAGGGTGAGAGTAAAGAGGGCGTGAGGGAGGGGGAGGGAGGGGGTGTGTGGAAAGCCTGAACAAGGATGGGGGACGGTGGTGGGGGGGAGAGATAGTTGAGAGTTTAACATCACATTGCACATTTAAAATGGCCTTGATCTATTATTGTCGTTGGAAAAATTAATTTCAATGTCCCTTTAATAGAGGTTCTTGTGGCCTTCTGTCTAATTGACGTTGTGTGTGTTCAGGAGTACATTGTGTTTGTCTGTTTCGTTATTCTTATCTCTCTGATAATTACCCCTGTTGAATAGGGGGAATTAATGATAAAAAAAATTACAGGCACCGACACATCTAAAAAGAAAAAGATTCTGTTCATATTATCTCTCTTTTCTGTCCTTCCTAAGTCTGGACGCCTGTGTGGTAATTACAGTCGACGCACAACAACCCAGTTAATAGGCCAGAGCAGCTCTACAGTAGGAAAACACAAAGCCCATCTCCTCAGTTCAAATGAAAACTCTGCCTGCTGCCTTTGTTATTCTGTGTGTGCATTGACAACAGTCGCGGAGAGGAGGGAGGGGAAAAAATCAATGCTGTCAAATGCGGAGATAGGAAAATGTCATTTTGACAAATGCAAGCCTTTGTGTACGCACAGATTGAATTTTGATGGATTTCTCCCCGGGCGAGCCAGTTTTTTTATTTATAGGTCTTCATATAAAAATGTTAAACAATGATGTTACAGAAAGCAGATACAAATGTCATTGTTTGGGGGAAAATCTCACAATAACCTCAGTTCATTGTTTGCGGGTAAATACAATGTCAGAGATGGAGAGATTGCAGGCTTTTATAAGGTTTTTGTAAGGCAGGATTCTGATGACTTTAGAAGCGTTTGCATTACGCAGTACGTCTATCCTCACATCATGTCTGCCAGGGTTTGCATTGGATATAATATGCAAACTAGCATTTGCATTTGTGCCTGATGTTTAGGATGCAAGCATAATTTATACTGGGTGCTTATAATTATCTTGATTCATACTCATTCACTGAAGTGTAGCTCAGCCTATTGTTATAAAATGTCTAATTAGTTGGCATGTACTTGTTAACGATGTAGTTTGAAAAGCATTCACCAGAAAGTGATATTGTGATGTTTACTGCACTCGTTCTGTATGTACTTCCAAGAATTCAACACAATGGTTTTAACAACAGACTTTACTCCAAATAGTTCCTAGTGCTGCTCGTTACAAGTCTACAGCTTCAGAGACAAAGGAATCTTTCGCAGAGCCTTTTTGTGTGTGTGTGTGTGTGTGTCATTAGCATTTTTCGTCATGATATCTTTCCTTGTAATGTCTCCGCTGCAGTTTAGGATTTTGACATGGTTGTGTACTCCATGACCAGTCTCCCTCACCGCTGATCTCCTTGTTTGTTGTCCTTCTAACAGTAAACCTTTGGACTATGTTTCAAGCAGCCCAAAGACTCGGGGGGTACGAGACGGTAAGTGTTTACACATGTTCTGCACCATTCCCTCCTTCTTTTCAGTCTCCCCTCACAGTCGTATAGTCCCAAGACATTCTTGGTCAGCCCCACATTTCGCAAAATGATGCCGTTGTTTTAAAACCCCCTCTAAGTGGAAAACACATGTTTCTCTCCTCTGTCAGAGGAAATTGGTCAAATCTGTAACTTTTTCCCATGTTGGGGCCTTAAAGTGGACGGCTATATTCAAGTCAGATGGCAGAGGAAAGACATTTGACTTGGCAGCTGAGCTACCTGCTATTCATACAAACAGCGTTTCCAAATCGCGAGCCTTTTCATGTGAGTCGCAAACGCCTCTGAGTTCATTAGCGGCGTTCAAGACATGCAAACAGACAGCCAGCCCAACTATAAACAGGAAACGGCTCGTGTAATAGACTCTTGTTTCTTTTTGGAGCGATTTTTTTTAATCTGTTGCTGATTATCACCCTTTCATGTTTGTCTTTGTGAGCAGGAAACTGTGTGGTTTGTGTATCTGTTCAATGATGTAGCTCATCTATTCAGGCAGGCAGGCAGGTTTCAAAAAGAAGCATCTTAACCATTGTGTTGTCTTGCCCCAGTTGTAGCAATGCTGTTATCCACAGCTATTATCCATAGCTTCCTCCTGCTGACAAGATTGATTACATAACAAAACAGTATGTCTTGTGATATCAGCAACTCACTCTGTAAAAGGATCAATACGTATCGCCCTGGACATAGACATGTGTCTAAAGATGTTACTGTATGAATTACTGCATCAGGAGAAGCAGTTATCTGACGTTCTCACTCTCTCCTTCTCTTTCTCTCTCTTCATTCATTCTCTGTCTCTCCCTCTCTCTTTCTCTCTGTCTCTTCTCCTCCCTTTCTCCCTCTCTCTTAATTCATTCTCTCTCTCTCTCTCTCTCTCTCTCTCTCTCTCTCTCTCTCTCTTCCTCTCTCTCTATTCCTCTCTATCCTCTCAGATCACAGTTCGCCGACAGTGGAAAAATGTATACGATGAGCTGGGTGGCAACCCAGGAAGTACAAGTGCAGCCACGTGTACCCGTCGCCACTACGAGAGGTGAGTTAACACACAGCCCTTCATCTCAGCTTCCGGCTGAAGATGGTTCCTCCACATCCAATCCTGCGCATCACGCGTCCAGCTTCTACACACCGTGATGCGGCAAACCCAAGACAGAAAACCTTCCCTCAGTAGCATGCTAGCATAGTCACCAAGTTCTTAGTGCCACGTACTGTATGTGTATTTTATTGACATAATCAATAATACACTCGCATGGTTTCTGTGGCTTTTTGCTTCTGTAGGGAAACTGAGAAAGCAACTTTGGCATGTTTACCCAACAGTCCTTTTCTGCCTCTCTCTAACCTGACACCATTATCGAGAAGGGGTTTCAAACCCAAGGCAAACACAAACGCCGTCCTTTGAGAGCCGTGGCCACATTATGCTCGCACACACGGAATTCTCAAGGTTAAACAAATGGCTAATGCAGTTTGCCTGGCTGCAGAAAACCACTCTTTCATAAAGCCTCTCTCCGACGGGCGATCAAACCCCAGCAAGGCCTCTGTGCTCCCCTTGCTCAGGCACCGGCATCGCCGCGGAAACAGACTTACCTGTCAAAAGACAGCTTAGCCAGCAATATTGCACGAGCAGTATTGAGGGCACAGAAGCGGTTTTGGGTGGTGCAGTGCATCAGTGGAAATAGGCAAATTAGCAAACACGGCTGGTCTGAATAAAGGTACTAATGTGTGAATGAGTGATAGGTGCAGGTGTAATGTCAAGCAATATTGACAAATGTGGTAGTTACAATTAGACTTGAATAGCTGGCTCTTTAAATTCAATAAGATCTCAGGGGTGAATATGGTAAATACCACCTTGAATGTGATAAAAGCAAAGAGCAAAGCAGTGTACCTGGTAATTGGATACGGGTCGGCATTTCAACTGTATCTTCAGCCTTTAAGCTTCCTGGTACAAGCTGGTGGTGTCTTCTCTCACCATGGTGGAAGGCAGGGGTGGGGGCTCCCCCGAGGGGGGCACAGGGCTGGGGGGGCTGGGGGGGCCAGGGGGCTGGGAGAGGGACGATGGGGCCAGTGAGGTGGGACTGCTGTGCTGACACTCTTTCCAGCCACAGAAATACTGAGAAATAGTGCTGAATCAAAGCAAACCAATAATAAGCCATACTACAGCGAATATCACACTGTCAAAAAAGGAGGGAGATCGACATAGAGAGAGAGAGAGAGGGAAGGAAAGAAAGAGAAAGAAACAGTAGAAATATCAGCGAAAACCACACAAAAAAACATGGAGGGGGAGATTTTAGCTGAGGCTCACTGTTTCAGTTGCTCTGAGGGCAATTAACTTCACTGTATTAGCTCAGCAAACAAAGCTAGTCTCCCCTCCACCTCCCTCACTTGGAAGCGTATGATGAATGACCCTGTTTGTGTGTTTGTTGAAGTGTATGTTTGTTCCCTGGCAAAGTCTTTGTTTCCCCCTAATGATTACTCAGCAATAAGGAAACGCACATACACACAACACACACACTCACGTTCGCGCAGATACACAATCAAGAATTTTATCTGGAACGTTCCTTGCAACTGTTTATTTTGAATTGAACCCCCCCCTCCCCCCCCTCCTCCTCAAGATGTGGAACATTTTGGATGTAATTGGGTTGGATTAAGTGAACATTCTGTGCTTGGTCTTTTTTTGTGCTAAAGACCTTGGCCATCTCAAGCTCTGACTAATGTGAAATGATCCACATTATCCATTTACCTCACTGCAATGGAGATCATCTGAAATGGTTGCCTAGGAGACATTATTGTGAATGATATGGGGAGACATAATCACTGTATTTATGCTGCTTCAGAGTGGCTGTGCAAGCAGGATAATAGAGAGAAGAGTTAGAATTGAGCTTCACGATAACCTTAAGTAATTGTCATTTCCAAAGTTGCTCATTGCGGTCATCTGAGTGTTCATTAGCTTAAAGGGAAAAATCAATATTTAACATCCAACCAAGGTCTGCAACTCCAGCTGGGAAAAGCTCTAATGATATTTATTTAAACCGTTTCCCAGATTAGCTGTCAGGCCTCGGCTCTCTGAATTAAAAATGAGGTCATGAAAAGATGGCATCAATAACCTTGAAATAGACTGCCTCGCTCCTGCGTTCTCTCGCTCTCTCTCTCTCTCTCTCTCTCTCTCTCTCTCTCTCTCTCTCTCTCTCTCTCTCTCTCTGCGCTTCTCTCCCTTTTTAGGCTTCACACTGGTTTCTTTGATTATACAGGTCAATGCCTTTTAACTGCTCTTAAATGTTTAATCTGTGGCTCCATACACAATCCGTGTTACAGAAACCCTACATTGTACAGCGTACATGTTTCCACCAATGCGATGCGTTTCCAGGCTTCCAGTTATTACAGCTTTAATACCTGCCATGTCGAAGCATATTACTGTAATTGCAGTGTGGGGAGTGGGGTGGAGGGGGAGGGGGTTGGGGGGTGATATCCATGGCAACAGTGAAGCCATTTAGAATAATTTACTATTTTAAATCTCCCATGGTCAGGCAGAGTGGAAGAAACCGCGGAGAAGTTTATGAATTCCTCTCATCGTGAGCTAATGTGGGTTATTTTATCAGATGAATTCCAGATGTACCCTGTGCGTTTCCCAGGTGATCTGGAATCTTGGGATTCTGCTTTTTGGATACAAGCACGTCACATCCAATTGTAGACTGCCAGATCTTCTATCGATTTATTTTATTTACTCCTTGTGGTATTGATGTGGCTCTGTGTTCACCCGGGGTGCTGAAAGAGGGTGAAACAGACAAATAGAGAGGGAGAGCGGGGAAAATAGAGAGAGAAAGAGGGAGAGAGAGGGCGACAGGAAGAGAGAGAGGGAAAGAGTGAGAGCGAGGGAGAGGGAGGGAGAGAGGGAGGGAGCAAGGGAGGGTGAGAGAGAGAGCGAATACTGCGCTTAGAGTATAGGCTCACGACACGATTAGAAAGCTCTTGGTCGTTCGCCACACCGTGCTTCATGTCAGTGTAGGATATGATCCTGAAATGTATCCCTTACTCATAGTCATTAAGCGTTGCTCTATGCAAAACAGATGAAGTGCTCCCTGTTCACCGATGGCAATCTGATACTTATGAAAATAGATGGTACTATTTATAATTTGGGAAGAGTTTGTAAACAAATTATATATAGCTTCAAAATAAAATATGTTTCCGCACATATGGAAGTTTAGAAGCTTAAAAAGAACGAGCGTACTGGTTTCTCCTGCCGCCTTTGAAGGTGTACCTGAATGTATTGCGGATTGTCCCTTTAATTCAAACCACACAGTCGGTACGTTGCCCAACACCTGCCATGATGAACGTTTACTGTGGGTAGTTAATGAGGGTTAGCCTGAAGGGAATGGTAAAGGTCAGTTTAGAGCAGGTATTTCCAGACTTGACAAAGGCCTTAGTTTAACATTCCTTCTCGACTCCGTTTAACGGCGTGAATCAGGGTCACTTCAAGTGGGTTGACTTCTCGACAAAAGAGGAGCTTTGAAGCCAAATCTTTTTCAAAGCTAAAAGCGAACAATGTCTGTTTATCCCCACACTCACTCCTTTCTGAACACATACTATTTGCTTTTCTACTGACAGGAATGATTGTTTTTCCAGGCCTTTGAAGCGGTCTAATCTAAACAGTTGCTGATAAATATGGATTTTTTTTCTTCCCCACTTATTTTGTTATTGAGGTTGTAATAAAAAATCTCATATTTTCTTCTAAATAGTTTGACTGCTTCAGGCTCGGCCCACCAGCTTCTAAAAAAAGAAGGTTCTTCAGCGCATGAAAAGACTGTTGTAAATGAAACACAACGCCAGCTAAAATTAATTTCAACATCAGTAAAAGTGCTGAATGGAATAGCCTGCAGTCTTTTTCCAATGATTTGGTGACTTAGGCATTTCTTAGATTCCACACACTAGTAACCCTGTGCAGTAATTTAAAACGCACTTTAGACCAACCATTACATTGGTAGTGAGCCAGTGGTGTATATTTTTGCATAGCTGCCGCTGTTTGCATTCAGTATAAGCATTTGAGCTACTGAGGAAAAGAGCACTGACTTAAGGATCAGTAAAAAAAAAGATAAGTTGAATGTTGTAGGCAATGCTAGCATTTCCTTGATTAGATTATTGTGACAAGTTGAAAGTGACAGATATTCAAAATGTGCTTGCCTGTACAACATCCTGAATTCAGTTTATTGGGTAATTTTGACATGCTTGAACATGTAATGTAGAAGAAAAATGGCCGCTCAAACAAAGCCTCAGTGAAACATTGCCGTAAGCGGAAGTAAAGTATTTATTGATCCCATAAAAATATAAGCACTCCCCTTTTCATTTTCCCTTTGACTTTCAGTCAGTGCTCACTCTGCCCTCTAGTGCACAGAGTGCTGTATTGCATCTGTTTTTGTAATTGCCTTGGCCTGTTGTATTCATTACTAGAGGTATTCCTTAAGGGGGCACTTTCTACTTTGAACTATGCAGGATAGCCTGCAGAGTAAGAAAACCCTTATTGCATGGAGGCAGCAAACTCTCATCACAGACTGTGCACCTGAATTCCCCTCCTAGCCTTCCAAATTACAGAAATATATACGCCGTCAGCCTCCTCCGCCTCAGCCAGTACTTCCAGGAAATTGCTACTTACGTAAGTGGTAGTATTGTATTATCATTGCTGTATTATGTGATTGTGGGCCGGTTATGTGCGCAGCCTAGGCTTTCTCCCAGTCTCTCCCAGTGTGCGTGCTACGTGTAGTTCGACGGTTCAATTCCCAGCTATCTCTGAAGGAGCAGGCTTCCTGCGGCATGAACACCAGCCGAAAAAGAGGCCAATAGTTGCTTTGTTACATTCTGTTATTCAAAGTGAAATTACATGGAGGGCAGCTCCTGAATACTGATTCTGTTAGCAGTGCCATGCGACAGGGGTTGCTAATGGGGTTTTCCGCTGAAGGTAACGGCAGCAATTGCTAGAAACGGATGAGGCTATGCCTCCCAGTGCCGTAATGATATTCCACAGAGTTGATGCAGGGCAAGGCATCCATTCTTCATCGAAAGATAAAAATGCCAGGTCTTTTCTTGTGTGTTCCCACTGCCTGAAACACAATGTAAAAATGATTTTATTACCATCCCTGTCTCTGCATATATATGTAGATACTCAATCCACGTAGGGCTGTGATTGGTGCGAGGCTGTGTGCACTATAGATGCCAGACACAGCACGGCTCTGGGTGATGTTCATCCCTACTGTAGATAATATCCTCCACTATTTATCATGTGTGGAGAGAAAGGGATGCAGTCAGGGAATAGGAATGCGCTTGCTATGTACAGTATATAAATACATGTGTATGTTTTTGGTAGTTAGTCATATTCAGTTACTACATTATTGGTTGTGCGGTGCTTCATGGCGAATCGTTTTCTTTGTGCTCCATTAACATCTGTCCTTCATCTTTGTCCATCTCTCTCTTTCTCTTTCTCTCTCTCTCTCGCTTTCTCTCAAATAAGTCACATTTAATCGTACATTTCCTTTTCTGGCCTGGGGCCTTGTGCCAGCTGTATGAAATGTAGTTTTACCGCTTTCTCTGCCAGCACTTTTGTTCAGAGGAAAAATAACACAAATCCCACAGAACTACTTGAACCCTCCGAGGGATTCTGTCTTTCCTTTTGAAGAGGAGACGAAGCTCTCTTGATTTGTTGTTTGTTTAACCACAGCAGTGTCCCTTAAAAGGAATTGAGCAACTAGTCAGTGTTCTGTTCGAACATGCGATGAAGCCTATATTCTTTTCTCATGACCGTAAAACCTTTTTTTTTCTGCATCGTTTTTCAGATTGTTATCTTCACAAAGGACTTGGCACAGCTTTCAGAAAGAATACTTAACCACTAGAGTATTTGTTTTCAATACATCTCACATATCCCTTCACGTTATACTGATGCATATCCTATATTCATTTAGCATGCCGAGTTACAAAAGCCTGGTTTTTTTCCAGTACTCAGAACAGAGCTGAGAATAAGATATTTTAGAAGGTTTGCACAGCTGTAAATTGTTAACTGTCTTTATGGTAATATGATTTGAAGATCACCGCAGATGCCTTGCCTTAGTGCACAGTGCACACATACTGTATATCTGCCAACAGAACTAATACATACAAGCTCTGTTGAACCATGCTCCATACAAACCCATTCACGCCCACAAATGTATTATTTTGGTCAGCCTACTGTGGAAAAAAATCCCTGCCGTTGCCTCTGAGGTAATGGAAGCCAGTTTTCCCTCTGCCACAGTTTAGTTATGTGGTAAATCTCACCTTTTGGACTATGGTTGATTAACTCGAAGCGTTTTCCTTCTGACCTCTCCAGACTCCTCCTTCCATACGAGAGGCACACCAAGGGAGAGACGGATAAACCCCTCCCCTCTGCCAAGTCTAAGAAGCCAGAGGTGGCAGGCGGGGGGGTGGAGGGGGCCGGCAAACCGAAGGCTGTCGCTGGCGTGAAGAGGAGCAAGAGTGGCGCGAGCCAGAGACAGACGGCCAAGAGGGAGAAGGAGGAAACGATGCCAGCCTCAGAGCAAACACAGGTCAGTCTCAGGAGCCTTAACCTGCCCTCTCTCTTTCTCTCTCTCTCTCTCTTTCTCTCTCTCTCTCTCTCTCTTTCTCTCTTTCTCTCTCTCTCTCTCTTTCTCTCTCTCTCTCTCTCTCTCTCTTTCTCTCTCTCTCTCTTTCTCTCTCTCTCTCTCTCTGTGTCTCTCACTCTCTTACTCACTCAGTCTCTCTCACTCTCTCACTCACTCTCTCTCACTCAGTCTCTCTCTCTCTGTCTCTCTCTCCCCCCCTCTCTCTCAGTCTCTCTCTCTCACACACTCTCTCACTCACTCACTCACTCACTCAGTCTCTCTCTCTGTCTCTCTCACTCAGTCTCTCTCTCTCCCTCTCTCACTCACTCAGTCTCTCTGTCTCTCTCTCTCACTCAGTCTCTGTCTCTCTCTCAGTCACTTTCTTGGTCTCTCTCTCTGTAACTCTTTCTCTTTCAAGTCAATCTTTGTTGTTTACAAATGTGGAAATCTGCCTTTGGCTTTACAGATCGGTGAGAATAGTAGTAAATCACTGTCATTTCTCCCTCTTTATCTGGCTTGATGTGTTTATAATGCTTTCACTCTCTCCAATTCCTGTGCGTTTGAACTAATTGTGGCTGTCTGGTGTTCTGTGTGTCCCAAAGGTGGATGAGGTGAAGGAGGAGACCCCAGACACTGCCGTTGCAAACCAGGAAGTCTTGAGAGATCATAGAGTGGAGCCGGAGGAAGAGGTGCTACAGCTCACCCTCAAGAAGGAGGAGCCTGTGAGCGAGGGCACATCCCCCGTCATCCTCCTTCCAGACTCAGACTGCAGCAGCCCTCAAGCCGCCCCTCTCACCAGAGACCCCTGCCTCCTGCCCGAATGGCAGCACCCAAGAGCAGCACCCAAGAGCTCCTCTGGCCCGGAGCCAGACAAGCCCAGCCCCAACCACCGGGACCATTCTGAGAGGCTCGCCAGGAACCCCAAGTACTCGCCTTCCTGGGACCACAGCAAGCCAGTTGGGTTTAGCTGTCCCCCAGAACCAGGCAGAGCGGACCCTCCTGTAACCAGGGAGCCAGCAGAGATCCACGGAGGCAGGGTGGGGAAGGTGCTGCCTATGTGCAAACAACCACCACCACCTCCCAAACAGCATTCAGACGCCACGGACCCCATGGTAGACAAGCAGGACTGCAGGAACGAGTCCAGTCAGGGTCAGTTTACAGCTCCAGTGTACTCGAAGGTAAACCTTGGGGTCATGTCGCCCCTAGCCAAGAAGAAGCTTCTCTCTCAAGTCTGCGAGACCAATCCGTACTCCTTCAGCGCCCCTCCTCCCCCTATTCCACCTCCTCCTTGCGCTCCTCCTCTCCTCACCCCTCCTCCCATGATCAGCGATGTTTGTGACAGGGGAGAGGAGGCAGTGGGCCAGAAGCAGGCCTCATCTCCAGACAGCCCAGAGATCACTCCCGTCTTTAGGCCATCAGTCATCCAGCACGCCCAGAGCATCAAGCCCCACCTACCCCAGGAAAGGAGTCCCTTAGGGGATCTGTCCGAGTCCTTCTCCAGCCGGGTGAGTCACCTCCAGACCCGGATCAATCCTCCATGGCACCCTTACCTCCACCGGCCTGAACCCCAGGATGGGGTGGAGAATGCTGGGGAGAAGTTGATGCAGGGACCCCCCCAGGCGCCCAGCTATAGAGGCGACTGCTACTCTTCTCCTCACCTGCACAGCCTCTACCGGCAGACGGAGAACTGCCTTAATCAGGAGAGGATGTGCGGACATCCTGGTGGTGATAAAAGGGGGCATTTTATCAGGGACTGTGAAAACGGGGAGGGATTCCACCCTAGCAGCACTGACAGAGAAAGCCTGGCTTACAGAGCTCCCCTTTACCACGACAGGACACACACACACGACAGGACACACATACACGACAGGACACACATACACGAAAGGACACACACACACGACAGGACACACACACATGACAGGACACACACACATGACAGGACACACACACACGACAGGACACACACACACGACAGGACACACACACACGATAGGACACACACACACGATAGGACACACACACACGAGAGGAACCACACACACGGGGACAGAGCTCTGGACGACGAACCTCGGGATTTCAGCATCTCCAAGCCGGTCTCTCAAAGGATGTCCTTCTCCAAGCCCTCGTTCTGTGGCCTCTCATATCCCATAATGCATCAGGGTTTGGACTCTCACCCCAAGGCATGCCGGGTTCCCCCCATGTCTGTCTCTGCCCCCAAACACAGCAGCCCGGACACCTCCCAGCCATACCCCACCTGCAAACCCTCCTCTGAGTCCCTCCCCACCCGGATCCCCTGCAAGCGGAGCCTGGGGGAACTGGAGAATGAGGGTCTGCCCGACCGCAAGATCCGAGTGGTCACGCCCATGCACCCCGCTGGCTCGGTCCGCCGCAGTGACCCGCAAGGCGAGGAGCTCAAACCGGCCGAGCCGGCCCACGCCATCCACCTCAACAGCCACATTCCCGGGGAAGGCCACACCTACCCTGCCCACGGGCCCATGTACCCAGGGATGTACCCAGGGTCGCTGGTCCATGCCAGGCAGGACACCCTGCAACACCCCCTCCAGTACCTGAAGAGCCAGACAGCTGTCTCCCCCCTCATGCCCCCCCTGGCCTTCCACTCCATGATGCTCCAGAGGCAGCTGATGGTGTCAGGGCCAAGCCCCCACCATTATTACAGACACCCTGGAGGAACAGCAGCTCTGTATGGGGACCTCCTGCACCACCTCTACCCCCTCTCCACCCTCACCCCCCCTCCACTGTCCTCCATACACCCCAGCACCAGACTCTAGTAGACGAGCTATGCCCCCCACCCCCCCCACACACCACACCCTCAGTAACTCTCCCTCCCACTCCTCCGTCCCCTTTCTTTATCTCTCTGGAACAGTGGAACTTGTTTTGTTTGTGTTCTATGATTCCGTTGAGCGTGAGCAGACTGTGGAAGGTTGAGGATAAACTATTTTTTTGTTGTTAAGATGGGCAGAAAAAAACACACACACACACAAAAAAAAGATTTTCTCTCTCCCTCGCTCGTATATTTGTTTGTGTGTACCGTTTGCACTGCTTTGTAACCCCACTTAGCCTAAAGGTATGTTTGTCTCCATTTGCACATCATGTTACTGTGCTTGTGTAATGTTCCACCAAGCAGGTTATTTTCTCACACATATAAGTCAGGTCCTTTCTTACTATCTGTGACGGCAGAGGGAACCAGGGAAAAGCCATTGGCAGACAGCACACACCCAAGAGAGATAATCCTATTTGCTGGGTTTCTAAAAGGTTTTGGATTCAAGAGCGACATCACTGTAGTTCGACAACAGAAGTCCCCTCTGAATGTCTTCTGAGGATTTCATCACGACGTTGAAACACTAACGAAAAGACGAAAAAGAAAACATGCCATGAATGTCTCAAAATAAACTCTTTAAGCTTAAGGTTTACCAAGGGGGAATTACCATGCAGCTGTAGAACATTACTCCATTTTTAATCAATGTATTCTTATTATTTTTCTAGCATTTTCCTTGTCTCTGGTGCGGTGTTTGTGGTCTGTTACAGTGAAACCACCTGGACTCTTCTAAATGACTGCTAAAACCATGGTGCTGTTCACTTCAAAAACCACAATGTGCTGAGGTGCTGTGCTCGTTCTTGGCAGAACGTTTCTGTTTTCTTGTGACGCATTATGAAGCAGCGATCTACTGTTGAATGCTCCAATTTATGCAGTACATTTAAACGCTCATTGACTTGAAATACTGTTACAAACAGATTTCCTCATTGGACAGTGACCTTCTATACCACTGAATGTGTCATGAGATTGCTTTGGCAGTATGTGTGCCTTTTTATGATCTTTTATCAGAGCACCAGGGTCACAAGGATTTATCTTAAAGTGACATGGAGACACCCTTAAACAATTAATTTACCTTGCTGTCATCCATCATTTGTGATACATTTGGCAGGGTTATTTGGGGTTAATGAAAGATTAATACAAAGAAGGAGATATACGTCAGACACAGGGGCAGTTCTATGGCGGGGGAGGGGGGCAGTTCCCCTGTGAAAACAAGGACCCCCTTTGTGGCCTCCCTAAATGTAGAGTCTAACTAATTATAAACATGGCCTTTTTGCCTGTCAATGCCTGCAAAGCAGTGAAGAAAACAATATGATAACAATAATAATGTTTAATGTAAGTGGTCCCTCTTCACAGTACAGCTGGCCCCCACCTTGGCCGCCCCTTTTGAAATAGTCTAGAACCTCCCCTGGTTTAACTACAAGACAACGCCTAAAGACTGGAGACCACCTGGTCTTGTTTCACTGCCTTCAAAACTGCTGTGAATGGGGATTTAGGACATTGGAAACACTGCTACACGTGCTGTTAAAAGATCGTCGTAAAGCCAATCATCACAGATTTACAGGACACTTAATATTAATGTGTTTGTTTATGATTAAGTACATTTTCTACGCGTTCATCACATTTGCCTCAGAAAAGCCAGTAGGGACAGCAGTAGTCTTAATAGGCCTTGAAATATTTCAGCATCAAAACATAGTTTCTAAGTAAACTTCTTTAGACTTATTTCCTGTGTAAATTATACTGTAAATATCCTTGACTTCTGACACATTGGTTGTTGTTGTCATGTATACTGTATGTAGGGTATAATCTGTAAATATTATAAATGCATACTGCAGGTCACGCAGTCTAGTGGTGTTATCTTACGGCTCAATCTCAAGGTCACTTTCACTGATAAGAACACTACAGATATGAATGAGGACACTTTGATTTGCTTGTTTTTGTGTTACTGTGTTTCACATTGTTTTCATATTGTTCACCTTTAAAGTGTTTTTGATACGATGTGCCATATGTTTACCCATCACCCAGCTGGCAAACCAGAGGAAAAAAACATTTTGTATTATATGACCCTCTGTATATTTAATTAAAATATTTTAATATCTACTCATGTCCTTGTGTGTAGTACCTCTCACGTTTCTTGTTATTCCGTAAAGGCCCTGGTGATATAGACTGACAGATTTGTAAGGTCAGGAAAAGCTCAGTGAAAATGTTGAAACTGCCAGCAGATGAACTCAAATATAGACTGTCCCTCAGGACTAGAACAAAGCTGTATTACTCATCTTGTTAATGTTACAATCCACCGAGAGTCGGTTAGGTTTTATCAGCGATGATTCTGTTCTGTGGCACATCTGCACTCTTGAAAGTGCTGTAATAGAACTACTTTGCTTGCTTGCTAAGAGTAGCATTTGCTGCAGTGTTAACACATACTTATGCTTTGCATAACAGTAGATTGTGAGCTATTGCCCCCTAGTGTCCTAATTCTATTTAGTAAGATTCATAGACAGACATGCTTTTTAAAATGTCATGGGAATACACAAGCAAAAAGAGTAAACGGATTTTATTGCAGATATGACATTAATGACAGGGTAAGAATTGCACATGATGGGTAAAAAAAATCTATGAAAGTATATTTTAACACAATACAGGCAAGACAAATTACATATTTAAATGACAGTTAATCTTGATAACAAAACTTTAAGTGACTAAATGAAAAGTGATCATTCTACAAAACCGTTCCATCAAATCTGTTCATAAAATCCCACGAGTTCCAACTACGTTCCACTAAAAAGTCAACAAAAATTAAAGTTTAAAAACTGAAGAGTGCTGTGCATTAGTTTGGTCCTATAAAAGTGTTTCACAGTTAACAGGCCCCATGTGCTGAAGCTACATTACAGATCATTAAGGTATATTGGCGATAGTCCAGTTAGTACGCTAAAGTCTTTATAGTATACTATGTAAGTGATATCATTCACATCAGTGTTTTTGCAACCTGCTGATCTGTGCGTGATGACCTGCTAGGAAAACACTGAAGCAAGCTGAAAATGGCCCCTTCTCAAACTTTCCCTTCAGTTCCACTTTGATCACAGTGCTCAGAACATTACAGCTACATTTTCTGGTTAAGAAAGAACAGTTAGTGGTTTCAGTCTAGTCATAGTGTTGATGTAAGTGGCGTACATTAGAGAAAAAAACTGCATCACAGGACTTCTGTCAGCCATTCTGAATCACTGAGTCCGTACCTAGGACTACTCTGTCTGTAAAATACATCCATAACCATCTCGAAAAGACTCCACTTAAAACATGTTACCACGAATCACCAGGCTTTAGGGTTCATCTTCTCCCTGAAAGACTTGCGCATTTTGCTGCGTGGAGCTGGTACGGGTCTGGGGGGGTCCTGCGGTTCTGGAGCCTGATACCCCCCCAGCAGGGGGTGGGGCCCAGGCGGCTCCACCTGGCCCAGAGGGGCGTTCTTCCGGGCCGGGATCTGGTTCCTCTGGAGCTGTTGGATGATGGCCGAGAACTTGGTGTCCAGGGAGGGTCGCCCGGTCTTGGTTCTTGGCCTTGCCTGAGCGCCCCTGTTCTCCTTCTCCTGGGAGAGAAGAGGAGGAGGGGGAAGGGGAGGTTTAGCTGGTCTGGTGGGCCTGGCTTCTGGGGTGTAAGGCTGCCGGTCCGGGGGTGGAGGCGGGGCACGTCTTTTCTTGTTGGCGGAGGAGGAGCTGGAGGCGGGGCTTGAACTGGGACTGTCTGTGATTGGCTTCAGGACAGCCTTCTGCACGACCATTGGGCGGGTCCCATCAAACAGAGTTGACCAGTTGGGTGGTTCCCTCTCCTCCTCGTGGCCAATCAGAAACTGACCTCCTGTTTCCTCTATTTTGCTGTGAATAATGTCTGTGATACTCTCAAACTTTCCAGGAGAGTTGATACCTAAAACAAAGCAGCAACAAAAAACCCTAAATAAACATAATGTCATAAATATTATGGGGAACTTCCAATCTAATCAATCAACCCTGCATAAGCACAGATCTATATCGATCATGGAGAAAATATGAGGGCTGTACTGGAACATACTTCAGGAGGTCATTCTAGGTACTAGATAAGTCTACAAACTCACTCAAGTCATTGTAGACAGAGTCAGCCTGCTTGGTGAGGAAGAGAGGGGGTTTCCGTGGCGACGTGACCTCGATTTTCATCAGCTGGTTACAGCAGTGCAGCCACCTGCCTGAGGAAGAGGAACACAAGACACAGACACTTGAACATAGGACTTATTATTAAACAACAATAGGACTTCAGGGGAATTAAAAGAAATAAGTGTATAGCCCTTTTTACAAGCAATGTCACAGTGGGGTTCACATACACACATAGAAATTTCCCCTCAACCATCCTAAACCCTCAAGGAGTTTTAGGTTGTGGGTTGTGGTTGCATTCGATCTGAGAACGCTCACTCTGGTCATAGAAGTGCTGCCAGAAGGCCTCCAGCCAGTCCTCCAGCTCCTGCCTGGTGTCGGTGCTGAACACGTGGACCTGAGAGCCTCCTGGAGCAGGGTTGAGGATGGTCAGCCTGTTGGTCCGTCTGCTCGAGCCTGGATCTTTATCTGACACTGTGATCCTGGTGTCCTGGAACGAGAGCAGAGATGAGATGGAACACCAACAGTCTTTAGACGCCTCTTGCAGGGAGATACGCGGTCGGATTGGTTCTGCAGTAACAGGACAAAGTGCTGATGCTCCGGGGTGATGGGCTCCCTGGTGTGGATTACCTTGTATATGGGGATGCGTAGAAAGGGCTCCACCTTGGCAGTGATTTCCTCCGGGGTGTAGTAGCAGGACAGAGAGCCAGCGCTAAGGGCACAGTACAGACTACAGCAGCGGTACATACCCTCCACACTTTGCTGCAACAAAACACACAGACACACACAATCTTATTACTGTTTTTTTCCCGCCCACAAAAAAACATAAAGTTTGTTATTATCTTGTATGGTATGGCAACACTGTTAGCTAGTGTAATTACCTCCTGACTGAGGTAGCCTGTCATCATGTGTTGGGTCATGCAGAGGGGCTGGGCCATCAGACAGCAGCAAAGGTTACCATACAGCGGAAGCCAAGAGGATGATTCAGCTGGTGCACAGAAAGCAGAACATGAATACACACCAATAAAAAGGAAGGTTCTGTATACTACTACTGATGGCAGCTGTACGACGCCTGCGTTTGCTCGTACCATCCTGGAGGATTATGAGAGAGTGGGACTGGAAGCTGCCCTCAGCCTCGTCTAGACCCAGAGACGTGTAGGCCAGCAGGCTGTACCTGGCCCCTCTGGAGAACAAACACACAACAACTCTACATATTAACACAGGCTACAACAGGTCACAGGAATTCCTGACTTCCTGTTTCATCAGGAAGCAGTTGCACGTAGGCAACAAGAGGACCGCAGGACAAGCTTGGGGGTGACATACGGTGGGATGGGGTTGGACTGGAGGAAGGCGTCAGGGTCTCCTGCCTCCAGCAGGGGGCAGAGTTTCCTCCCGGAGGATCGGCCGAAGGAGCTCCGCAGCTTCTTGGCCAGCTTCTTGGGGGTGTTGACCAGGGTGGCCTCATCCTCAATGGCACAGCTGTACAGCTCCACCTTCAGGTCAAACTGGGGCGATGCATCATTGCTGTGGAACATTGAAGTGTATGTTGATATCGAAATTATTATCCTGTTTGTTTGGTGTTTGTCCTACTCTATCCTGTTCATTTAAGGTGGTTATGAAACTATACCAGGGCAGCCAAATTCAGAATGGGTTTTATTCACCATGAAAGTCCACACAGAAATGGAATTTACAGTGACAGGTTGTACTAAAAGGAACTAGGGCTGGGAGAAATGGCATCCACTAGCAGTATTTCACACTTGTCTGAGTCTTAGCCTGTTGTGGTGCAAAGTGACAACTCACAATATTGTTACACCTTCAAAGCAAATGTCAGTCAACGATCGGTCCACGACCACCATCTCTGTGTCAAACACTTGAGATCCAATTCTCATCAGGCAGAAGACAGCCACCCTCCGGGAACCTAAAACATGGGTGTTTGTGGCATCAGCTGTTGCAAAAACTAAGTTGAATATGTAGCAAACACACTTATAATGGAATGAAATGAACTCTACATACCACATGTTTATTTTACTTCAACAAGAACCTGCATTTTCTAAACAGAATAAGGGGGGACTCACTGCCTTTGTTATTGAAATGGTCAGAATCCTTCCACATTAATGGGATCCGCAGGCCTGCAGTGATAAGCAGAGAAGAACAAGGGTTTATCACCAGTGTATTCATCCCAATAAACATTTTCAAGAACAAAAAAACGAGCAATAGGAAATTAAAAGGAATTTGACCGGATATCGCCACTTTCCCAGGACAAGCCACGCGATCATTTGAAACAGGAAACGATCTGTAGAACAGATAAGATACCGGTTAAACAATCATCCAATCAGTGCTTGCGTGATGGCAAGAACACTCAATAACCAATCACCTTCTCCTGGAGGCCGTCATCATATCCTGTTCCTCCTCCTCCTCCTCCTCCTCCTCCCTCTTCTTCTTCTGCAGTTCCGTGAGGCAGGCCTTGATGCGTGAGTTGCATGTCAGGAGGTTCTTGGAGGCGTTGAGCACCTGCTCTCGTTTACTGCTGGCCACCAGCAGCTTGTAGGCTCCCTCCCGCATGCGGATCTCAAAATCTATCTTCTCCTGGATGTTGGTGTCCTAAGGAACAAGATTGCCCCCCGTTTTCCAGGGGCAGATTAAATGAGTCGCAGTTTATGCAGTCGTGTGATCCTAAAGCTATAGACATGCAGACCAAGTTGACGTGCCAGATGCAAGACTGATGAATGATGAAGAGAGATGAATGGTAGAACAGTCGAGTGACAGAACTAATGAACTAAATGATTCATAGAGGTTTGAAATTGTGAGGAACGATATGGCCAATAGCATGACGTAAATGGACAAACTAAATAAGTAATTAAGCAGATGTCGTGAAAGGATTATGATGGTTTTATTACTCTGTACGTTAAAACAATGTGTATGTGTTATTTTTTACACCAAGCTATGTTTACATCTTTCTGCAAAGTGTATTTTTTCCACTGTTTCAGAAAATGACACATTTGTATACGTTTAAACGTCAGCGGTTGTTTTTGAAGCAAAAAACGTAATCCTACTGCTTCCTTGAGCCTTGGATTATGACTACCTATAGGTTCTTAAATATCTGTCGAATGTACAACAAATTCATGTCCTCAACTATTTGAAGGATGTCATTCAGACGTGCACATATTTTCATGCATCTCGCCTTCTGGAACATAGGTTTGTTCTTATAAGTATCACCCAATACAAAAACACAATTCGTATCTGCGTGGATCACAGCTGTGAAACAAACACCCTAGGGCCGTTGTGTTAACGCGCAAGGAATGCACCTGACATGCAGCTACGCTACATAAAGTAGACTACTTGTTGAATTTGACAAAGAAAGTGGTATTACTTTCAGCTAATATTGCAAGCTAATCTAACGTTAATATATTGTAAATTAGGCAGAAACGGGTTAGAACTATTGTTATCGTTCGCCTTATTTACATTAAGTGAGCAGGTTAGTTAACCTAGCTGGGCTAGCTAGCTAGCTAGCTTCCTCACACGTCAGCCATCTAGCTAGGTAACTACAGTTAGCACTGCTCGTGTTTTTTATTCTGTTCCTAATCTTACCTCGGAATGCAAGAACACAGTACTTTCTCTTATTTTCTTTCTTTTGATCTCCATGGCGAGAGAAGAGCATGCTGAAACAGAGACTCTGGAACTAGTGTTTCTTGTGAAATTTTGAACCTCCCGCGGATCATCCGTATTCGCCATTTGTGTATGGAAGGTTGGACAAACCTTTGACCGCTGCACTCAAAACACGGATGACTGTGGCCAACCACAGCCGCTCTTAGTTTGTGTGAAGCAGTCGTTTCATGTCACAATATGAAGCGGGGTGGGGACGTATCCTTCAGCTATTTGAAATAGTACGAAAGGCTATTGCTCCTCCTCCCCTATGCCTCTTGGGATATAAATCGAGGTTTTGAAACAACGATAGGCTCGTTCCGTTGGTTTTCTTCGACGCCTCCTACTGTCAAAGAAAAAGGGGAGTGTACCATTTTTAAATTCAAATTTTTAGCGTTTTTAAGTATTCTGGGCCGTTTTCTGAAAAGCATCACATTTGTTTGGAAAGATGTTGTATAAAAAAATATAAATATTGGAAATAAGGTAATATAATATACTATTTTCTTTAATGCAAGCTAAAATGGTGTTCATTCACTGGGTGCCCTGGTCCAATCAGTATCCATGAGCTTCTAATAAAATGTTTTAGTTCAAAGGTAATTACATTTATCGTGTCAACCGTAGTTTATCTATAAATAATGTGCAATAATGCCTAATGCAATGCCCAGTACAATGAGTTCGCTTTTTGAGTGGCATCGTAAAGCTAGTACAAACGATCAAATATTTGAAGTTGAGATAACTACTACCTCTAACTACATTTTAGAAGAAACAAACATGCTGTGCCAAGGCATATTTAAATGTTCTGGAATAATGACGTGGAAAAAACGGCGATTATATAGCCTTTCTCCATGTACATTTGTCCACCTCTTTCATAGACTTCAAAACATATGGTCCATAAACGAAATCGCTGTAACACCCATCAAATGATGGAAGATCTACGTTGATGAGTGTGCGCTACGAAGATTGGTTTCGAATGGTACCGTGCGGAGCGGTAGGAAGCCCGCCCACTATGCTTAGCTGGAAGTGCATACGCTGGCGTGGAGGATGTTGGTCTCCGCTAGTTGGAATAGCGTAATTGCTGAGCAACTGAGTGGAGACGGACGCTCACAGTGAGGGATAGGGCAGGGCGTTTGGCTCAGCACAGTGCCACAGTCTCCATAAAAGACAGACGTAGCCTATAGAAACAGCCACAAAAGGGTGAGTTCTCTCATGCATGTTACATATGTTATAGTTAAAGAGGGTTACATATGTATAGACATATGTAACTCTTTTTCTAGATTTATTGTCCTATGAAGAAAATATGCAATATGGGGAGACTTGTGCGATCAAAATATTCTACATAGAATGAACGCATTCCTCCACCTCCTTTATTGGTAATACTTGTGTCCAGCTTGAGATATAAGTGATGATTCGACAGTTTTGTCCAGAATTGCATATGGCACCTAGATTACTGTAGCCCACAGCAATAAACAACACATCCAAAATGGGACAATGTGAATGTGAAAACCTAAATGGGCTCCGATTGGCTGTGTCGCGAGACCAAGCGGCTTCATTATTGTCATGGCAGCATGATCACTCGTGCGGTGCTTTGTAATTGTTGCGATCCCCTTGTTACATCCTTTGCCGCCACCGCCGCACTGTATCAGCGAGGAAAAAAAAATATAACCCACAAATGCAAATAGACTATAGTTATCTGGTCCCGTTTGTTGCTACAGAGGAACTGTAACAATTCGTCGAAGCCGACTGAGCTCAATGTGACCGACAAAATGCTTCTTCACAGCAGGACATATCCACGGGGCAAACTAACGTTCGATTGCTCGGTACTATTATTCAGTCTGACTGGTGTTTAATGATAAATTCTTCGGTTAGGTTGCCCCTCTCCCCTCCCCCGATAATGGACCCATTTATCGATAGAGGGGGCTTTGTTGTTCAAGTCAAGACAGCTGGCCTGGTTTGCATCCGCTCTCTCTTTGTGTGGACGTCGCCTTTGCAGGCTGTTTTGATTTGCCACATGAACAGTAAATGTAACCAAATTAATATAACATACGATTATTATCAATAGTTCTTATATGTATCCAGACCCCCATTTGGCACGAATGCACTATAAAACGAATGCAGTGGAGACCTAGCAGTTGATGTCCTGGAGAAAAACCTGAATAAGATGCATCTGTTCAGGCTATACAGACTGTGCCTACTGTGACAAGCTTCTACCTCATTAAACAACCATTAGTTGCATCTTGATGTGAGACTGGTGTTCTTCTTAGAGAGCACAACAGCACAAGGTCTGTGTCTTCTGGCTAGCTGTCTTCTCCTCCTGCAAGAATTTAAGAGTTTGGGCCTGTGCCATCAACCGAATACTCTTAGCCAGCGCTCTCCCCCTTTCTCTCACTGTAACCAGAGGATCCCTGTAAAGTCAGCTGCATATTTTAAAGACGATGTCAGTGTGACAGGATTTCTGAAGTCTGAAGGAGAAGTTTATTAGTGCAGGGAGGTACCAAACCTTCTTTACAAACACATCTGTATGTGTCTGTCTTCTGGTGGTTTTCTCTGAGATCATCTTGTCGTGCAACACACGCAGGTCAAGACTCTAACAGAGCGTATTGCGTCAGAGGGTGGAAAAACGTAATGCTAAACGTCAATCCTAATATTGAATGTAGTCACTTTGAGCATTGACAGATTTTCCATCATGAAATTATAGGATGCCTTCGACCAAGGACTCAACCAGACTTTCCTTCCAGCTTTATTGAAGCTTTCCTTAAATAAAAACTTTTCTCTGTCTGTCTCTGAACTCTATGTCGTTGCCATTGTGTAGAGAAGGAGGCAAAGGAAATGAGTTCCACTCACTTCAGTTGTGTTGAATAGTATTGGTTAGGCCCTGCCTACAGAATGACAGCTTTAGAGGTATGTCTCTGTGTTGTGATGCTGGTATTATAACACACACATCCGGGCACCAAGAATAGAACTAAGCCTTGTGCCTGATACCTAGTCTTGAGATTTGAAAAGTGTACATGTGTTATTACCCCCCAAAATGCCTCTATTCGTTTTCAAATATAAGACAAAACAGTTTTTTGTCCATGTGTACTGTTCATCAGAAACCTGTTTTGGAAAGATATGGATGTGTTTCCAGAATAACTCTTTCAACTGAGTCATAATGACCATCACATCTGTTCTGGGGTGTGACATTATTTCCATTGAAATCTTTCTAGTTTATATTTGACAAACATTGGGCTGACGTCCTAGCGCCCTATTATGTAGCTGTAGCTCCAGTATCAATGTTGTTTTTCCCCTCGTCAGTGTCTGTGTCAGTACTATATTTATCCGCTTCTGGCATTAGAAAGGTTATCATCATGTGAATGATCAGAGGTGCTGGCGTTATTGCAAGGCTGCCCCACCACTAATGTCTCCGTTAAGGACAGATAGACTTCCAGTGCTGCTGAAGGACTCTCGGAAGATGTTTGCTCTGTTTGATTGATACAACGGCTTGTGGTACTGCAGAGTCCTCTGGGAAATTATTGAAGGACTACAACACAGTTTACCTTGATCTATATTCTTCACAACAACACGTACAGCGCTGGCTAAATCATTATTAAGCTCGTCTATATTTAAGCAGGCGATATACATCTATACCGTCACTCTCTCCACTTTAGATATCCGTGTAAACAAGCTTTTATTTACATCTGTAGGTCGTACGAGTCATGGTGGTGAACGGGTGTGTGTGCAGTCTGCCTCTCAAGGCGACAGGATGGATGGATGCTGGGTCAGAGGAGGTGTTTGTTTGTTTGTTTGTGTCTCACGTGAACTGTGAACATGTGACAGGCATGGCTAGCTTTCTGAACCATATGGTCTTTGCTGCTGTTCCTTCAGGTTTTCTCTCTTGTTGTAACAACAGGAGATCGTTTCTGCTGACTAGACTCAGTTACTGGAATAGAACGATAGTCTTTAGTATCCGCTCATATGATCATGAATGCAGGACCTGTGATGCAGTGTAAGCAAATGTAGTAAAATTGTTTGATTTAAAGTATTATATTTGTTTACATGGGAAAGGGTTATGATATAAAAAGGTTAAAGGTTATGGTCTTTCTCTTACTCTCTGTTTTCCTCTGTCTTTCTCCGTGTCTATCTCTCTTTGTCTCTCTCTCTCTGTCTCTCTCTCTCTCACTCTCTGTCTATGTCTCTCCTTCCCTCTCTCTCTGTTTGCGTTCTCCTGTGAGACATGGGGGAGTGAGACATGATTCGGCAGAGAGCTTGGCAGATCCATATTTTTCTGCTCTATTGGCTCCGCAGTGTCTTGTTGAGCATCCCTTGCTGGAGATGACGATGTCAAAGCAAGTTCACGTCACTTGTCCAAACCTCTAACGGGACCTGACAACCAAGACTCTAACTTTAGACTCTTTTAAGAATTTAAAGGGCCACTTTCTTCTCCAATTATATCTGATAAACATTCAGTATATTTGTAGGTTCTATACATACATTTGACATTGTTTATGGTTCTAGTTTAAACTGCCTTAGGCCTTAAATGTTCACCATCAGTGGAGCATAACATCTGACTTCAAATCTGCTATCTGCTATTATTCATCGCAGTTTTTGTTTAAACTGTGATAATTTACTGATCCTAAAACAAAACTTGCATCTACCCCCAAATAGCCACATTAAGACACATTGTCTTATTCAGAGCTGGATTAACAAGATCTTCAGGCAGAGATGGGCTGTTTAAGGCCAGTGGCTGTAAGGCTGCTCATATGATCGCATAAACCTATTTCTGGAGAAAAAGACAGCAGAGATCTATCAGTATTGTAGGAGTTATGACAACTGCACAGCAAAAAAAAACAACAAAAAAGTATTTCGAAGGAATTTACTGTTCAAATCATAGTCCGACCATAACTCTGACTTAGCTACTTCATGTGACAGACAGTCAGGCTTCAGAGAGGTATCCTTCCATGGTCTCTTGTCTGTCTGTAACTAATAGTCTGGTCATGGGAGACCAGACTCTGTCTCCCAGTGGTGCCTGTCTCATTCTGGTTGATGATGCTGCCCTTTTAGTTTTTGATGGGCCTGCGCTGTGGTTCAAATAGCCTCCTGCCCTATTCTCTTTGGGCGTTGCCATATATCACAGTAAATGCCTCTTGTTAGCTCTGGGCTGCTGTTCACTGAAGCAAAGATGAGAGACAGAGCCTTTGAGTTCAAAACAACAACTCAAAAGGCTAAAATCAATTAATTGTAAGTATCGTTTTCCAAAACAAATGTCTCAATCAAAAGGTTTATGTATTCAGGCACCTCTAAAGAGTATTTTTTGAGTTAACCGTTTTGCATGCTATTAAGTTTTATGGGTTTAAGCAGCAAACAATCTAGTCACTTTATAGAGTTTATGGACAGTAAGCTATTTTCAATACGCAGGGGCCGGCCCTTTGCGGAGAGTCTTGGCTCGGCATCCTGAATAGATGCGTGAGTGGACAGATTTCTTTTCCTCTCTTCTATTTGGAGTGTGTGTCTGTGTGTGTGTGTGTGTGTGTCTGTGTGTGTGTGAAGAGGAGAGGACGGTTTCACGGCTGTTGCATCATCTGGTTGCACTCCGGTCCCCTCCTACATGGAAGTGCCATGTGGAACAGGAGGGAAGCACATTAGATGGACCCGGAAGTGAACCACAGCTCTGTTACATCACTTCCTGTCTGGGTCAGTGGATTTGTATGGGCTTTCAGAGATGCAGAAGTTCGAATGGAAATCTGCAGAACGTTTCACAGTCTTATAAAGAGGAAGTCTTCAGCTGAGAAAAGGATTAGTGAAAGCTGATAATACTGCTATTATTCTGCTGTTATAATTCCTTTAAATGGCTAATCAGTGTCAAAGTGAAATCTCAACAACCTCTTAATGTCCACTGGCTTAAAGTCCTAGACCTTTTCCAAATCTAAACTGTCAATCTAACTTCCTGCCGAATCAAAGATGAGCCACAGGAAAAGCGAAGCACACTTCCTGCTCCTCGTGCTCTCCTCACACAAAGCAGCATACTCATCCCACAACAATCCAGCCCTGTGACCTCGAGTCGGGGGTGGGATTCTCTCAAACTATGAAGTCATCCCTCATCCCTCAACAAGGATGTTGTTGCATGAGTCGGAAAGAGAAGAAAAAACATTTGTTAGCACTGCCGTGATGTAGTTCAGCTTTACAACGTGTGGTCTCACTTTAACGTGTATCAAACTGTCTTACATGCATTATCCTTGTCGGTGTTACGCCGACATCAGCCTACCAAATACTCTTCAAGGATACATCAGCGCACGAATCAATCTTGTGTGGTTGACGTAAATGTGTGTGTCTGGCGCTAAATTGCTCGGGTGCTCGGATGCTGTACGTGTTTGCGGCCGTAGATAGAGGAGGTACTCCGGCGCTCCTAGCCCGGCACATTCCCCAGCGGTGAAGTCTCTTTCATGTGATAAGCGAAGGCTGGAAGACGCGTTCCTCCGGCTGGCACGCATTGAGACTCAGAGCCATGTTGAGGAGTTGTGTGCGCTCTTGCGCGCTGTGGTGGGTGTTCTGAAGCTAATTAGGCCTACATCTAATACCAGCTGACAACAGGTCTCCAAAGAGAACAACCGCAAAAAATTCTAATGTTATACTGTCTTTCTGTAGCAGCATGACTAGCGTTCAGATGTAGAGCATGCAGCTGCACCCTAATGCAACGTTACAGCAGAACAGGGATAAACTATTTGGAGGGATATCATTTGCGGGCAGTTGTATTTCTTCACCTACATTCGCTCTTGTACCAAAACTGTTTACCACAAAGGATAGAGATTAAATTACACTGAAATTTCCAGTGGCGTTCTGTGGTCATATACAGAAAATAGAGTAGTTCTGTCATCGCCGTAGCAGTCAGAAGACAGAGCTCCAAATCTGAACGTTTCCTGAGATTAGGGAACGGGGATTTATCAAGTTTAGATACTTAAAAGGTCACACAAGTGAAAGTTTAGCTCAATAGTCTGTTTTTAATTCACCCTCCGACTGATGTATTCAACTGGCAGTCTCTTCTAATGGCACAGTGCCCCGGCACCCTCTTTCGCTAGCACCGATTTAGTTTGCCCACCAACCCTCCGAAATCCGAGTTTTAACGATTACTTGAGGTAGTGAAATATCAAAACAAACATGGAAATAATCTTCTTTAAACTCATCCTTGGCAAATTTATTTACATTTTTCAACGTGACACAATGTCAACAAGAAAGGTCTGTTAATGTCTGAAAGCCAGGCAGTTCTACTTAATTATGTTTCTCCAGTCCTAAGCAGTAGATTGTTGGAACCGTTAAAACTGACCTCCTTTTTCAGCAGACCAACAGAAGTTTTAGAAAGGGAGAGGGGGGAACAGAGAATGTGCAGCTGAGTGTCTCAGCCAAGAATCCCTACATCACTTCCTGAAGCATCTGGCAGTGATCAGGAGTGGAGAGGCAAGCTAGATAGGATGTCGGCTCCACTAACAGAGTCAACGCACTGCTGTTTCAAACGGTTAACTCACTCATCTGATTGTGTGCTAGCAAGTAGGTAAGAAAGTTTAAAACTTTATCTTGGTTAATGCTTGAAAACCTCATTCACCACCCATGCTCTCTATCTCTGTCTCTCTCTGTCTCTCTCTGTCTCTCTGTCTCTCTGTCTCTCTCTGTCTCTCTGTCTCTCTCTGTCTCTCTCTGTCTCTCTCTGTCTCTCTCTGTCTCTCTCTGTCTCTCTCTGTCTCTCTGTCTCTCTCACTGCTCTCTCTCTTTCTCTCTCTCTCTCTCTCTCTCTCACCTTTCTCCAGGATGCCGTAGAGGTGGAGGAGGGGGCGTCGTTGCAACAGCAGAGATGAGTGTGACCTCTTGGTTCCTGGTCAGCAGCGGGGGAACGCGCCACCGCCTCCCCCGAGAGATGATCTTCGTCGGGCGGGACGATTGTGAGCTCATGCTACAGGTGAGGCTAATCGCCGTGACTGCCGCAACGCTGGATAGCTCAGTTAGAAATATGACGTGGGAAGGTCCTCTGACCCTGTCTCTTTTAGTCTTATTCTGAACACTTTATTGCAGTTTAGAGATGACTTTCTATTACTGACACGCAGAGGTATTTTGGGGTTTAGACTCGGCGGAAGATTTTAATTCACAACTAAAGTATTACAATGTCGTTGAGTGTAAAACGTCTATTTTGAGTAAATAACTTGTGACCGAAAACTGAGTGAAAACGGTTTTGACTCCCAAAGCTTAGTTACGTAAATCTGTGGAACAGTTTTTCTTTTTCAAGATGAAGCTCTTCGTTTAGTCAGTGACTCCTCATGTGTGAATGTCAATTACCGAGCTGCTGCAGCTGGGAAACCGATATGGCTCAAAGTCTTTCTACTACACACATGACCTTTCACCTCTGGAGATTAGGCCGTGTGACGTTAATAAAGCTAACAGTGACCCTCGTGCATGACCCCTGCCATGACCTTTGTGTGTGTCGGACCCTTGTATATAAGCTGATGGATTCAACCTTACTAACCACCTCCTCACCACCATACTGCCTCTGAACCCCTGACAGCACGTGACCTACACTGACCTGCATCTCCTGGTTATGACCACAACCCTATGAGGACCAATGTGGAACTTTTAAACTTGCTTTATAGAAGCCTGAAAGAAAACAGTGTTGCTTAGTCCCTAGCCCTCTGTCTGTGTGTTTATGTGCACTACGTGAGTGTATCCCTAACGCTCTATACGTGTGTGTGTGTGTGTGTGTGTGTGTGTGTGTGTGTGTGTGTGTGTGTGTGTGTGTGAGGGAGGGAGGGAGTAAGTGGTATTTATAGAAAGTGGGGCAGATACCTCCTGAGTTAGATCTGATGTAACCTGACTGACTAGCAAGTTCAGAGAAGGCTTTAGAGTTGCTGCTGGATTGCCAGTGTTTCAGTAACATCATGTTCTTATTTGGAACAAATAGATAAGCAGATATCAATTCTTAACCATCTTTCTCAAAGCTTCACAACCTGTATGTTGACATCGGCTATTGACACTTACAAACCCCCCCCCCCCCCCCCCAATCTCAATCACATGGATTTTCAAAATAGCACTATAAACCGCTTCAGAACAAACTACACAAACAAGTTTCAATCGTCCTTTACTATGTGATTCGGATCCTCAGCAGAGCTTTGGAGGAAAACCCTTCAGGAGTTTGTGTTTTTTTCTCTGCTGGAGTGTTTCCAGTGACCTGGAGGGGAGAGAAGAGCACACACTTTGTTTAGTCCTTATCCTGCCAGCGGAAAATACAGTCCAAGTGTGTTACCCATGTGACCGTTTCCCCCTTCTACAGCCTTCTCACATGGCTACTGGATCTCTGCAAAGCCGTGCCTTACGATGCGTTCAACACAGTTAATGCAAGGAAATGCCATTCGGAACTTCCTGTTTGTTTGCATTACGGGTTCCTTAACTTGGCCTGTGGGATACACTGAGTCATGGATATGTATGGCTACTTTGGTGCATGCAGTTTATGATCAGTGTGGATGCTGTGAGGGTGTGTGGCTTCTGGTTTCTGGCTTCTCTGTTGTGGTTTGAGTTGCAGAAAATGCGGTCTGTGTCTAATCTGATTGCATCTTGTTTGATCTGACTTAATCGCTAACCTAATCTACAAGGGGAAGGTTGGCTCATCAGAAACCCTTGACATGCACACACACACACACATACACGCACACGCATACACACACACACGCTCTGTCTTCTTCACGCACATTCGTCCTTGAAGCCAGTGCTTTCCATAAGCCTTTAGGCACAACATTTTTCCCCAATTACAGTTTCTGGAGAATGTGACTGGTATGTTTGCCTTGCTAAGAATCCTGAAAGGTTCTGAGTGTCTGACTTTGACAATAGCTAAGTCATGAACAGTTAAATAGGAAATGTTTAGGTTTCAAATAGATTCTGACTTGAAAGGTTATAAGATTATGTCTGGAGGAAACCAAATCAGTGCCCTCTATGTCTCTCCAGAGATGAGTCTTTATCACACGTCTTTGTTTGAATTTGTATTTGGATGTTTTATTTCTGAAATGAGAGCTGAAATTCCATGGATTGCGATCTTACAAGACATAAAAAAGGGTTATCGCCATAAAGACGTCAGTGTAGAAAATGCATTCCTGTGTTAATAGTGTGTTCTTTCAGCATACCCAGACACTGGATATGATCTCGCACTGACAGCAGCGTTGCCTGTAGTAGTTCATCTTTCAGAAATAGCACTGATGTCCCGCTGTCCTCGAAAATAAAATCTGTAGTCAGTCGGTAACTTTATATCCACGTCTGTATTTGCAGTCTCGAAGCGTCGACAAACAGCACGCTGTCATCAATTACGAACCTGCCACGGACGAACACAAAGTCAAAGATCTTGGAAGTCTGAACGGGGTGAGTAAGAAGAGGGGAGAGAGGGAGGGAGGGAGATGAGGGATGTGTAAATAAGGGTCAGAGGTTGACTCATTAATCTCCAGGTCAATTGGAGTTAACGTCCTGTTGGTGGAACGTCACCTTGATGAATCTACTGGGTACATCTAAGTATGTCCTGGGTTGTTGGGGTTAATTGGAATACAATCGACTTTTTAATTCACCCGTAGCAAGAACTAAGTGGATGATTGATTTTCCAGAAGCAACTCCTGGATTTGAAATGGAAAAAACCTCAGTTCGAATGACCCCCAAAACTTGTGTAAACAACACGCTACTTTACTCAAATACAGTAAATGATAGCAAGGTAGATTCATGCTGAAATGGTTTTTCTGACCCTTGTGGCCAATCGTGACTTTGCGAAGCTATTGGAAGGCATCTGTTTACTCCACCAGCACTGTATCCTCTGACACTCTCAGACAGGAAGCCACACTCACACAGTCATACTGATTCACCCTCCTCCAACTCATCTCACACGCTCACCAGATACTTTTACCCATAGTCACTGCGTAGTTAAAGGATTTGAACCTGCGATCTTTTGAAGCGCTGCCAAGTGCTCTAACCACCGAGCTGAACCCTCCCCTGTGTTGCTGGCAGTGGGGGAATGTTTGCTAGTGCCAGTGAGCCAAGCAGGTTTTCTGGCATCATCTGATACCCTGCTATAAAGAGCTGAGGTCAGCTCAGTCGACAGTCTGGGACTACACAGTATCTCTCGTTGTGTTCTTAGCTCAGTGGTCGAGCATTTGACTTGAGATTGTCAAGATGGAATAAAACCGAACCAAAAAAACCAACGTATAATTTAACAAATGAATGAAAGTCATGAACGAATGTTTAATGTGCTGTTCTCTTTTGCTCTGCGTCCCCGGCAGACGTTTGTGAACGATGTCCGCATTCAGGAGCAGATGTACATCACTCTGAACCTTGATGACAAGCTGAGGTTTGGATATGATATCCTTTATACGCTGACGTCCTTCACCTTCAGTTGTCCCTCTTCAGTGAGACAAACAGGGTCCTCATCAGCGCTTTTGTCTCCCCTGTACCGTTGAAAGTGACTCATTTATTGAACATTATGGTCCATAAATGTCAAGCTTTGCTTTGCTCTCCTCATTAAAGTGCAACCTTATTTTGAATCATGAATTGCAAAGGCACTCCAAAGCCTTGAGTGTGTGTGAATGTAGATGAAATGTACCATAGGTAAAATAAATTAAAGCAAAAACGAAGGAAAGTTCTGCCTCCTATAAATAAGCGCAAGCTAATGAGGCCCTCTGAGAGATGTTTAGCTAGACAGACAGCACAGAGTCTGTGGAAATGTTGGTTAAGACCTTTGGAGAGGCCCGCTACTTTCCAGCCAATCATGTTCCAGCAATCCTGCTACAGACGTTTGGTGAGGTGGGCCTTCGACCTTGGCTTGTTCTGTAAAACCACTGTCACACAGCTGATATCTGAGGGGGGCGCTGTTTCTCATATTCCACATTATTTGAGCTTCTTTTAAAAATGGGACCTACTGCAGCTTTAAACCTGTGTGTTACCTTGACTTCAAGTTTCACATACCAACCTGTTCACTGTGGTGATAGGGGAACTTCAGGTACCTGAGGAGGCCCTTAAGGTAGGTAGACAAGCCTCCACCCACTCCCACACACCCACACACACCATCCCAACCACAATGCAGAGAAACAAAACAAATCACAAGCAACACAACACTCAGATCTATCATCTCCCTCTCCCGATCTCTTCATCGCTCTCTCCTCCCCTCCATCCCCTCTCCTCCTTCCTGTCAGCATGAGAAGTTCACCAGCCAGCTCCAGCTTGGCAAGAAGCCTTCCAACGTGGAGAACCCCAAGTCCCCCTCCAAGTCCCCCTCCAAATCCCCCTCCAAGTCCCCCTCCAAGTCCCCCAAGTCTCCCAGGTCCAAGCCTGCAGAGGACAAGAGTTCAGAAGGGGTCCCTGCAGAATCAGCTGGCAAACCAGCCAACAGACAGAAGACAGAGGACAAGACGCCAGGTGAGGATATCACAGTGTCAGATCACGTTGCGTGAATCACAGCACAAGTAAACGGCGCCTAAACTAGATCTTCCAGCAGGCTTGTGTTCAATGAGATAGTGTAAAATATATTGTAGTTGTCTGCTGTTAAATCTACAGCATTTGAAAGCATACGCAACCGTATTCTGCCTGCATCTTGTCACGCATACAAAGTATTGGTAAATAGTATTCAATTATTATGAGAACAACCATCCACAGACTGTTAGACCAGACTTGATTAGATTGCTACTTGAAAGACGAACAATCTTTCAGAGTGCTTCTGTTAGTCTGCTTCTTGGCATATATGAGCACAGGCTCGGTTCAGGACGTTTAAATAACATGTCATAAATCGAACAGAATCTCATCAAGCCATGATCTCACAAACGCAATCGTTCCAGCTCATGACCGGCTGATCCACCGCCATGTCCGATTGGCCCGTATTCTCCCACTCTCGCTAACCGAAGGTTAGGCCAATCACAGAGCTAAATTTGTATCCAGGAAGTTGAATGTGGACAGCTGCTTCCATGCTCCGCTGATCTGTCTCTCCTCTGGGGTCCAGACCGTACTCCCCTCTTTCCTGTTACATCAGGAGCACTTTACTCTAATCCTGGGGTCCTCTGTGACTCTGTTAGAGAATGATTACAAGGCATTATGTATAAATAAATACGTTACAGAGGTTGTAATTTGAAGTCAATGGTATGTTACAACGGAACACAGCGTTAACAAATGAAATACGTTTAAAAACTGAAATTTTGACAGTTTGTTGAGTAGACAATGGATTGAGAGGTTGTTCTTAATGATCGACTTAATCTCAGGGGTTCTTCCAAACAACAGATGTTCAGATGGACCAAAAGGCTTTGGCGTTAACTCTTTATGGCTACTCCCATTGGTCCATGCCTCTTACCCCCACATGCCACCCACACTGCTGAACCTGGCTTGAAGCAGATCAACCGACAGCAGAGTGCAGCTAATGAGAGGGGACTCATGCAGCACACCCTGAGATACCACACACACAGTAGCCCTTTACCCAACGTTATTCCTTCACGGTTGTCGGGTTAAGCTAGCCCTCTTAATAGTCAGTTTTACGATTATGTTTTCCATATGCACTCGTATGTAGGGACGCATAGGCTACAGGCATGTGCGTGTTTGAGCGTGAAATAGGGTGTGTGTGTGTGTGTGTGTGTGTGTGCTTCCTGGGCGAGCGTGTGCCTGACAGCGTGGCTGCGTGAAGGTGATCCTTCTGAGTGTTTCTGTGGTTATGAAGGAGCAGGCATAGATAGGCTCTCCCTTGGCCTGCTGGGTGCTGCAGCTGGCTGGAGTATGTAGGTCAGTGGTGCAGTTAATACTAAACCAGAGCGCCCAGTATGAGGGGGGAATGGGATTACACGCACACCCACACACAATCAGGATCCCGAAAATCTTAAAGGACTTAATGCATGATACTGCATCAGAAAGTCTTCTATACATTTAATGGTTTTAGGAATGAAACCTTAAAAAAGACTCTAACCTCAGACAAAGACCAGCGTGACCTCATTTCAGCCCCCCCCTTCCCCCTCCCCCCTCTTGTCTCTGCTCCCCCAGGGGACATGGCCTCCTCGCACAGAGGGACTCCCCTCTACGGACAGCCATCTTGGTGGGGCGACGGAGATGCGGATGATGAGAACTCCTTCAAACAGGAGACCAAGACATCCAGCAAGAAGCACGACAACACCGCAGCAGGTAAACATAGGAGTAAAACATCCTCGCTAGGAGGGAAACATCCTCGCTAGGAGGGAAACATCCTCGCTAGGAGGAAAACATCCTCGCTAGGAGGGAAACATCCTCGCTAGGAGGAAAACATCCTCACTAGGAGGGAAACATCCTTGCTAGGAGGAAAACATCCTCACTAGGAGGGAAACATCCTCGCTAGGAGGGAAACATCCTCGCTAGTAGGGAAACATCCTCGCTAGGAGGGAAACATCCTCGCTAGGAGCTAGCCCTCTGAGGACTGAAGATGGTAGATGGTAGATGTGGTATTCAAGTGTAGATTGTATTACGTTCAGTTTGGCTCTAGATATCTATAAAAAAAACTAGATATTAGCAGGAAAATGTGTTGATTTTGTTTTGTTCTTGTGTCTGAGCACAAGTGTGCAAAACGACGATCAAGATGTGGTAGGAGTCAGGTTCTATGATATAAAAACCAGTATACTTTCTATAAGTAGCGAAAGGCTGGTTTTATGTTAATTCCCACAGCTTATCTGGTGTGTTTGGGTTGGGGGTATTGACCATTCGGTCAGCCAGACGTTGTGTGTGTGTTTGTGTATGCGTGTGGGTGTGGGTGAGTCTGTGTGTTAAAAGTCACATATGTGTGTGTTCATCTGCGTGTGCGTGGCGGCCACAAGGCTGGGATCCCATTAACTTGCTCCGGACAGAAGTAACAGGATTAGAGATTAGGCCAGACTGCATCGCGGCAGGACACCCAATGGGTGCAGGGGTCAGGGAAGAGGTGGAGTGCAGCTCAGACTAGCAGACTACGGCTGTCCTGAAGCCCACAGTCACAGCTGGACTCAGCACAGAGACAATAGCGTCTCCGTGGAGCACAGGGCATCCTAGACAGAAATGCACTATTGAATATCTGGAAGAGCTTCTTTTATGATCACGAATGGGAGCGGTCACCTCCATCATGGAATTCAGTAAGGCAGTTTGATTTTGATTGCATCCTTGCTTGACGTCCTTAGCCAAAGGTGTGCGTAGTCATGTTGCGTAATGTGAGGTTAGTCCAACTAGTGAAGGGTTGTGCTGTTGTGTTCCTTGTATGATACAAGTCAAAATAACTTGCAGTACGCTTACGATAGATTTTTACAGTGCACTGAGACAATCTCCCTCGGGAAGGGATCCGATCTTAAAGAAACTATTGTCTTTGCTCTTAGTCCAGCAGCAGAGATTTGAGGTTACTTAAGTGAACCACCAACCAGTTCACTGAAGTTCCTGAGGACAGATGCTCCTCTGTTATAAACAAGGAACCGTATCCAGACCTAACTAACTGTACCCAGCCTCTCTCTCTCACAGAGCCTTTCTCCAGCCCACACACCCTGTCTAACAGTCCACAGCCTTCACTCAGCTACAGACAGGTTTTTTTATTTAGTCATTTTTTGGGGCCAAAATCCTAGGAGGAGGTGGACGATGTTCTACAGTTAGTGATTGAGGTTTTCATTGATCTTTTACAGTGTAGACGGAAGGCTTTCTAACCAACCTAAATTCCATCAGTTCCGTTTCTGAGCGAGACTGTTGTTTCGTCTGAGTCAGCATCTTTTGATCTCAAAATAGATCTCTCACTTGTGTACGTCTTTCATCTGCAGGAAAAAGTGGCATGTCTTCTCTTTGCAATGGCAGAGAGCTTAGTGGAGAAAGGAAGTGAAAGGGAGCGAGAGGGTGAGGGAGAGAGAGGGAGAGAGAGGGAGGGAGAGAGAGAAAGCGGTAGTAAAGAAACAGTCTGAATAGCCCTTGTTGTGGCAGCTCCCCCCCGTCCCTCCTCTCTCTCTCTCTCTCTGTATTGTCACAGAGGGTTATTAGGTTACACCACTGCAGCAAGTCTCTCTCCCAGCACTGAAACAAACCGCTTCCTCCTCTCAGGAACACACGTTAGCTAGCGAGACTGGAGGAGGTACTCGTCTGCATTCTTGAACTTTTTCCGATCGTTCAGTTTAAAAGGCGTCGTTGACTTGGAAATGTGAGTTGTTGTTTTTGAGGTGGTCCGGTCTCTATCTGAACTAACCCTTTCTTATTGGGCTACCTGTGGATGTTGGGTCTAATGGGTCGAGACGGGCCAACAGCAGTGGAAGAAGATACTGCAAGGGGGGTTTTTTTGTGAAGGTTTTCAGGTCAGGTTGGTGTGGGTTTGTGGGAGGAGAAGTTCTGCACAGGTTGCTATGGGTCACTGTGCAAAAGATGGAGCTCTCATTAATATGTCCTGGTATTAGTATGGTTGGTGCCAGTCCAGTTCTGAGCCTCTCCTGTCCTGTAGTACTGTCCTGGGCATCCTTAATGTGTGTGTTCAGTGGTACTAACTACATTTAGCCAGCACTTTACATGTTATAACTGGAATGTCTCACGAGTTTGACATCACTAAGATGTTTTATTCTGTTTGGGAGGGTTAGTTTGTTTTAAAAACAGGAAGTTCTGCAGTTCGTAGACTGTACTGTTATTATAGTATCTTAGGGAAGTATGAAAAATGAAGTCCTAGATCCTGTATGTTTACCAGGTAACAGTTGCAAACTTAGTTAATCTTCAACTTCAGAGTTAGGTTATCTTTTTTTTTAACACCTTGCATTAGCATCTCCCTCTAGATTATCTGTGCGTCTGGAGGTCCAGCAGTCTGCTTTTGGTAGATAACTTAGCTAATCACTTTGTCCATTAGTCTAAAACAGATGGTTACTTCATTCCAACCACCTCATCCATCACAGAACATCGAGAGCTGGCACTTAATAAGTGCCAATGAGTGAATGATTAGCCCAGATCGTTTCTTAGCGAGTAGCCCAGAGGGTTTACACTGGCCTGGCCAACAGTCTTAACGACACAGATGGCAGTATTGGAACAGCATGCTGCCTGGTCCTCTCTCGCTCTGAATGCCTGCTTCCTCCACAAGCTCCAGACACTGATTCTGACTAATGTTGAAGCTTTGGAAACATGCACAGCTGATCGATGACTCTGTGACCTCTAACCTCTCGCTGGCCTCTAAAATACCCAAATTTGTCTGCTTCGTCTAGTTTTTGTTGCTGTTTTCAACGATTCAAGTCTTGGATATATATGGACGAATTAGGATTGACCTTGAAGTATTTGTTTAGTAAATTCCTTTTCTCTCTGCATCTCTCCTCCCTCTGTCCTCCTTCCAGACAGCAGAGAGGCCAGGAGGGTGGACAGGCCCAAGGAAGACGGGCCGGAGCCTAGATACTTTGAGATTCCCACCAAGGAGGGCCAGATGGCTGAGAATGGGATCCACGAGATTCCCACCAAAGACACGGAGGGCGTGGCCAACCTCAACACAAGCGCCGGCTCCGGTGCCAGCGCTGCCACCCAAGGCCACGCCTCCTTCACGATCGAGTTTGACAGCACGTCCCCTGGCAAGGTCACCATCAAGGACCACGTCTCAAAGTTCACCCCTGACCACCGGCCGCGGTCCAAGAAAACCGGACACCCGGGAGGGCGGGAGATGAGCACCCTGCAGGCTGCCATGATGGCGTCGGAAAGCAAGGTTGCTGATTGGCTGGCTCACAACGACCCCACGTTGGTGCGCCGAGAATCGGCAGAGGACGACAGCAAGAGCATCCAGAGTGACGTTCCAGTTCACCTGAAGCGGCTGAAAGGTGCAGCTTCACTCCCTCTCAACATCTCCACTCTCTTCTTCATCTCTGCTAAGACCCCTGTCTCTCTCTCTCTCCCTGTCTATCTCTCTCTCCCTGTCTCTCTCTCTCTCTCTCTCTCTCTCTCTGTCTCTGTCTCTCTCCCTGTCTCTCTCCCTCCCTGTCTATCTCTCCCTGTCTCTCTCTCTATCTCTCTCTCTCTCTCTCTCTCTCTCTGTCTGTCTGTCTGTCTGTCTGTCTCTGTCTCTCCCTCTCTCTGTCTCTCTCGCTCGCTCTGAGGTGAATGGAAACGCTATCAGCTGTTAAGCTCTCTCCCTCAGCTCTGCAGTAAACCCTGCTAAACCCAACCAGGCATCATTTTTCCTTAATACAGATTATATTCTACAATATTCTCCAGCATTTTGCTTCTCTTGGGGATTTGCTCTCGGCAGAGTTAAATCCCTTCCATCTCCGGACGCTCTGACAGACACTGACAGGGCTCAGCCTGAGATAGCACAGCAGTCTGCTGTGGCTAGTTAGCGAGCTAGCGAGCGCATGAGAGGAAGTCTCCAAACACTTATCCGTGGTATTTCAGCAGGGAAGCAGAACCACAGTTGCCTCCAGCTTCATTACTCATTTCTATTTCTTTTTTTAAAAGTTTATATTAGGCACTGTCTCTTTATCTCAACATCTTCGTCGTTGGGGCCTGTTTGGGGTAGGACTGATAGCATTGTCTTTCTCTCTCTGTCTCTCTCCCTCTCTGTCTCTCTCTCCCTCTCTCCCTCTCGCTCTGTCTCTCCCTCTGTCTGTCTCTCTCTCTCTGTCTCTCTCCCTCTCTGTCTCTCGCTCTGTCTGTCTCTCTCTCTCCCTCTGTCTCTCTTCCTCCCTTTCTCTCTCTCTCCCTCTCTCTTGCTCTGTCCCTCTCTCTGTCTTTCCCTCTTTTTCTCTCGCTCTGTCTCTCCCTCTCCCTCTCTCTCTCTCTCTCTCTCTCTCTGTCTCTCTCTCTCTCACTGTCTCCCTCTCTCTGTCTCCCTCTCTCTCCCTGTCTCTCTCCCTGTCTCTCTCTCGATCGCTTTCCCTCTCTCTTACTCTGTCTCTCCCTATCTCTTGCTTTGTCTCTATGTTTCTCTCTCTCCCTCTCTCTTGCTCTCTCTCTCCCTCTCTCTTGCTCTGTCTCTCTCTCTCTCCCTCTCTCTCCTTCAGCATCTCTGCTTTGTGCTCTCCCTACCTGGTTGCTGAAAACGCTGAGTAGGCTTGTTCAGTCTCAGGGTGCGGCGCTGACGGAAATGGCGGGGAGGAGTTTAGATAATTAAATGGGTGCTAATTTATGATGGTGGGTGGTGCGGCTGTCACACACGGGGGCCTATATGAATACAGATTTACGAGGCTCGTGCTTGTGCTGGGAAGGTGAAGTCCTGGCTGGAGGGATGTAGAGCGAGGGGCTGCGGAGCGTTCCTTGGGGGTGGACGATGCGGTCGTTCCAGATGTAGGTGTGGCTGCACTGCTGGGAGCTGCTGGTCCGCAGTCTGGAGGTGGAGGCTTGGAGAAGCAGGCAGGAGAGGACTGGTCTAGCTGAGAGAGGGAGAGAGAGGGAGACAGGGAGAGAGTGAGAGGGAGGGAGAGAGAGAGAGAGGGAGGGAGAGAGAGAGTACGTTAGGTTGAAGTTGCTGTACTCATTGCTATTCGAGTGTTTTTGAGGTATGTTTGTTGTCTCATGTAACTTGAAATTGACTTGGCATGTAACTTGTACTGAGGATTGTAACTTGGCATGTAACTTGTGTTGAGGATTGTAACTTGGCATGTAACTTGTATTGAGGATTGTAACTTGTATTGAGGCTTGTAACTTGGCATGTGCTCGAGTTTGTGCAAAGGCATGCACGTGCAAGAGTGTACGTGAGTGTGTGTGTGTGTGAGAGGTGTGTATGTGTGGGTGTGTGTGTGGAAGACACGTTCAGGGCTGTGGGTGTGAGTGTGAGTATTTAAGGGGGTGAGGGTGTGTGTATGTGTGGGTGTGTGTGTGGAAGACACGTTCAGGGCTGTGGGTGTGAGTGTGAGTATTTAAGGGGGTGAGGGTGTGTGTCTGTGTGGGTGTGTGTGTGGAAGACACGTTCAGGGCTGTGGGTGTGAGTGTGAGTATTTAAGGGGGTGAGGGTGTGTGTATGTGTGGGTGTGTGTGTGGAAGACACGTTCAGGGCTGTGGGTGTGTGTGAGTATGAAGCGATGATAAACAAATAAACCTGGAGAGAGAACTCTGGGAGCCAGAGCTTAATATTCAAGCCCTCAGGTGGGTCTGGCATCATCTACTGTGGGACCAGTCTAGGCCTTACAGTGTTTACATATCTGGGTGTTGTAAGAGAGACTTTGTTGGTAGCTTGAGTGTCTTTACTAAGATAAATAGCACATGTTGTTCTTTTTTAAGTCTTTATTCCGTGGGATCTAAAATGTGTGTAATACTTTCCTTTGTTGTGTCAATTTTGCACGTTGTTCATGTTTACATGTGATATAAGCCCAGACAGTGATGTGTGAATGTTTGTTGGTTTGTGATGCAGGAGGGGTGGGGGAGCAGTATGACTCATGTGGGGCTAGCGGGGCCGGCACTGCCTGGTCAAGACTGGCTCTGCCTGGTCAAGACCGGCTCTGCCTGGTCAAGACTGGCTCTGCCTGGTTAAGACTGGCTCTGCCTGGTCAAGACTGGCTCTGCCTGTTCTGGGCCGGCCCTGGCTGCTCTGGGCCGACTCTGCCTGCTCAGGACCGGCTCAGTCTGTTCAGGACTGGCTCTGCCTGCTCAGGACTGACTCAGTCTGTTCAGGACTGACTCAGTCTGTTCAGGACCGGCTCAGTCTGTTCAGGACTGGCTCTGCCTGTTCAGGACTGACTCGGTCTGTTCAGGACTGACTCGGTCTGTTCAGGACTGGCTCTGCCTGTTCAGGACTGGCTCTGTCTTTTCAGGACTGGCTCTGTGAGGCTCCCAACAGCTCCTTTGTCTCCTCCAAGCAGCATGAAAGCCCTCTGTCTGGAGTTGTGTTCTGATTCCTGCCTCTCAAGCCCCACGCTGTCAGTTCTGCCAGCGTGCTATTTCCTGAGGCTCCCTGCCCCCACTGCCACAACGCTAACCCCTCCCCTCCACTCTCCCTCTGCTTGTGTCTAGCTTCCCTGCCCCCCGCCTGCCTCCCAATCCCAGAGCCCTCCCCTTGTCCGGCCCACAGAGGGGGCAGGGCTAATCCTGATGTGGGTGCCATGTTTCTAGTGTTGTTACACACTGGCTACTCTAGCAGCAGACAGGACTACAGGGACTCCACTGTGGGATGTGCGCCTTCCTGGTTATTTGTTTACTCGGAATCAGATTCAACACTAGAAGTTAGCTTGTTTCCTGTGTAGTCGTTGGTTATGGTTAGGTGACTGTGGCGTTTAGAGTTAACCGTCCAGCCTCTGGTTAATGGCTCTTTCCACCTCTCTCTGTCCGTCCAGGCAGCAAGCATGAGGATGGCACCCAGAGCGACTCTGAGAACGGGCCGGGCCTACGCTTTGGCAACCGGCGCCTGGCTCTGGAGGAGCGTCTGAGGGCGGTGCAGGGCCAGGGTGGAGGAGCCGGCAGCGCGCACACCAGCCGGACGGCCTTCATGATCGAGTTCTACGACGAGGAGAACCCTCGCAAGCGCCGCTCCTACTCCTTCTCCCAGACTGCACCGCTGCTAGGGGGCGTGACCGGGGAGGGACTCCACCCCACACCCCCCTCCCACCCCAAGACCGCCGGCACCGCGGTATCCACAGACTGTACCAGAGGCAGCGTGACGATATCGCCTGCCATCGTGGCAGGGGCGCCCACGGCAGCACGCGTGCTGCTGAAACAGAGGTCTGAGGACCCCAGCGTGGGCCGCAGCTCGGCCAGCACGGGGCACCACACCACCAGCCCCAGTGAGGACACCACCAGGGGGCCCGAGGACAGGGACAAGGAGCTGGAGGACGACCAGAGCGACAAGGGGACGTACACCATTGAACTGGAGAACCGTAACCCGGAGGAGGAGGAGGCCAGGCGGATGATAGACAAGGTAGGATGAGGAGGCCAGACGGATGATAGACAAGGTAGGATGAGGAGGCCAGACGGATGATAGACAAGGTAGGATGAGGAGGCCAGACGGATGATAGATAAGGTAGGATGAGGAGGTCAGACGGATGATAGACAAGGTAGGATGAGGAGGCCAGGCGGATGATAGACAAGGTAGGATGAGGAGGCCAGGCGGATGACAGACAAGGTAGGAGGAGGCGCTATGCTGAAGGGAGGTCTGATGGATGAACTTACTGTACTTCTTTGTTCTTTCTCTGTAGTTTTTTATGATTATGATCTTTTATGAGTTTTTTCTTTTGTCGTAGCATTCAAAGTCTTAAAGCATTTTGTAACCTCAGAAAACCCATGGTTGGTTGTTTGGGATCTGCATGCTGGCTCAGATGAGGTCTAGTAAGCAGTCTCCTCTTCCTCCTACTACCACGTGGGAGCAGGAAGCACAGTCACACCAGGACACTTCTAGATGTCTCTCCATGTCAGACATTCGTAAGATGAGGCATCTCTTGTATGTAGGTTAAATGAGTGTCTTGACTCGGGTCATGATAGCTGGCAGGCAGTCAGACAGACAGGCAGTCAGACAGACAGTCAGTCAGACAGACAGACAGACAGACAGACAGACCGTCAGACAGGCAGTCAGACAGACAGGCAGTCAGACAGGCAGTCAAACAGGCAGTCAGACAGGCGCTGACGGCAGCACGCTGGAAACAGTGGCAACCTTCTCCAAGCTAGCGGAGGTTTTGCGGCCTGTCTGCAACACCCTGTCATCCCAGTTTACATCACCCCCCCCCATCTCCAAGCACTCCGCTTTCATCTCTGGTCTTCATTAACAAACACGGGGGCATCTGGAGGGAAGTTCCTCGCGCACACAGCGTCATTGTATCATAACTACGTTCAACATGAGTGAAGAGATGAGAGCTGGAATGTCGCTACAACGCTGGAGTGGTTATCTGGTTCTTTGGCCCCTGAGGGCAGACCCTCTGGTGGGATTCCCCCCTGCTCCCTCTCTCTGATAGGCCTCCTGTGATTCTCTGACCGCTAAGCTCCTCTATTGCAAGCTAATGGCTTGGTAATGGTTCCCTGAGACAAGCTGTGCCCATTGTTCAGTTCTGCCCCGGGGGAATCCGAACCACTGTCTCCTAATGGTGCAGCAGCATGTCAACCTTTACACTGGGGGACATGAATTCATTTTCATATGACAACATTTCAAGGCTTGTTGTGGAAGAACGTTTTTATTGTTGAGACGGGAGTCTAGATTTCCAGAAATAAACTCTTAAGATCGTAGATAGACTGTCCAATAAACACTTGAAAGGGCTGAAACTCAAGAGCTGTGGAATAGAGATGGCTATTACTTGTTAGATGGTTTTATTTAGCATCAGTGCTCTCTGAACCAGAGGTGTGATTATGGTGATTCCTATAATTAAGCGACATGCTAATAAGCACACTACTCCGTGGCCCTCTGTCAGGTTGTTTTCTTGCAGGGTCTTTAAGTGTGTCTCCCCCCCATTCCCTGTTGCCATGGCGCCGGTCTTGTCTGACTACATCAAGTACCAGACAGTTCTTTGATCCCCATGTGGAAAAGTGTTTATTAAGTAGAGGATGGGAACGAGGATGGGGAGGGGGGACAACATTATTATTCAACAATCTTTTTTATTCCCAATCTAACGTGAGGATGTGTGACTTTGTCAGATGTACCAGAGGGTTGCAGCAGCATGCAGAACACTGCGACAGGCCGCCCTGAGGGACACTCACAGGGATGTGCTGCTGTGTTTGTGCTCAGGTGTTCGGGGTGGAGCAGAACCAGAACCACGGCCAGAGCCAAGACTCCTCAACGCCAAGACCCGCCGACAAGCAGCAGGATTCTGCAAAGCCCCCAGAATCTAGAGAGACGGCCAAGCCAAGCTGCCTTCCAGCTGAGGTACGGAGGAACGCTCGTCTCTGGAGCCCAGAATTATTTGTCGCCAGTTCAACTGTGGGATTATCACTGTTTGAACAACATTTGATTTAGAGACACAGGAGGGAAAGGGAGAGGGTGGGAGGGAGAGGGAGAGAGAGAAAGAGGGGGAGGGAGCAGGAAAGAGTGAAGCAGAGAGCCATTGCTGTAGACGACACCCCTCCTCCCTCTTGTCACGTCAAGCTGCCTTGGGGAAAGAGACTGTCGTTCCTTATCTTCCTATGAACTAGGTCAGTCTCCTGTCATCTCTGCTTGCTGACTGGAGAGCAGGGGAGGGGGTGTGTTAAGACTGGACCAGCAGAACACAGCCTGCTCACTGGAGAGCAGGGGAGGGGGTGTGTTCAGACTGGACCAGCAGAACACAGCCTGCTCACTGGAGAGCAGGGGGTGTGTTCAGACTGGACCAGCAGAACACAGCCTGCTCACTGGAGAGCAGGGGGGGGTGTTCAGACTGGACCAGCAGAACACAGCCTGCTCACTGGAGAGCAGGGGGGTGTGTTCAGACTGGACCAGCAGAACACAGCCTGCTCACTGGAGAGCAGGGGAGGGGTGTGTTCAGACTGGACCAGCAGTACACTGGGGAAGCAGCATAGCTGAGCTTCCTTATTCCTGGTCTTGACCTTAGTGACCTTCTCACACACCCTACTGTACACACAGATAGTTCTGTGTTTCAACTGTTTTACTTGTGTTCCTACTGAAGTACGAACATTATCAGTAAGCTTGTGGCTGTGCACAATCAGTATGTTTTAAGCACACTTTTAATTGGGTAATACACGATACATGTAATAAAACGTATTAAGCTCCCATTTAATAATTTTGAATTAGATTTAAGTATACTCTTTTCCCTGTTGGGAAGTAAATGGTTGAAATGATGCTAACTAGGTGGTAATCTCTCTCCCGCCCCCCTCCCCCTCCCCCCTTGCAGGGCGTGGCCAGTGATCCAGGGGGCTGCTGGGTCTCTCAGTGGGCCAGTCTAGCGGCCAATCACACGAGGACAGACCCAGAGGGCTCAGGGGCGGAGTCCCCGGCCTTCCTCCATCAGGAAAGAGGTACAACGCCGCTTCACTCAAATCTCATTGGCTGGCCACGTGTGTTAACATCATGCAGCCATTGGTGCCTCTGAAGCAATGCAGACAATACTGTACAGACAGTGTACACATTATTTACAGACAATACAGAAAACACATAAGGTCTAAGTCAAGCAGAACACACAAGGTGCCTGAGTGTGTGTTTAAATAATAAGGAGCGTTCTGGTTTGTATGGGATTGAACCTCAGAACAAACTTAAATCATTCCAAAGATGATGACCAGTATGGTATGTGTATTACTGTAAGACTGCTATGATTAATCATGGATGTATCTTATACCAAATCTGCCTTTCAGAAACTGATGTGTTGGAGTCTGGCGTTGCCATCAGAAGCACTGGGTCCATCACTTCCAGCCTCACAGAGCGCAAACGCAGGACCCTGCCCCAGCTCCCCCTAGAGGACCCCCGCACCAGGGTGTCCCCGGCCCCGGGCCAGGGACTGCGCTCTGAGATCGGGGAGAAACAGGACACGGAGCCCCAGGAGAAGGAGAGCCAGCTGGAGCACAAAGGAGACGGCTGGAGCCTCACCCCCGTAGAGGCCGCCGGAGGAGGGGAGATGACCACTAGACAGAGCCTGGCCTCGGCCCCGGCCCCAGCCTCCACCAAGCCTCCGCTGAGGCTGTCAGGCAGCTCAGAGAAGAGGGAGGAGGCCCGGAGGAAGAGGTCGGAGGACAGAGGTCAGAGGTCAGACGATAAGTCAGGCAAACCTCTGGTCCGCCAGGGCAGCTTCACCATCGACAAGCCCAGCGGCACCGTCCCCACGGAGCAACTCCCTCGCATCAGACAGACGGGAGGGGCCGGGGGGCCGGGCCTGGGCCGCGAGAGGAGCGACTCTGTGGGCAGCATGGACACAGCAACTCTGCTGAAGGACACGGAGGCCGTCATGGCCTTCCTGGAGGCCAAGCTAAGGGACGAGAAGAAGAGCGTCTCCAGCCAGCGTCCCGGCTCCATCTCCCCAGAGTCAGACGTGGACACGGCCAGCACAGCCAGCCAGGTGGCCGGGGAGGCGGACAGGAAGGCTGCGGCCCAGAAGAGACGCTCTCTCAGCAGCCTGCACAGGGAGAAGAGCAGCATGAGCTCCACCACCAAGACCAGCACCCCCAGTGCCAGCGCTCGCGAACGCCTGGAGAGGAAGACCAAGACCAGGACAGACACCGGCCGGCCCGACGCCCGGAGGTCCGTCCAGCCGGGGTCGTCCACCCGCGGGCGCCAGCCCTCCCTGGATCTCACAGACGATGACCAGACATCCTTCCCTATCTCAGACATCCTGTCCTCAGACCAGGAGACCTACTCTGGGCCGGGCCGCTCGTACGGCCGAGGCTCGCTCACCTCCACAGACGACCTGCTGAATTCCAAAATGGAGTCTGGTGGGAGAGTCAGCAAGACCTCCAGCAGCTACACCAGGCCCAGTAAAACCCTCCAGGCAGCCACAGCCTCGTCCATTGGAAAGCAGGCCTCCCTACCCCAGCCGAGGCCCACCCGAGCCTCCCTGCTCCGCAGGGCCCGGCTGGGGGACACCTCGGACACGGACCTGGCCGACGCTGACCGGGTCTCCGTGGCGTCGGAGGTGTCCACCACCAGCTCCACCTCCAAGCCTCCTTCCGGTCGCAAGGGCCCGTCCCGTCTAGACATGCTGGCCCAGCCCAGGAGGACCCGGCTGGGGTCCATCTCCGCCCGCAGCGACTCGGAGTGCACCGTCACTCGGAGCTCCGCCTCCGGTCGCCTGTCAGCTGAGACCGCCCTGCGTCTGGGGCTCAGGCCCACCACGCCCACTGACAACAAGATGGTGCCACGCATGAGGGCCAACAGCGTGTCCAAGCTGACTGACACCAAGGCCAAGGTCACGACCTCTGTCCATGGTTTGCCTTCAGGTGAGGACATAACACACATTAGTAATACATCCTCTGATATGTCCTCTAAAACAGCGATCTCCAACCCCTGGGCCACAGACCGGTGCCTGTCCGTGGATCACTTGATACAGGGAAGCACAAGAAAGAATAAATGACTTGCGTTTATTTCCGTTTTATTTACTATATGAGTCTGAACTATCTTTTATTTTGAAAAGTGACGTCTTGGTCAGGTGATCGCTTAAATTTAACCCACAAACTAGCAAAATGAATAAGAAACAGACGTCTTTGAAAAGTTAATTTACGAAGGAAAAAACATTATGTTGTTATGTTGTTATAAAGTTGCATAGGAGTACATAGTTTATTCACGTTTTTATAGTATTTAAAATATACCATCATTTTCATGCCTTCGTATCGTTTTATTTAGTTGTATTTGTCAACAACAGCTTAAACGCCGGTCCGTGAAAATATTGCCTGACATTAAACCTTTCCTTGGCCCAAAAACTGTTGGGGACCGCTGCTCTTAAACATCCCTTTCATATACGGATTCGCCGAGTTTTTTGTCAATCCCTTAATTATGCTGTGGAAAAAGTAGCATTTGCCCCCCTTGTCTATACTTACTCTGCTAGGAATCTCCTGTCCTTGTCTTGATTATCCCTGTTGGTGTTGTAATCAGTGTAATCATCTGGGTTTGCTTTCTCGGTGCGTTTCCTGTGAGTTGTGTTGTGATAAACTGTGTGGTGATGAGTGTCAAATCGTTCCCACTGTCCAGAAAACTCTGTGGCTGAGCCTGAGGGGGGCGCTACAGAGGAGGAGGAGGAGGAGCTGATGGGTACTGTACCGCAGACAGCTGTGTGCGTGCGTGTGTGCGTGCGTGTGTGCGTGTGTGCGTGTGTGCGTGTGTGTGTGCGTGCGTGTGTGTGTGCGTGTGTGTGTGTGTGTGTGTGTGTGTGCGCGCGCACAATGCTACTCATCTCCTCTCAATGCTTTGTGTGATTTAACGTTTGCTGGTTCAGTAGAAGTTCAATCACCACATTTCTGCCCGTGCAATCACCAGGCAGGCCCGGCACACAAATGAATATTATTTGGCTGTGGTGTGCATTGTAGTGTGTAGTTTCATGTGCATCGCCTCCCCCTCCCCGCTCCCAGCACTGTGGTCATGACTTGAACGCTCTACTATGCTATCTGCTTCCTAAACAGAAGCCTAACTCATCCCTTTAAGACCAGAGTCAGTTGATCAAGCCTGGAATGATCTGGCAGGTAGCTCAAGTTGAACTGAACCAGCAGGGGAGATCTCCCCCTACTGGAGATGTATGCATACTGACAGTCAACAGCTGTTGGGCAGTTTCACTCATGCATTGGACTAACTCCCATATTTTGCCACCAGATAAATTGACTTCATTTCACAACTTGCAGTTAGATTGAGCCAATCCAGTCCGTGCGCTTACCAGAAAGAGCATGATGTCATCGCTGTGGAAGGACAAAAGCTCCTGCTTTTGTAGAACTTAACAGCCGTCCTCCATGCCAGTGTGGGGGTCTGCGGGCTGGGGTGCGTTTGATTGGGTGCGCTTGTTGTGACACCCGGAGTTTTGGAGCTCAGGCGATGGACACCCTCCTGTGTGAAGCCCAGCTCTGGGGGGGAGGGGGGGGTGTAGGGGCGTGTGCTTTGATTGGGCGTGTGGTGAGGGGAACAACTTGGCTTTCATAACTGTTGTGCTCAATTGCTGTTTTAGCAAAGCCTAAATATTCCTTTCTCCCAATGGCGACAGATGATTTCAGCTTCACAGAATTCCATGGTAACCTTGCCTTCAACATGGCCTTCATGCCATGGAAGTTTCTCATCCTTGACATACTTTACACATACTTTCACTACTGAAATGCTGGAACAAAAAGCATGGTCCTACACAAAGACAGCCCCTCATCGCTGCACTAGAACATAGGAATGTAGGGATCTAGGTTTTAAACACTAATATATTCTGCATCTCTTGAGTTCTACCATCTATTTATGTTAGCTATGTACTCCTTCCACATCTACCTTGTGGCACGGGCCAAAGGGCCTGTTTTTGGGCAGGGTCCAATTCGTACACTTTTGTACCAAACAGAATGGTAACCCATAAATAACACTGAATACCTTCTCATTTATGTTTTGATTTTAAAATCTCTTTCTTCCTTCCCCCCTCATCTTCCACCAGCGTCCAACAGATGGCGCCGTTTGCCTCCTGAGTACGGCTCCACTTCCGAGGAAGAGTTTGGCTCCAACAGGAACCTGTCCAAACATGGCCGCCCCCACCTGAGGACCTCCCACATCCTCCGCAGCCCCCGTTTGCCTGGCTCCACCCCCAGCCCAGTCTCAGGCTCCACCCCCGGCCCCGGGGGCGTGGTCCTAAAACACAGGATGCGCGAACAAGAGGAGTACATCCGAGACTGGACGGCCCACAGTGAAGAGATAGCCAGGTACTTATCTACTCAGAGATACACACACTTATACACCAATGCACTTACATACAGGAACAGGAAATCCCTGGTTGGTGCAGTGAGCCACACCCACTTAAGGATATCACTCAATGTCTGCATCTCAGTCTTGCATTTTATTTTTTAAACTATACCGCAACTTAATTCAATTTCTTAGTTTTGACAGTTTTTAATGTTTTCTTAATTGTTCTTCCACTTTCTTGTACATTATGTTTTGATGATTTTTACCATCTTTATGTGAAGCACTTTAACTTGCCTTGTGCTTAAAAGGTGCTAAGCAGTAACTTGCCAGACCTAGAAGCCTAGATTCATTTATTCACAGTGAGAAGTTTGTTCATTGTCTTGTGTTGTTTCTCAGTGCCTCTTTTCCAAGGCTCCGTCTGATGTGTCATAGGTTATTCCCCTGTGTGCGCAGGATCAGCCAAGACCTGGCCAAGGACCTGGCTATCCTGGCCCGCGAGATCCACGACGTGGCGGGCGAGATCGACTCGGTCAGCTCCTCCGGTACGGCGCCCAGCACCACCGCCAGCACGGCCGCCACCACGCCCGGCTCCGCCATCGACACCCGGGAAGAGGTAGGCAGGCGCGCACAGCTGGACGTGCAGGAGAGCATGCGAAAGGTGCCGGAGTCTTCTTCTTTCTTCTCCTCTTTTCCCCCTCCTCGTTCCCCTCCTCCGTCGCGCCTCGCTGCTTGTGCCTCTGTCCTACTTAGGCTTTCGCTGTGAGAGGTATAATCTAGAACGTAGTGTCATTATCTAGCGTCTCTGTGTCAGGGACGAGGGCATGCTGAAGTGTAATGAATATGGAAAAGCACAGTCAACAGAGAGGATTTTCCAGTTGGCATTTCAAGTAGGCACTAAATACTGGTTTAGCTATTTGGTGCTGACAAGTTTTCCAGTGAAGTGTGGTGCTGCTTTGCCCTGCTCCATCTCCTCCCCCTTTTTCACATCCAACTAACCAATACTAACTTTCCTTCCTTTACCCTATCACATCGATTCTTGGAAAATATTCTTCGATTCGCAGCTTACTTCTAGTTAAAACCCTCTCTCTCTCCTGCACCCTCCGTCCCCCTGGTTCAGCTGGTGGAGCGTGTGTTCGACGAGAGCCTAACCTTCCGGAAGATCCCACCTGTCGTCCAGGCGAAGCCCCCCGAGATCAACGGGCGCCCCGTGGAGCTGCGGCCCCGCGCCCCCGACACCCTGGACCCCCGCGTCCTTCGCCGGCGCACCTGGAACCGGGAGGAGGTGAGAGGACGAGGGATGAAAGGGTGGAAGAAACTACATCAAGAAGGAAAAGGATAAACATGAAAGAGGGAGAGAAGGACGATGGATAGAATTTTATACTAAAATATTTATTTTGTTATGTATTCTATTCTATTGACTTTTGTTATGTTTCTGTCGGAATTTTTAAAATGTTGTCTTTTCTCAGGCGGTGTTGGATAGTCTTTTGATCACGTCAGTGTCACAGCTGTCATCCAAGATAAGACAGTCTGTCGACAAAACCGCAGGGAAAATAAGGTACCGTCCGTGTCCCATAGGGAGTCAACATCATTCACAGGAAATGTGTTGCATGGTTTACCAGGGAAACGTCAGCTTTGGCATTGAGGCTTTCCTGCCCTTGCTTCTCCAGGATTCTGTTTAAAGATAAGGACCGAAACTGGGATGATATCGAGAGCAAACTCCGATCAGAGAGCGACATCCCGCTTCTGAAAACCTCCAACAAGGTAAGAGCGAACAAAGCTTCAACATTTTGTGTTTCTTTCATTTCAACCGCGATAAGAATCCAAGGTGAAGCTGCGGCGTGACTTCTGTCCTCGTGTTGTCTCACCCTCAGGAGATATCAGCCATCCTGCTGGAGCTGAAGAGGGTGGAGAAGCAGCTGCAAGGTGAGGCCAGGTGGAGGATGGTTACCGAGACGACGCAGGGCGGGCCTGTATTGCACTTCCTGCAGGTGGTCAGGCAACAATGTAGTCTGCTGACTGTCAGGTTCAGTCTAACAGTTGACTTGTGTTTCCTTCTGCAGTGATCAACGTCATAGTGGATCCAGATGGTACTCTAGACGCCCTGTCAAATCTTGGCTTGACCAGTCCCACCACCCCGACCAAGCCCTCCCCCAACCCTGTACCCCAGGCACCCACAGAGCCCTCCGTCAAAGGCCACCCACCTTCCGTCCCTCCAGCGGAGACAGCCCAAGACCAGGGTGGAGTCCTCGGTCGCGTCCATCCCAACGGAGAAGAGAACCCCATCACCCAGAAGTGAGAACCTCCTTGTGAACCTTCTCCAGTGAGACCTCCTTTCACCAACGTGCAATGTTGTGGAAACGTTGGGATGGAGAGCAGGATGGATCACATTTTACAGACTGCTGCATGGGGGAGTCATTTGTAGAGACACCATCAAAAACTGAGCCATGGATCCAGGAGGATTTATCGAAAGAACATTTTCCTCCAAAAAAGAAGAGTGACCTGACTTGAACTGACTCTGTTGTATTGAATGACTATATGAAACCCTGTGTATGTATCTGTGTGTATGTATCTCTCCTCTGCCTCCTTAGATCACACAGTACGTGTGAGCACACTAAACAGGACAAGCCTTAAAGCGAGTCTCCGTTTTCTCCTGTTACCATGGAAGATGGACAGCACCTCACGTCACCCAATCGACACGGATACTTTGGGATGGCAGTCACCCTCACAGCGGGGTGTCCTCCTTGAATTAGCAGGACTCAGATCAGGAACGAATCACGCCATTATACAGACGTGCAATCGACTGATTGAACTTTTGGTCGCACAGAGACCATACATCTTGTAGTTTTGTTCATCACCCGTCTGCAGATTTGAACTGCAGTGTTCATAGCAAACAAACTACAAATCCCAGGCAAACGGACTTCTCCAGTGCCTCCCCATGCTTCTTTTAAAATCTTTTCCAACTGTTTTATTAAAAGAACATGGACTACTTGTGTGTTTAGGAAAATAAGTAGCATTTAGTCCCAGTAACAAGAGATTGACGGTTAAACTGGGTTCTCGACACTAAACCTACTACGTTTATTTACAAGTGCCATATGTCAGTGGCATTCGGGAACAAAGTATTTCCTTATCTTTCATTAGTTAATCAAACAAACTACCAAAGCTAATAGTAGCATATGTCTGTTTTTTAAAGTTTCCCCAAGTGAATTACGGCTTAACATTTTCAAATGTATTTTGAATGGCAACTTGTTTTGGATGTTTTCTACTAGTTCCTGTCAAGTGCAAATATTTCTCTACAGTCTTTGAAGACAGCTTTTGCTACAGAGCTCTCAGAAAATAAACAATTGCTTCAGTTATATGCAATTTTGAAAACCTCATTTTCAATATGTCTCTAATTCAGTACTTCCTGTGTGGGTCGATGTCCTCTTAACAGTATGACACACAACGTCATGTGCTTTGCAGATTGGTTTGACACGTTGTAATGATGATATTTTTGTCAAATGAAACTAATCAAAGTGTAAATTTCACTGGTTCTTTTTCACATTTAGGACGCAGATCCAGATTGATGTACTGTAGCACTTAGTAGCCTGCTCTTGTTTAATCTCTGCTTCGCTATCGCTGCATTGTTGCATAATAGAGGCCATTGACGACAACCTCAACTTGTGTCGGTGTCCTTCTGAATATCATTGAGACGTTATCAGCCTTGGCTGGGGAATGATCATGTATCTTCATTTCCATACCAAGGAAAGGCCTCACATGAACTCTTGTAGTTTTCATTGTGTGTTTGCCTCAGGTAGACACACAGAAGACTTTCAGATTACATTTGCTACTTACTTATAGCTATTTCATGGATACTTACCATTTTCGAAGCCACTCCGATTTACAGAAATGTGTCAGAATGGAATAAAGTACAGGTGGCCTATTAGTACTTAGAGTTGAGCAATAGTGAAAATAAGTCCATCACATGCTGTTTTTCTGTTCAATATAATGTATAGAATTTCTGATGTCACCAAGTGCCGTTTTTTAAATGTAATGGCATTTTTTAAGATACAAAATCATTAAATGTTTAGTTAGATTATTATTGTTTTGCACATTGGATTGTTTATTTTTTCATGTTTCTGCTAAATAACAAACATTATCAAATAAATCTCACTGTGCACAGTGTTGTGGTTTTGGAGTTAAAAAATACAATTTTGGAAACTAAATTCTGGCTTGACGGTATAGATTATATCTTCAACTCTTCAAACTCCCAATTCCTACATTATCACAAGTAAAGTGCTCGGTACATTATTCAAATGTTTACACATTATCTTGTCAGCTTTTTACTTTTTTTGACTCATGTTTTGTATGAACCACCCTTTTATTTATTTTGTACTGTGTCGTGTCCTTATTGTGTCTGTTGTTTCACTGTAAATTCATGCCTTTTACATCGTTAATGAATAAAATACAAACATTCTCAATTGTATTTAACCTTTTTTTAAATGAAACTGGTAATATAATCTGTTATATTAGAAGATACCCTACTTCTCCTTAGACTCCTATATGGAGGTTAACAACATTCTTATAGTTTCTTATAGTTATAGTTTCTTAACTGTATTCAAATGATACATTCACATGAATATAACTTTAGATTATAAGAATGCAACAGATCATTTTAGAATGTAATTTGTCACTTGAATTCCAAAATCTACCTACTAAGAAACCGCCAGTCCAGCAGGGGGCAGCATCCAGCGGCAAGGCTTGAATTCCGATCTTGCGTATTTGCTTGCGTTTACACCGCAGCGTTGATCCAAACAAAGGTTGTCATCGCTTTGTTGGCCAGTGTTTAGGGAACCTACTCAGTGATTGACTTAAAAATGGCTCAAATGCAATTGCTTCGAATGATTGTGAAAGAGCGTCTTGCAGCGGCAGCTGATGAGATATTCGGTGTAGTTGAAAAAACAATAGCAGAGTACCAACACGAAGTTGCCTGCTCAAAAAGAGATTATGATAATCTACGGCGAATGTTGGAAAGCAGTCGCGACTCCATGAACCATTTTCATAGATCTGGTAGGTTACCTTTTATTGACGTTTGTTCTTGCGCTATTTACTTGCTGCGATCTAGAATGCGGTCAATTGCGGACTGTATTTGTAATGGAAAGAGGTTTGACACGCGTTTTCTTGACCCTGTCCAGACCCCCAGCCGCTCACAGTTCCTGCTATCTCTGAGAAGATACACTTTGAGCAGTATCGCGATGATAAGTGCCCCGTACCTCAAGACCTTAACAAGAACCTCCAAGATCTCGTAGTGATTAAAAAGGAAGAGGAAGAAGTGACACTCGGGAGCTGTCAGAGAGGCGCTCAGCATCAGACAGTGCAGGACGTCAAAGCAGAAAGTGGCCATGATGAAGATCAAGCTCATTCTTCACATGTTCATGTGGGATGTGAAGAACATAACCTCTCTCAGCCCAGTAGCTGCACAACTGAGCAGATGAGAACAAACTCTGGAGAGGCACACCAGGAAAGCGAAAGGACCCCCGACATGCAATTTATAATAAGTCCTGCCTTTTCTCTTGTTCAGAGTCAAAAAGTTGACTTTGTTGATGAGAAGAAGCCGTATCTGTGTACTGTTTGCGGTAAATGTTTTAGTCACACAGCAAATATGAGAAACCACATGCGGGTTCATACTGGTGAGAAGCCTTATAGCTGCAAAGAATGTGGGAAAAGATTTATCGAGGCGGGAAATCGAAATACACATATGAGGATTCACACAGGGGAGAAACCATTTCCATGCATTGTATGCGGCAAGTGGTTTCGTCATAGGTCTGGCGTGAACATGCATATGAAGATTCACACCGGGGAAAAAGTATACGCTTGTAAAATATGTGGGAAATCCTTTACAGAGTCGGGGAATCTGACGACTCACATGAGGATCCACACACAGGAGTACCCGTATCCATGTTCTGTATGTGGGAGGAACTTTCGCCATAGGTCTAGTGTGAAAATACACATGAACACTCACATGAAAGGTCTAGTTAGTGACCACTTAGACACCAATGTTGACACCATGTAAAGTGCATCTGTTGCATACATCCATTGAGTGGAGCGTTTGTGATATTGGGAACACGAATGACAACTGCCTACATACGAAGAAAGTATATTTCTGTACAAATAAATTATTTAATTTATTTTTGACTGGTGCTAAAGTCACATTTTGAGATGAATATAGTGAAATTCTAAAAAATACCTTGATGTATCTGCACCAGGAGGTCTATGAAAAGCTTCTTTTTTATGTTAGAAGTGCAGTTCAACAAATGTTGCAGATGGATGTAGACATCAGTACTACCAAAACCAAATTATTTTTCTCACATGCCCCTAGTATTAATGATCCAAGACATTCAGTAAAAGTGTATTACTAATGTATGTAAGCAGAATTAAACCAGATGTATACTGTTCAACCTGTCGTATGTTTTGTTTTAAACAGTCTGAAGATATTGTTTTGACTAGTCACAAACATTAGTTACCTTAAATAAGACCCTGTGCATGCTTGCTGGTCTGTACTGTGCAGCATGTACACATCACACATGGTTAAAGCTTTACATTGAACATTTTTTCTTCACTCAATCAGAAGTACAGAGACTCGTGTAAAAAGACTGGTGAAAGTTCAAATGCCGACAACCCTTTTTCACTCAAGTCAAGGCAATGTAAAAGGCTCTGACATAAGTGACCTAAGTACAAGGTAACCAGTCATACTACCTGTCTTAGTGTCACTAATAACAGGCCCTCACGTCATATCAATAGCTTACATTAATACCAAACTACACTAGCCTATATATAGATGCACCATGTATTTATTAGGCGGATTCATCAGCTGTACAGTGAGTTTTATCCTCTTAAAAACACAGAGGTTTCACCCATCATTTCAGGATTTTATTAATTATTTTAGAATGGCATTTTTAGTCACAATTTTGGTTGGAGTAACTCCCATCCCGGCCGTTAAACCTCAGTCCAATAGGGTGCAGCAATTACAAACAATGAAGGCTGGTCCCACATTTGCATGTAGGTCAACAAACTGATTGACTGCGCAGTTTCAGAGCAAGTTGCTCTTACTAAAACCGTAACTTAAATTTGAATGGTTGGGGTTGGAGTTTGGGTGGTGTACAAGAGGGATAGGACCCAGTCCGGAATCACCCTCACTGAAGCCAATCCCAAACCCTAACCTTGATTTTGAAGGGTTAGTTAGCAGGTTAGTTAGCAGCGACCCTGAGCTTAGCTGTCACCATGCTAGCACATGTCACCCCATCCCCGGTGCAGGTCCCGGTCCGGAATTGCCCCGAAACAAGCTTATCCCAAACCCTAACCTGAATTTGAAGGTATACATTATAGAATTTTACAAAACAAATCGCTTTTTATTCATTGTTAACTCCAGAATGTCTATGGTGAGCTAATTTGACTGAAACTGAAAACGTTCTTAACACGTGCAGTCTTAACATTCTGTACACTGTTTGAAAACACAGCGTTTAACTTGTATAAACTCCTAATATACTACGTGTTGAGGCTCATTTCCAGCGTGTTCGTTTTCAAAAGAACATAATGTAATATATGAAAGCATACTAGAAAAATAATAAATGTATCACACCAAAAAGAAGGTTTTGAACCCACAATACTCCCCTTGACCTAAGGATCAAAACGGTGAATTAATTTTAAACCCCTAATCTATTTAGCATGAAGTAACAACCTGTCACTTAATCTTTGTGAAAATGCACGTTTTACCGTGTGAAGAAAGACTGCATCTAATGCATCTAATCAGTGGACAACCATTCGTTTTGTTTTTATGACATCAGACCTGTCATATCTGTTTTCTTTGCTGAAGTAGAGGTGTATTATTACATCACTCTGTGGGGTTATTAATTAGATGTATTATTCCTCTTCATCTTCTTCTTCTTTAGATACCTCCTCTTCTAAATCTTTGTTTCCTTGTTCCTTCTGGACATCTGAAAATATGAGATCTATGACCTGTAGGTCAAAAAACATTTCCAAGGTTTTCTCTGCTGCTAAACATAATGTCGGGTCATTTTTGACTGCTAAAACAACACAAGGGTCAAGCTATTTGTTTTGGTTTAAATATAATCTATTGGTTCAAGTTTGTTGACTGTTTTTACACAATCATCCGTCTTCGTTTTTCACTTAAAAATAGTTTTTAAAAGTTGCAAAAATGAATCCATCCATTTATTATGCGCTTTTTCCCATGTCATAATCAGTGTTTAATCTGGTGTTATTTTAGAGGAAAGCCTGTTTCAAAGTGTGTGGTTAAATACATTTCCCACAATTCCTCTTCACATAACTGTAGCATCAAAATGCGACGTTGCCTAGCGCAACGGTAATGTGTTTACGTCAGAAGAGGCTGCTAAATTTTACCTTAAGACCTAAGAAATATCGATCGAAGTCGATTCAATGCCAAAGATAAGGTTAGTATCACCTAAATATTACTATGTAGCGCTAAATCGAACTTATCTCGCTCTATTTGCAAGGTGTTATTGCTAGCATGTTGTCACGTTGAGGATATTTCTAGGCTATCTGAACTGTCTATTGTCAATTCGGACTACGGTGATGTACAGTATGCTAGCTAGTAATTCAACATTTTGTTCTTTTGCACATAAAGCACGGATACGCTGTGGGATTTGGCAGCCGCAGAAGTTTGTAGTCGGGAGACCGGATCAGCAGAGGAAGATGGCAAAGACGATAAGACTGTTTTCAACGAGAGGACAGTTTTCTTCATGGGAAACAAGACAGGGGTAAGCAGTAAAGTCTCTAACGTTAGACCTAACTAAGGCTGCAACTCAATACTAAGACGATAATCTTAGCATGAACATGGCGGTACGTGTATGTAACCTGTCTATTTAGTTTAACATATTTTCAATACAATTTTAGGGTAAAACTTCGATCTTACTGCGATGCCTTGAAAGGTGAGTATACATGACACGGGAATGTAGTATTATAATTTACTAGTCAAATATTGTGCTTTTCGCATGAAGTAATACCCAAGACAAGGGAAAGAATGACACACTTTCCTCTCCGAGTTCCAACATGAGCGAAAGCCCTGTTGACTTGATATCGGACCGTATACATTGGCACATATTGTAAGTAAATAACTTATACTATGGGTGTTTATCAGGGATGAAGCTCCGAAACCCACGCTAGCTCTCGAGTACACTTTTGGCAGACGGGCGCGAGGACACAACACAGTAAGAACACCTCATTCAAAGCATCGAAGCTAGCAACTAAAGATCCAAATTAAAAGCATAAATTGCCTATTTATTCATGACTATGCATACGTAGCCTGAGAATATAATCAAACATATAGTACAATGTTAGAAGAACTGCCTAGTCGATGGCCTATATGCCCTGACTGAATGGCCTGTAATGTGCTGATGTTTTTTGCTCGGTTCTCCTTGTGTATTCCAGCCTAAAGACATAGTCCACCTCTGGGAGTTGGGTGGGGGTACGTCCCTATCAGAGCTGGTTCCGATTCCCATCACGGCTGACAGTGTTAGGTCAGTGAAATCAGATCTGTACCTTACCCTACAGTCATGAGTGGTCACATGATGTATTCATTTTCCATCATATCCAAGGTGAAAGCCTGTATACTATTTATAATACTGTTAGTGTGTATGTTGGTCATAGGTCGTTGTCAGTGGTCCTGGTCCTTGACCTGTCCAAACCCAACTCCATATGGGGCACCATGGAGAGGCTGCTGCAAGCGACTCGCACCCAGGTAGAGAGAGCCTGCTCCCAGCCACACAGAACAGGAGAGTCCCAGGCTAGCTTCAAGCATCAGGCCGCAAACAACCCCCTGCGAGTCCTCCCTAAAGACCACCCTGTAAGAACTCAAAACAGTGAGCGTAGAAAAAGACGTGTTTAAAACGTCAGATCGTCCCTCTGAAACTGTCTTCCTCACACAGGACAGAGAGCTGATCGACCCGTTTCCAGTGCCACTGTTGATAGTTGGCACCAAGTACGATATCTTTCAGGTACGTTTTGGCATTACACAACCTTTTTCTTAAATGTGAGTTATATAGGTATACATATTGCACTCATTTACCCCTCATCCTATTTTCCAGGACTTTGACTCTGAGAAGAAGAAAGCAATCTGCAAGACCCTAAGGTTTATCGCTCACTACTACGGAGCATCTCTCATAGTAAGGTTTTGGTCCAGCTATGCTACCACCAATTTATTGCGTCACTACAATGCACTTGACCCCAAACACGAAGTTCATATTGATCGTTTCTGCATGTTGTCGTCCAACTAAATGTCACTGTTCCTTCTCTGTCTCCTCCACTCCTACCTGCAGTTCACCAGCAGCAAGTCAGAAAGTCTGATGTCTAAAACCAAGAGTTTCTTCACACATCTTGCTTTTGGAGCTGAGAGAAGGTGAGTGGATCTGCAGTTTAGATGCCACTATCTTCTTGTGCTCCTCCTCCTCCACACACAAACCCACTAATCTACTGTTAGACCCTTGCCTGTGTTGCTCTCCACACACAAACCCACTAATCTACTCTTACACCCTTGCCTGTGTTGCTCTCCACACACAAACCCACTAATCTACTGTTAAACTCTTGCCTGTGTTGCTCTCCACACACAAACCCAATAATCTACTGTTAAACTCTTGCCTGTGTTGCTGAGTCAGTCAGCATAGCTTCTGCTACTCAAATCCATGTTTCAGGTGAGATGGGAAGGTTTAGGCCTTCTGGATAGGCCCTGGGAGTGCGAGCCTGTGGGAAAATGTGCTACTATTTATCTCCTTTTTGTAACTAACTTGTGGTCTCCCTCTGTCCTATCAGCAAATCTGTGTTATGTGATACCAGTAAGCCTTTGATCGTCCCTGTTGGAATGGATTCCCTCAGCCAGATAGGTGAGTTAGGGTCTATTTACTGCCCCCGTGTGGTCAGAGAGATCTTTTTTTACTGAGTCGTTTGTGCCTTTGCCCTACTGCAGGTTCCCCCCCTACGCCAGATGTGGATATCGGGTCCCTGCATGCCAGAAACCCTCTGGATCTGTGGAAGAAAGTGTTTGAGAGAATCTTCCCGCCTGAGGTAATCCTTTCTCTTACTACATTACTCTTTCATTCTTCGTTTTTGCTCTATCAGATGTTCTTGTTTGTTCTCGTCCTCCAGAGCACCAGTGACCATAAGGAGCTGAAGGACCCAGCCAGAGACCCACAGTACAGTGAACCCCAGATAGATGCCATGAGAGCCCAGAAAGATCAGGTACGAACCACCTGGTTCTGCAACACCAGCAGACTACACTCTAGGTTTACTCGGTCAAGGCCTTATTGTTCAAGTCTATGACCTCGTTATGTATTATCTTAAGTCTTCCTCGCAGTGATAGTATAACTATCTATTACATCTATGATTTTTATGATAGGTTTTATGACTGTTTTATGTACTCTATGATACAAATTATCGCTTAAGCCTGACCTGCAGTACCCTGAGTATGATAGTCTTGGTCATGTAACAGTTGAATGTGCAGACCCACAGGTGAGGCTGGAACCAGATGAAGGTGCCATCAGTGTGCTGTGATAGTTGAACCTGTGTAACCCTTCCTAAAGTGTCTGCACAGTGTTATCACAGTGCTCAGCTGAGGCTATGCTTCCAGCTTCCCCATTGGACAACAAGTGCTAAAAAGGGTGTGGTCAGCCAATAGGAGTAACATTTGTTCAGAGACTGTCAAGGTCAGCTGTCCTGTATGGTGTCTGGCCACTGGCAGGCTATCCAATCACAGGCCATGTGCAGACAAACATGTGCGTGTTCATATTTAATGTCTATAAGCATGTTTCTCTCTGATCTTAAGAGTTTCACTGTTGTCAACTCAGATTGCTAAGATGTCGCACTTATGTTATTCAATAGAGAGCAGCTTTGTAAGTGTATTGGGTTAAAGTGACACTTCATTAGTGCAATTTTCAACCCCTTGGTTTAACTGTGGGGACTGTGGTTTCTTCATTTCATGAAAGCTACTTGCTTTACTTGTGATGGAGCCCGTCTTCTAAATCAAAGCAAGTGTTGTTCCGTGAAAGTTGAATGGCTCTGTGTCCTCTGTGTACAGGAACTGGAGCAGTACAAGAGAGACACCTCAAAATCCTGGAAGACATTACAGCTGGACTCATAACAGCACAGGTCTCATGTTCTTGTACAGGACAGCTAGAGACAGTCGTCTGAAACTTGTACTTCCAGTTGTCTTTGCGTAGTATGTTTTGTACAAGGCTTGTTTTGTATATCCTGAAAAGAACGACCCATTCATGCATATTATGTCTCATGTATTTTGTAAAATAAATTATTTATTATAACAGTTTCATATGGATGCAAATTAGTGACGATGTTTTGAAATTTTAAAAGGCTGGATCTGAATTTCTACATTTGAATTTCATCAACCTGAATTTTCTTCTATTTGAAATTCTGAGTCTTGAGTTTGTTTTGTTGAATATTTGGAATCTGAATGTCCAAATATTTTCATATTTCAACTTTAAAGAGGTGAATTCACTAGTATAAATTAACCATCTTATTCGTCCAAGTTTTAAATGTCTGGGCTCCATCTTTAAGACATTTGCCACATATCATAAATTACCTTCATATAGCTAGCAGGATATTGCAACTGAAGAGACACACCTGTAGCCATGACAACACTGGAAACCAGCGCACTTAAAGAAAGTGGAAAAATACTCATCGCCGCTACAACCAAGCTAAGGCCTGTAATAATATAATAATAATTATACCTATATTTGCGTCCATACCACTATCAGCAAAAAACCTCTCCGCAATGTCGTTGGCCATTGTAAATGCTTGAGCGCTTTAAAATCTGAATTCAGATTGGTAGATTTCTGAAAGTTTTGAAAATGATCCTAACAATATTGTTCCTCTATATAGTTTTTCGTTCTCGTGATGTGAACGGAACAATTCTAAATCTTTTTTATTTCTAGAACGATTCTTAGAACAATATATTTAAAGTAATAGTTGTCGTTATCCTTGGTCTAAATTGGCCTTCAAACGCATCTTTACTGTTTTTATGAAATATTCTGTGATAATAAAAAAGATTTCCCATTGTGGATAATGTCCTCTACTGCTATGTTAGCACCATGCCATCTGTCTCATGGCTAATGATTTCCTTAAGACCTGAGGACAGAGAATATCTTTGTTTCTGTGACAACAGTAGGAGTCATTTTACTGTGTGCTGGTGACGACGGATTCAGCAAGGAAGGGGTGGTCTGTCAGTTCCGTACGAGGTGGTCTCTGATCTTGTAGCTGATAACTCCCAGCAACACCAGGGCTGGCAGGAAGGCATAGAGCATGATGAAGTCCAGAGTGAAGCGAGAGAGAGCTCCTGGGTAACCCTGATCGATGACCTGACCTCCATCCGTGATTAGGCAAGCACCAGGTCGACCGCTTTGACCTGGAGATGATGTCATCACAAAGGGACAGGAATTAGATAGTGGCTAGTCCCTGCTTTAAAACAACTATAAAGCACAGTACATTTGAGCTGTAAGTACAATAAGATATACTTAGTTTGAGTTTTTAATCCAAATATTGTAACATGTGACAGTGTTTATTGGAAAGACCAGTGATTTGGGGTGTCACTTACTGCAAGTAAAGTTGAGGCCATCGAACTCATTGACCATTAGCAACTCGCAGCCGTACTTCTGGAAGGTGAGGTAGCTTAGCCACTGGAACACCACAGGCATCTGCTGCGTGCTCCTACGGAGAGGAGCGAAGGACAAGCTTAGTACTGGCATCCTTTCTCATGCTCTCACAGGCAGTGTTAAAGTAGCAGCGCATCAACTGTGGGTTCCATTCCCCGATTGGAACGTCACAACCTTGACATTCTCCGGAGAATCTCAATAAAGTCAAGCAAACTTAAAGAGGGTTGTCATCCGAAACTACTTCCACACAACCACATGTCCAGGAGGCCCCTAATAATCCAGCCACGTTTCACCTGTTCAGACGGGGCCTCACCTGAGGAAGCCGGATCCCACCATGATGCCAGCCACGTTGAGCAGCGCCACGCCGCTGTTGACCATGTTGGGGTCTTGCACCACCCCCAGCAGCACCAGGGTCAGCAGCTCCCCCACCACGTGAGGAACCAGGATCACACCTGCAAAACACAGGAAGCGCCACGACTCGGGGAACATACCCACTGTCCTGGGACGGGAAGAGGAGGAGGAGGTGGAGGAAGAAGAGGAGGTGGAGGAGGAGGTGGAGGAGAAGGTTGAAGAGGTGGAGAAGGGGGAGGTGGAGGAGATTCATGAGGAAGAGGAGGGGGAGGTGGAGGAGATGCAAGAGGAGGAGGACGGGGAGGAAGAAGAGGCGGAGGAGGAGGGGAAGGAGGCGGAACAGAAGATTTATTATACATGTCATATTCACAGGTCGAGCCGGTGTTTTACTGCACATTCACACAGAGAGCTTCTACTGTAAGTGACACATACATGGAAACAGCACTCTCTTCTTAGTAAAAACATCCTCAAACACTAACATACACAGTCTTACCAGTAGAGGAAAGATGAGAATATGAACACGCTGACAATGCTGAACGGGAGGATATGGATGATGTAGGCCAGGAACATCTGCCATTTACTGTACAGGCCATCCTTACTCTCCTGGTCACTAATAGCCCGCAAGGCAGGGACTACACACACACACACACACACACACACACACACAAAGCACAGAGCAGAGGGTTAACGGACATGGAAGTCAAAAGGAAGGTAAAGGGGCATTCTTGTTGACTTCAATTACTTCACTTTAACCAGTGCTTATGTGTTTATATTTCTCAGAATTTGCACACTCACACAGAGCCACAGCGTTCAGCATGCCCGTGTAGGGCGATGCCCCCATGGACTGGTAGATGATGCCTATACGGTCCTGCACTGCCCCCTTTGTGACGTCCAGGTCCAGCCGCATGACGAAGAACGCCACGAAGAGGCCGTAGATCAGGTTCTGAGAGAGACGCATGATGACGCCCATCCTGTCTCTGGACAAGTTCCTCACTGTCCTCCTACAGATACACATGAGAGAGACAGGGGGGGAGAGAGAGAGAGGGAGTGGGAGAGAGAGAGTGAGAGAGAGAGACAAGGAAAGAGAGAGACAGGTAGAGAGAGACAGCAAAAACAAATTAAAATTGGAAATCTCATTCCTTCTCTATTCAAGGGGGAATGCAAGGGGAGGGGGAAAGCTGGGTTATTGACCTAAGCAGCACAGCCAGCTTGATGAATCCACTAGGAGACTCTGTGCTCTTGAAGGGGATGCTGGGTTTGTCTGTCCTCTGAACGCTCTGCTCGATCCGACGCAGCATGCTCTGGTAGATCTCTGAGCTCTGATAGGACGAGGTGATGTCGTGCATGCGGCTGTAAGTGGCGGCCTCTCTCTCGCTGCTGCGAGTGTCCACCGACGTCAGATCCACTGCAAGCCAATCAGAGGACAGCTGGATGACAGAGCGGTCAGGGGTGATGACAGATAATAGTTCAGGTCAGATGTCGCAATGGACTCGGGTACAGCTAAGTGCTTGCTACCGTAGATATCAAAAGGATTGCAGTAGTCGGGACACTCGTAACCATTCTGGCTGAAGAAGTCCACCATTTCTCCTGGCTGTCCACAGAAAACCATCTCTCCTCTGCTCATGATGGCAATTCTGCTAAAGACCTGGGGCACAGAAACACATGGATGTATAACAAGATTCACACTCAAAGCTTAGATGGTGGCAACTCCGATGTTTCTCACCCTAAAGAGCTCAGAACGTGGTTGGTGGATGGTCACTATGACGATACGGTCTCTCCTGGCCAGCTCTGCCAACAGCACCACAATCTGATTGGCTGTCATGCTATCCAATCCGGTGGTCGGCTCATCCAAAAGGATGACCTCTGTAATGACATCGCCACGATAAGCACATTAAAGGCAGGTTTGGTAAATGTTTTATTAAACTTATAAATTCTGGTTTGAGTTCAACCCAAAATATCCCAGCAGCTCCCTGCAAAGCCATTCCCCTTAAAACACACGAGCACTCTACTTGACCACTGTCTGGAGGTAGGGAGGAAGAGAGACAAGCAGCCCGTCCAATCATGACATTAGGATGTGAAGTTTATTTCAACAAGTATTCAAAAAGGTTCATTTCTATGTTAGCGAGGCTGTCTTTAAGCTATACAAACCAAAGTTACACAAAAGAAATTAGATCAGCTGTTGCGAACTTTTAAAAGCTTAACTTTTTAAAGTGGGACAGACCTCTCAAAGGGGAAGTTCTGTTGAAGATAATGCTTTTTCTGTTAATTTCTCTAATTAGGACAATTAAAAGATTGCCCCTTTATATGAAGGCTGAGTGGAATTAGCAGAAACATTAATTGTGTGTGATTAATTCATTTCTTGGTTGATTGAAGAGGCAACGAATGGAAACTCTCATTACTACGGCCGACTATTCAAAAGAAGAGTGGTCTGTCTAATCCTGAATGAAGCTGGAGACCGCTCAACCCCCTTGGGGGTCCCCTGGCCCTGATAAAGTCCATCTGGGACCCCCCCCAAGACCACCCCACCACTCTCCATAGGATCCCTCTTAATCCAGAGTGTGTGATAACCCTGTTTTTCATCATCTTCTTCCATCCCTCCTTTTGCCTCTCCTGCCATTAGTGACTTTATTCCCAGAGCAACCTAACCTCTCTTAATACTTTACAAGGGAAAGACTGGCTGTCATCAACTTTCTACTGCATTCCAGGTGGCGCTCTAGTATCACAAATACACAATGGTGGTCCCCCGTTTGAATGTTTCTAATATTCAAACGTTAAATAATAGTATGTTCGTGTCTTTGAGAAGGCTTCTTCTTAGGTAGTGTAATTCTGAGCGGGCACAGCCGCAGACAGCCTGTGTGTACTCACTGGGGTCCTGAAGCAGCTGGGTGGCGATAGACACCCTCCTCCTCTCCCCCCCAGAGATCCCTGGGAAGATCCGTCCACCGATCACGCTGTGAGCCACATGGCCCAGACTCAGCTCCGCCATGACGGATGACACCTGTGTGTCCATGAGCAGTGTTTACATTCACCCCTGATATCGTCCCTGACTAACCTCTGAGGAACGTCGGATGTCACAAGGCAGATACTGCAATGGGTGAGTAAGTGAAGCGCACCTCAAATACCAGACACATTTTGCGAATGGTGTGAGGTCAGTTTGAGTTAGGAGCCCACAGGATTGTGTGGTGTGTGCAGGTGTGATGCCAGCAGGTGTGATGCCAGCAGGTCTGATGCCAGCAGGTCTGATGCCAGCAGGTGTGTGCAGGTGTGTCTACCTTCTTCTGGATGAGCCCGGCAGAGTGTCCCTTCAACGCCAGCTGGGCCGTGAAGGAAAGCGTCTCCTCCACTGTCAGGTAGCTCAACAAGTTATCACTCTGGTGGAGAGGGGAGAGGAGGTGTAAGAGGAGAGGAGGAGGATAGAGGAGGAAGAGAGAGGAGCGGTAAGAGGAGGGTAGCGGAGGAGAGGAGAGGAGGGGAAAGGAGGGGAAGGGAGAGGAGAGGAGAGGAGAGGAGGGGAGGGGAGAGGAGAGGAGGGGAGAGGAGGGCAGAGGAGGGGAGAGGAGGAGAGAGGAGGGGAGAGGAGAAGATGAGAACAGAAGAAAGGAGAAAAGACTCTTACCTAAGAAGGTACATGGTACAATCACTTTACTTTCTCTCTATTTTTATCAATCCTTCCTGCTCTTTCACTCCATCCCTGTCTCTTCAACTTTCTCTCTCTCTATCTCTGTCTCATGGATGAAATTAGTTCATAGTTCATTTGAAACTGCGCCAAGCAAAATTGTGTTCTTGAGAACCGTGTAGGCGTGAGTGTCATAAAGCGGTGATAAAGCAGTTTATCAGCGTTCATTCACCTCCAGAGACCTGGAGACATTGGTGAACATTAGTGACCTCAGCAGTCAGTTTAATTAAGCACGGTGCTTGGTGCTTGGACTGCTACTCCTCACGTCTTCTTAATTACTGAGACATGTAATATCAGCGCCTTCTTCCCACTTTAGGACGTACAGTTAATGACCGGCCTAATCCAGAACCCCTGTGAGACGTCAGGATTTTGATCTGCTCCAAAGTGGAGAGATTATTTCTAGCGACCGGGATATGATTTAATTCATGCCGTGGACACACATGGACACCCACCAGAGAGATTAGCATATGAGGAGCCTATCTGTAACTCCAGTTAATTCCCCCCCCCCAGCAGCCAAGCGACTGTTCTTTCAGTCAGAGAAGGATCTGACCTATAGTAACCCTGGCCCTAACCTCTCACCCACTCTCGCTTTCTACCACGGCAGCTTTCGAAGGCCAAAGCTCAGTGCCATGTCAGGCAGCATAAACACACACAGTCACCAGCAGGTAGGATACACAAACACATACACACGTTTAGGAGTTATCAGACAAAGTGCAGCACTAACTCATTTACAGTGAGATAAGTACCGAGGATGACAGTATGCTACCACATAACTGACAGCGTACACACAGACGAACACACACAGACACACACTGTTATGAGATAAGTAGAGTTCACACCACTTGAATTAACATAAGTCAGATTGGGCCGAGCACTGCAGGTTGTGAGTGTGTGTGTGAGCGTGTGTGAGTGTGTGCGTGCGTGCGTGAGTGCGCGTGAATGTGTGTGAGTGCGCCTAACCCAATGCTGAGGGAGTTCTTGTGGTTACCTGAAGCACGTAAGAGAAACAGTCTTTGTACTGCTCTCTTTTCAGTTTCCTCCCGTTGATCGCCACGTCACCCAGGAGAACGCCAGCGTTACCGATCCTGCCTGAGATGGCGTCCATGAGGGTGGTCTTTCCTGAGCCTACCACACACACACACACACACAAACACACAAACACATGCACAAACACACACACACACACACACACACACAAACACACGCAGTTCTAGTGTGGTTGTGAGATGGTTCTGTAAAGGATGTGTGATAAGGAAACAGTGATGTAAAGTGTACCTGAGTTTCCCAGAATGCCCATGATCTGACCACTGTCCACATGGAAGGAGACGTCGTTGAGAATCTGACGTGTCCACTTCTTTCTGCAAGAGGGAAGATCCCACCAGGGGCCCAAACGCTCACTGGATACACACACACACACACACACACACACACACACACACACACACACACAGACCCATACACAGAGACCCATACACACCCACACACCAACACACACAGACCCATACACACCAACACACACAGACCCATACACACCCACACACACCAACACAAACAGACCCATACACAGACCCATACACAGACCCATACACACATACACACACACACGCGCACACACACACATACACACACACGCGCACACACACACATACACACACGCACATACACACACGCACATACACACACGCACATACACACACGCAACCGCAGAGACACACATGCACACACACAGACACACACAAACACAGACACACACACAGACATACAGACACACACAAACACAGACACACACACATACATACAGACACACACAAACAAACACAGATAACTTTGGATTTGTTTGCATTGGTTCAGGTACAAGTTTAAAATAGGCAAGGTAAACAGATGTGTTCCTGAGAAATATTATACACATTTAATTGTGCTGGCCGGTAATCAACAATAAATGTTACACTTTTCTTTTAACAACGTGGCCTGGCAGTGGAAGATGTCTTTGGATATGCAGAGGTTTTGAAGGCACAATGTCAGGATAGTTAGTAGTTGATTAGAGCTGTCTTGACTGTGTGTACAGACCGCCAGACATCCTTACCTGACAGTATAGGATATCTTGTTGACACTTAGACCGCAGGAGGGCTCGAGCTCTTCCGCCGAAGCTCCGCTACTCATCCCGCTCTTATCCTCTACATACTTGAAGGACTCCTTGAACCGGGCCTTCACCGTCTGTTCTTCAACGGCCTCCATCGTCTAAGACCCGTTCGTCTCGCAGCCCTCCGGACACCCTCTGATCAGTGCTGAATACGCGCGTACGTGGCTATGCTAGTGTAACTTTGTGTTTGTGTTGTTTCGCTGTGTTCAGTGTGTCTTTCTGATCATTTCCAGACGGTTGCGACAGTATCTGCGGCACCATAAACCCAGTCTGTTATCAGCAGGAACTTTGCTCGGTGCTTGTATAAGGGCCATGCTGTGCTCGTGTTAGCTACTGTGGGTTAGCTAGACAGCTGTCACTCTGCCACTTGTCAGTCTGCGCTCAACACGGCTCTGGATGGGGTCGTTCTGTCGTATCATCGCAGCGTTATGAAGCGCTATCTAATGTAGGAGAAATTTAAGTCACAGTCTCTGGTCCCAGGGCCCTGGTTTGGCCAAGACAGGTACGTTCTGGACTCATTATTTCTCGTATGGGGAAGAATATAAACGTAAGGAGAGAAGGAAGTTGTTCAGACAGAAGCAGCGAACCTGTGCGGACCACGAACGCGCGCGGAAGGGGGGTTGACGACCTCCTGACCACAACCTCTTGCGGACATCTCAGTAACCATGGCATCAGTGGCAGACGAGGTGTCCTTGACAAAGGGGTTAACACAGAGGGTGAGTATTACAGTTTTAAAATAGGGTCAGAAAAGTGAAACTGGCGGAGATTCTCACATTAATTACGACCCAGTTATTTCCCATCTGCAGCATGCGTCAGGATTAAGGCCAGTCAAGAACCTGCACTGCACAAACACAAGAGATAGGCAGGGGCTGTGTAGGTTCATCTGCTGTCTGTAGGCAGGGGCTGTGTAGGTTCATCTGCTGTCTGTAGGCAGGGGCTGTGTAGGTTCATCTGCTGTCTGTAGGCAGGGGCCCTGTAGGTTCATCTGCTGTCTGTAGGCAGGGGTTGTGTAGGTTCATCTGCTGTCTGTAGGCAGGGGCTGTGTAGGTTCATCTGCTGTCTGTAGGCAGGAGCTGTGTAGGTTCATCTGCTGTCTGTAGGCAGGGGCTGTGTAGGTTCATGCTGTCTGTAGGCAGGGGCTGTGTAGGTTCATCTGCTGTCTGTAGGCAGGGGCCGTGTAGGTTCATCTGCTGTCTGTAGGCAGGAGCTGTGTAGGTTCATGCTGTCTGTAGGCAGGGGCTGTGTAGGTTCATGCTGTCTGTAGGCAGGGGCTGTGTAGGTTCATCTGCTGTCTGTAGGCTGTCTGTTTGTGTGCGTGTGTCTGTTTGTGTGTGTGTCTGTTTGTATGTGTGTGTGTCTGTTTTTGTGTGTCTTTTTGTGTGTGTCTGTTTGTGTCCGTGTGTGTTTGTGCGTGTGTGTGTGTTTGTCTGTTGTGTGTGTCTGTTTGTGTGTGTGTCTATTTGTATGTGTGTGTTTCTGTGTGTCTTTTTGTGTGTGTCTGTTTTTGTGCGTGTATGTTTATGTGTGTGTGTGTGTGTTTGTCTGTTTGTGTGTGTCTGTTTGCGTGTGTGTGTTTGTTTGCGTGTGTCTGTTTGTTTGCGTGTGTCTGTTTGTGTGTGTGTCTGTTTGTGTGTGTCTGTTTGTGTGTGTATGTCTGTTTGTGTGTGTCTGTTTGTGTGTGTGTGTCTGTGTCTGTCTTTTTGTATGTGTGTGTCTGTTTGTGTCTGTCTGTTTGTGTGTGTCTATGTGTGTGTGTGTCTGTCTGTTTGTGTGTGTGTCTGTGTGTGTGTGTCTATGTGTGTGTGTGTCTGTCTGTTTGTGTGTGTGTGTGTGTGTGTCTGTTTGTGTGTCTGTATACCCACATTAACCTCTCCTCACCTCCTTTCAGAAAACCCTGTTTTCCTCATCAGATGAAGACAGCGGTCTGTACTTCACCTACAGCGGAGGCTGCAACAAGCTAGAAGTCAGCAACCTGCACTATGAGGTAACCTCTTCATCATCCTCCTCTTCATCATCCTTCTCTTCATCAACCTCCTCTACTTCCTCCTCCTCTACTTCATCCTCCTCTTCATCATCCTCCTCTACATCATCCTCCTCTTCATCATCCTCCTCTACATCATCCTCCTCCTCTTCATCGTCCTCGCTCTTCATCATCCTCTCTCTTCATCATCCTCCCCTTCATCCTCCTCCCTCTTCATCCTCCTCCTCTTCATCCTCTTTACCCATCATCATCTCTCCCTCATTCTCTCAAACACAAAATCTCCATGAAAATATCTTTTGGCACAACATTGATTTGTTGGTTCTTCAGTGGTTAGTTACTGTGATAAATCCTTGGGTATATTTGTTTTGTATGCCAGGTCGACACTGCGGCCCAGATCCCCTGGTATGAAAAGTTGTCCGAGTTTAAGATGCCCTGGGAGATGAAGGGCGACAAGCAGACCGCCATCAACAACCTGAACCTGTGTGTACAGAGTGGACAGATGCTGGCCATCATTGGAAGCTCGGGTACGAGACGGTTTGATCCGCTCCTCACCTGTGGAGTAGAGCAGAGCAACTCCACGTGAACTTTCAAAAGAAGTGACCACCAGGTGCAGTGAACATTTCAACGACCCCAGTGTGTATGCGTGTGTCTGTGTGTGTGTGTGTATGTGTGTGTCCGTGTGTGTGTGTATGTCTGTGTGTGTGTGTGTCTGTGTGTGTGTGTCTGTGTGTGCGTGCGTGTGTCTGTGTGTGTGTGTGTGTATGTCTGTGTGTGTCTGTGTGTGTGTGTCTGTGTGTGTGCGTGTGTGTATGTCTGTGTGTGTGTGTGTATGTCTGTGTCTGTGTGTGTATGTGTGTGTGTCTGTGTGTCTGTGTGTGTGCGTGTGTCTGTGTGTGTGTGTGTATGTGTGTGTCTGTGTGTGTGTGTGTATGTCTGTGTGTGTGTGTGTCTGTGTGTGCGTGTGTGTGTCTGTGTGTGTGTGTGTGTCTGTGTGTGTGTCTGTGTGTGTGTGTGTCTGTGTCTGTGTGTGTGTATGTGTGGTCCCAGGCTGCGGTAAAACCTCTCTGCTGGACGTGATCACGTGTCGTGACGAGGGCGGCAGCATGACGTCAGGTCACGTGCTGATAAACGGGCGTCCCAGCACCCCCCAGCTGGTCAGGAAGAGCATCGCTCATGTCCGCCAGGATGACCGGCTGCTGCCACATCTCACTGTCAGAGAGACCCTCACCTTCGTAGCCAAACTGCGGCTGCCCTCACATTTCACCCAGGCCCAGAGGGACCAGCGGGTAAGCGAGACCTGGTCTGGTCTGGTCTGGTCTGGTCTGGTCTGATCTGGTCTGGTCTGGCCTAGGATGTTTGGATGATCATAACTCTGAGTGACTACAAGCCAAGACTGGTAGACTGAGGATTCTCTCATTTAGAGAAACCCTCTCAACACTACAGAGTGTCATCAGAACCCTTATTACTCCTCCCGGCACAGGTTGATGATGTCATCGCTGAGCTGCGTCTGCGCCAATGTGCCCAAACCAGGGTTGGCAACGACTTTGTGAGGGGCGTGTCCGGAGGGGAGAGGAGGCGGGTCAGCATCGCTGTGCAGCTGCTCTGGAACCCTGGTGAGAGGGAGGGGCAAGGGGTGAGAGGGAGGGGCAAGGGGTGAGAGGGAGGGGCAAGGGGTGAAAGGGAGGGGCAAGGGGTGAGGGGAGCAGGGTGGAGTGAGGGAAGTAGGGTGGGGTTAGGAGGGTGTTGGATGGGGTGATGAAGGGGTTGGATGGGGTGAGGATGGGTGGGGTAAGAAGATAGCAAGAAAAAAAGTTTTATTCCTGTACGAAGGCATCACCACACCCCCCATTAACCTACAATACTCATAGACATTACACACTTGATACCTCTAGCTCACCTGCAGCTTCTCTCGTGTGGGCAGGCATCCTGATTCTGGACGAGCCCACATCAGGCCTGGACAGCTTCACCGCCCACAACCTGGTCATCACCCTGTCCCGGCTGGCCCGGGGGAACCGCCTGGTGCTACTGTCCGTCCACCAGCCTCGCTCCGACATCTTCCAGCTGTTTGACCTGGTGGTTCTCCTCTCCTCTGGGTCAGCCGTATACTGCGGCCCGGCCCAGGAGATGGTCCCCTACTTCACCAGCCTGGGACACCCCTGCCCTCGCTACTGCAACCCCTCCGACTTCTACGGTAGGTTGGGCTGCGTTGGTGGAGTAGGTGTAAAGACCGATGGGCCAAAAGACTGGTAGACGGACACGCATAGATCCAGATATTTAACACACAGCAAATGTGCTCTGTGTGGTGGTTTGGCCTTATTCTCTCATGATCGTGTGTGTGTCCTCAGTGGATCTCATCAGTATTGACCGGCGCAACCCAGAGAAGGAGGCCGAGTGTCTGGAGAGGGCTGGCGTGCTGGCCGCTCAGTTTGTGGAGAAGGTTAGAGGCACAGAGAACTTCATGTGGAAGGGACCAGAGTCGTCCAACACGCTGGAGTGTGTGAGGTACGGCCTACTGAGATAGCGGTCGGAGAACATCTAGACTCCTCACGCAAGCGCACAGAGGACTATTTACATTCCTGCCCTGCGACTTCTAAATTCTCCCACCAGCGACCCGCCCAGTCCGCGAGACGAGGCAGTGATCACTGTGACCAATCAGAGAGACCGTCTTCCTGGCCGACTCCACCAGTTCACCATCCTCGTCAGGTGCGTCGTTAATCTAACCAACCATCTTATCACTTCTCTAACCAGACAACCAGTTGGCGATTCTCTAATAAGAGACCAATGTAATTCATGGTGGTATATCACTTGATCAATTAGCAAGTTAGGACAGGCTAACTTGTTTCATTACCCCCAAAGTGGGAGAAGTCATTAGGACTGGAGGTGACTTCACCCCTTAACCTCTCCTACTTCATTTTCCTCCTCTCTTTCCCCTTATCTCTGTTTTGCGCCTTAATTTCCTCTTCCTCCTGCTTGTCGTCCTCTCCCTCTTTCTCCTTCTCTTTGTCCTCCTCCTGTTCCTTCTCCTTTTCCTCCTCCTCCTGCTCCTCCTCCTCGTCTTTTTCCTACTGCTCCTCTTCCTCGTCCTGTTCCTCGTCCTCTTCAGACGTCAGGTGTACAATGACTTCCGGGACCTGGTGACCATGCTGGTTCATGGGTTTGAGGCCCTGCTCATGGCCCTCCTCATGGGGTTCCTGTACTATGGGGCGGGGGAACAGAAGCTGTCCTTCCAGGACACCGTAGCTCTGCTCTACATGATCGGAGCCATCACTCCGTTCGCTGTGGTGCTGGACGTCATAGCAAAGTGTGAGTGCGTCGGCCTGAAACCAAGTAGGAGTCCTTGAGTCCAAGTTTAATATCCTGATGCTACTTAGATGTGAAGGATTTGTTGTTTTGGTCAAAATAGGATCTTGATTCTCTGAACCCACAGGTCACTCTGAAAGAGCCATGCTGTACCACGAACTGGAGGACGGCATGTACTCAGTCACTTCCTACTTCTTCGCCAAGGTAACACATCGCCAAGGAAACACATCTAATAATTGAACCAACCCCACTATGAACTCCCTTAGTCCCAGACCAATCTTCACAATCCCGAGTTCTTCACCTAACTGCAGTAACCCACTGAGGCACCAGGGGTCAGTAAAGCTCCATTCATCAGGAAGCCCTTTGTAAAAAGGCTGCAGCTTGTGGTAGTAAATAGGGAGAAGGTTGGTGGATGTATACGTGTGTGTGTACTGTATGTAATGTGTGTAATATGTATGTTTAAATCTTCCCTAGATACTGGGAGAGCTCCCAGAACACTGCGTGTTCACGCTGGTCTACGGTCTGCCTATCTATTGGCTGGGAGGCCTCAACCCGGCTCCTGACCGCTTCCTGCTCAACTTCCTGTTTGTGTTCCTGATGGTGTACTGCAGTCGTGGCATGGCGCTGTTCGTGGCGGCGGCGCTGCCGACCCTGCAGACGTCGGCCTTCATGGGCAACGCCCTGTTCACCGTCTTCTACCTGACAGGGGGCTTCGTCATCAGTCTGGAGAACTTGTGGCTTGGTGAGGACACTGTCGTCCTGAGGGTCTTCCTGTCTTCCTGTGTCTTCCTGTGTCGTCCTGTGTCGTCCTGAGGGTCTTCCTGTGTCTTCCTGTGTCTTCCTGTGTCTTCCTGTGTCTTCCTGTGTCTTCCTGTGTCGTCCTGAGGGTCTTCCTGTGTCTTCCTGTGTCTTCCTGTGTCGTCCTGAGGGTCTTCCTGTGTCTTCCTGTGTCGTCCCGAGGGTCTTCCTGTGTCTTCCTGTGTCTTCCTGTGTCTTCCTGTGTCGTCCTGAGGGTCTTCCTGTGTCTTCCTGTGTCGTCCTGAGGGTCTTCCTGTGTCTTCCTGTGTCGTCCCGAGGGTCTTCCTGTGTCTTCCTGGGTCTTCCTGGGTCTTCCTGGGTCTTCCTGGGTCTTCCTGTGTCTTCCTGTGTCTTCCTGTGTCTTCCTGTGTCTTCCTGTTTCCACCCTGATTCGTTTTCTTGGTCGTTTTTCCTTGTCTTCCTTGAGGGTTTAGGATGGTTTAGGATAGTTTAGGAGCAGGTCTATGTGTGTGTGTGATGCCGTCCTGGACAGAGCTCAGGAAAAAGACGAGCACATACATTTGGATTTGACCTGTCAGCTTAGATCCTAGATACCTTGTCTCCTCACCTGCTCCTCAAAGACAATCAGACCGAAAACACAAACAGGAAATCTTCATCTTTGTTGTATTGTGAATATCCTGCTTCCTGTCACCTGACCTTACGTCCGTCCCCTCCCCTCCCTCTCTCCTCCAGTTGCCTCGTGGTTCTCCCACGCCTCCTTCATGCGCTGGGGGTTTGACGGAATGCTCCAAGTCCAGTTCCGGGACACCAAGTACCCCATCACCCTCGGCAACATCACCATCAACGTAGACGGCATATTTGTAAGCACCTGATGGACCACGGACATAGATCGACAGCAACTGAAATATGAACCGGCAAGATGAATATGAACCATTTCCCTTGATGCTAAATCAGCTTAGTGATCTTTCTCTCTCTGTGGTGTGTGTGTGTGTTGTGACTACAGGTGGTGGAGGCCATGGCTATGAACCAGTACCCTCTGTACTCGTGCTACCTGGTTCTTGTGGCGGTCTGTGTGGCCTTTCTGCTCCTCTACTACCTGTCCCTGAAATTCATCAAGCAGAAGTCCAGCCAGGATTGGTGACACCACCCTAGCCAGGACAGGTGACACCACCCTAGCCAGGACAGGTGACACCACCCTAGCCAGGACAAATGACACCACCCTAGCCAGGACAGGTGACACCACCCTAGCCAGGACAAGTGAAACCACCCTAGCCAGGACAGGTGACACCACCCTAGCCAGGACAAGTGACACCACCCTAGCCAGGATTGGTGACACCACCCTAGCCAGGACAGGTGACACCACCCTAGCCAGGACAGGTGACACCACCCTAGCCAGGACAAGTGACACCACCCTAGCCAGGACAGGTGACACCACCCTAGCCAGGACAGTTGACACCTCCCCAGCCTGATCTTGACCCACCAGCTGCCAGCTTCTCTCTCTACCCCCCTCCCTCTCCTGGAGAGTTGGCATATTCCCTTCCAACAACAGCAGTTTAAAAGACTCGATTATGAAAAAAAAAAAAAAGTTGTTCATGTTCTTAACCTAAGCTGTTATCTACAGGTTATCTTCACAAAGTGTAGATAAAATGTACCGCTGTGTTGTGAATGTTTTCTGAGATATGCGTCTTTTTACGAAATTCAAATCAAACGAATTGTTTTCTTGTGTTGCAGTACCTTTGTCTGCCGCTGGATGGCAGCCAAGTACTGCCTTCTGTGAGAACGGGTCTTGAATGATGGAATTTCTTCCTCTCCTGTATTTTGTCTTGGCAAATGATTAGAGTGCTACTCTGGCAGATATCCATCTACAGCTTTTGCTTGTTCCATTTTCAATCTTCTTTTATATAGCTTAATCTTTTTTGTATATGTAAGGTTATTAAGCTTAACAATGTGTGTGCCAGTATAGCGGCTCCAATGAAAAGCTTCGGAGAGGTTTAGTAAGTCACACTCTGAAAAAGGGTTTGTGTTGCAGATGAAAGATTATGTAAGTTTTTGCACTGGTGCAAAAGCCTGATAAATATATCGACCAAATCTTTAGGGTCAAAATTAATAAAGGATTAAGTTGTTTGAAGCGGGTCTACTTGAGATATGTTCAAGCTATGTCTACCTCTACCAAAACTCTACACTGATATACACATTTCTACCATTTAAAGCATACACTTTCTCAAGGGAGAGGCTGGAATTCTCTCTTAATCCAAATATGAAGAAAATCTAGGATAGGATATAGAGCTGATCTGCCATATTTCATATTGGGAAGTGTTGGGAGATGGGTAACCTTGGCTACACCACCAACTGGCAGGAAAGAAAGAAAAACATGGAGGAGTGAAGATGAGGGAATGCTGGGTAGAGAACACAGACTGACTGGAGACAGACTGACAAGAGGAGGTCTAGAAACAGACAGGGTGAGTTTGATTCGCTCACCCGCCCACCCGAGTGAGACGACGTCTGCCTCTCTGGCGAACCTCCATCCTTCAGGCTCCGGAGGAAAAAGACGACGGCTTTCATTCACATCGGTTTTTATTTTAGCATAAATACTTCTGTACATCGTCATCAGAACTATGATCATTATCATGGGCAAGGTGGCTGGGGCTCAACATCCAGCCTCAGCACAGTGTTACACACAATCTGCTCAGTGGCTTATAAAAACAACAACAACGACAACATTAGCAAGACAAAAGGAGACGGCAACATGGAAGTTATTCCTCTACAGCCGGGCTAGCCTGCGCTCTGGCTCTCTCCTTCAGCTTGTCTGCGTAGAACTTGTACGACTCCTTCAGAGGGAGAGAGAGACATGGAGGGACAGAGAGAGGGAGAGACAAAAAGAGAGAGACAGAGAGGGACGTACAGAGACGGACGTGGAGAGGGAGAGAGATGGATGGAGAAAGAGAGAGAGAGGAAAGAGGAGGAACAAGAGTTAGCTTGACGAGAATCAGAAAGCCAGTAGCTCCTCACACCCTGCATGAGTACTTCACACAGTATGGTTGATTAGGTGTACTGACTGCTGTTCTGTGTTCGGGGCTTTACTGCTTTCTCGCAACAAAAAAAAACAACCAAACAAATAAATACACATAGCACCCCTGGGCCTAACTAATGGACTTCTTTAACCAATCAGACTGTTGTTTCATCTGTTAAATCCAGATTAATACACAAATAAGGGATTTGGCTCGGCCCTTCTTTCCTCCCCCTAGTCCTGCTAATTAATCGCTCCTTTCAGACGGGGAAAAAGTGGGGGGGGTTTGGGTTGGGAAGGTGAGTGCTTTGTGAAGATTAAAGTTGCTCTAACATTGTATATTCCCCTATTAACGGTGTAATTAAAGTCGATAAATAGCGCCGGCCATGTTGCAGGGAGAGGCAGCGGCCCTCAAATCTCCCCTTATCTCCCCTCTCCTGAGGTGCTTTGTAGAAGCCAGCCGAACGGTGGGGACGCGAGGGGGGTGGGGGCGAGGGGGGGGGGGGGGGAGACGGAGGAGGCGCAGCACCTGAGATTGGCTGGTGGAAACTTAAAAAGGTAAACGGAGAGCTGGAGGGGGAGGGGAGGTGGGATGGTGGGATGGTGGGGATGTGGAGCCACAACGCTCACCACCCCTTTATCCATCTCGTCCATGTTTTTTGCAGCGTGGTTACGAAACGTACCTTTCCGACAGGACGTGAATAATGCAGCGACACTATGTGAGTCTCTGTCTCCGTCTCAGAGGATTGGCTGAGAGGTGGAGGGGGGGGGCTCCTATACCTGCCTGCTGTCTCTAAGGGGCTACGCATCAACAGTGCGCTCAGTGTGTGTGTGACCTGAGTAGATGTGCAAGGGTACCTCCAGGTCATGTGTAAGACAGTACTGACTCCCGGTCCAGAAGTCTGTAAACTACACTCAGAACTATGACTCACATTGAACGAATCGACTGTATAAACAAGAGCCAAGAAATAAAGCAGAAGAATGAGTCTGGAGAGGCAGACTGTTCACTCAGATTACCACTTTGAACCCCCACAGCAACACAACCAGGATGGCAGCTATTAGACCACCAGGGCAAGAAGTGCCAGTTACACTTAGTGTGTATGGGGGGGTATAAATACACACAGAGGCAGACACACACATTTATGTGTGTATGTTTCCATGGGTGTGTATACACATTTAAAGACACATTTGTGTGTGTGTGTGTGTGTGTGGTTCTCACAGGGGGCTCTGTAAAGGGGGGGGTTTCTCTCCAGTGTGTGTGTATGTGTGTGTGTGTGTGCGGTTCTCACAGGGGGCTCTGTAAAGGGGGGGGTCCCTACAGTGTGTGTGTGTGTGTGGTTCTCACAGGCTGCTCTGTAAAGGAGGGGGGTCCCTCCAGCGTGTGTGTGTGTGTGTGTGTGTGCGGTTCTCACAGGGGGCTCTGTAAAGGGGGGGGTCTCTCCAGCGTTGCGGTACATCTCAGCCAGCCTCTTGAGTGACAGCTCGTTCACCTCCACCCCCTCCTGCTGCATCTGCAGGTACAGCGTCTTGGCCTGCTCCAGGTCCTTGTCCATATCTGCCACAGCAACACAGACACACAGACAGAAGCACAAGACACAAGGGGTCACAAGAAAAGAACAGTCGAGCAGAAAGTGAACCCTGAGGTCAGCCCTGGAGCGAGGGAGGAAGGAGGGAGAGAGCGAGAGGAAGGAGGGAGAGAGGAAGGAGGGAGAGAGCGAGAGAGGGAAAGAGAGGAAGGAGGGAGGGAGTGAGAGACAGAAGGGAGAGAGAGAGAGGAAGGAGCAAGAGAGAGAGAGAGAGAAAGAGAGAGAGAGAGGAAGAGAG
>BROE01000016.1:14996230-14998730 GCA_036571765.1 Plecoglossus altivelis | reverse complement strand
CATCCTTCCATCCTAACCTCTCCCCCCTCCCTCCCTCCATCCCCTCCTCTCACTACCAACCTCATCCAACGTCCGTAAGGACCCTCCCCCACTCCTCACCCCCTTCCCGTCTACTTCATTAGGTACCTTCTTTCCGACTCAGCACTAATGACTTCATTTACTCACCCCTCACAACAGCCCAGTGCCCCTCGTCTCTGGCTTGTTACAAAGCTTTCAGGAGTTTGCACTTGGCCTGCCTGCTACTTTCTCCGCCACCTCAAAGTGACTCCGGGGCTGAGCCGAGAGGACAAGGCCTGCTGCAGTAGCACAGCACAGCACCAGCACAGCATTAGCACAGCATCAGCACAGCACAGGCCAAGACTAAGCGAACCCCATCTGACTAACATGGGTCCACATGACTCCCCAGTAGCATCTCACACCAGAACATTCAAATCATTATTATGTTTTTGTTATTATTCTTATTCTTCTCTACCAGACTGCTCCACCAAAATGACGCTGCGTTGAACTAAATCACACCCCAGCACAAGGCAGATTCCTGTCATTCCATGTGGAAAGCGTACAGGTGGCGGTGGGGGGTGGGGGGTGGGGTCAGGTGACCAGGGAGACCAGGCTGGTCACTACGTGTGGATGGCGACCGCACTTCCTGACTGAGTGGTCGCGTTCGCTGTGAAGCGGAGCAGCGAAGAGGGAGACGCTCGATGTCGCAGCGCTCGGTGTTCACGCCACTCTGGGGAACGTTAAGTGACACAGAACCATGGAAAGGATCCATCTAGCTGGCATATATCACCCTTTCAGAAGCAAAGGCGGCGGTCGGGGGCGAGCGTCGGGGAACGTCGTTCGGAGAAATTGAGGGCAATTTTGAAAAGGCTGAAATTGCTCCCTCTCTCTTTCATACATGGACACGTGTGTAAATGCAGACAAACTCGAGAGACGGGTCGGCACACACACACACGTGCGCACACACACACACACACACACACACACACTTACCGCCAGCATGAACTTGGCGTCTTCTACACGGTCCATATCCAGTAGCTGCAGGAAGAGATCGGAAGCAGCTCTGTACGATGCAAAGTGATTGGCTAGTCTCTCTGCCATGGCGCTGACTGGACACACACACACACACACACACACACACAGACACACACAGAGTTAAATCACACAGCTGAAACTCAACCTTTAAGTCACTTTAGAGGATACGCCCAAGTCAGCCACCTTTAAACAGCTGTCTTTAGTGAAAGAGGTGAATCAAGAGTCCTTGTGCCTGGATTGTTTGCTCCTGTGTCTGGTGTGCGTGTTGTATGTGATGTGTCTGGTGTGCGTGTTGTATGTGATGAGTGATGTGTGTGGGGTGCGTGTTGTATGTGATGAGTGATGTGTGTGGGGTGCGTGTTGTATGTGTAGCGTCTGTGTCTGGTGTGCGTGTTGTATGTGTAGCGTCTGTGTGTTGCGCTTGGTGTGTTGATATCATACGTTTGTCCAGGGCAGGCTCATTATTCGTCTCCAGAACCTTCCGGAAGACGAAGGACATGCTTGGCGAGGGCTCATCGCTGGCCTGGGTGTACACCGCCTCCAAGCGCTCCACCGCCCCCTCCAGGTCACCCCTGGAAGGGCAGGGAAGGGACGAAGAGAGAAAAGGAAAGTTTAGTTAGTCTGTGAAGTTCTACACAATGAAAGTTGTTCTCATGTTTTAAGGGAACAGAACTAAGTGGAAATGTGAGACCTCCGTTTGAATACAGGCCTGAACAGCTTCCATTTTAAGATTTGAAAACAAGTCCAGAAGTGAAGGAACAATGCAAAACAGATAGTTTGACAGAGAGGAAGGTAGACAAGGGTATAGACTACGCAGTGCAGCGATTACTCCTACCATTCTCCTAATGCCAGACATGTAGAAAAGAAGCACATCAAACTTTTATGGGACGCCCGTGTTAGCATCCGGCGAGGTGCGAGTGGGCAGGGGGGGGCGAGTGGGCAGGGGGGCTCGATGCGGGTGGACTGGGGGGAGACGAGGCGACCCGAGGAGGACGGCGGCGGAAGCGAAGCGTCGGCTCGCGCTCCAGCGGGCAGCGGCGGCGTTTCCGCTCGGCCGAGGCTGTCAGGCTGAACTCTGACCCTGCACAGGGAGGCTCATAAGCTGCTGTGACGGGCGTGCCGGGGCCGAGCCAGCCCGCTGAGGGGGGAGGAGGGAAGAAGGAGGGGAGAAGGAGGGGGAAGAGGAGGGGAGGGCCGGAGGGGGGGAGCACGCCGCTTTCAGATAGGAGAGGGGGGGGGCCTTGCTTGAATTATTCAGCCTCGCCGGTCACAGCCATCGCCGCGCGTACAGCTCCTTTAAATATTCACGGGAGCTGGTGGCGTGACAGTGGGGTGGTGGTATTAGCTCACTGGGTTGAATTGTTAAGATTTACCCAGATTCAACGCTCTGCTCTGTTCACAACCAGCAGCTTATACAGGAGCAATCTCTGATCGAATCAGATAGGGCCACAGTGGAAGAGTGGGGTGG
>BROE01000016.1:14929892-14996209 GCA_036571765.1 Plecoglossus altivelis | reverse complement strand
GTAAGGATCTCTGGCAGGAGATTCTGTTGGTTGATGAAAGAAGGGGTCCTACTCCTCTTGGTCCAGAAAACTCAAACATGGATGCTTAGTGTCTTGGTTTTCACTCTGTCTCTTCCGTGCTCTTTCCATAATATCTGTCCCCTGTCTCTCTCTCCTTCTCTCCTCTCTCTCTCTCTCTCTCTCTCATCTCTCCTCTGTCTCTCTGTCCTCTCTCTCTCTCCCCTTTCCCTCTGTCTCTTCCTTGCTCTATCCATATCTCTCTGTCTCTCTCTGTCTCTCCCTCTGTTTTTGCCATCTCTCTTTCTCCCCCTCCTCCCCTCTCCGAGGCCTATGGTGTGCTGAAGGACGCTGATGTGAACGGCGTGGCTCTGGGACCCGCCCACTACAACAGCCTGATCAAAGTCCTGCTAGCCGAGGGCAACATGGAGGACGCCATGGTGGTGAAAGACATGTAGGCTCCTGTCCCCTTCTCAGTCTGTTCTGTTCCCCTTCTCAGTCTGTTCTGTTCCCTTTCTCAGTCTGTTCTGTTCCCTTTCTCAGTCTGTTCTGTTCCCTTTCTCAGTCTGTTCTGTTCCCCTTCTCAGTCTGTTCTGTTCCCTTTCTCAGTCTGTTCTGTTCCCCTTTGCCTTCCCTGCTCCTCCTCCAACCTACTGCCTCCCCTCTTAGAAGGTCAGAGGGCGTTTCCTCTTCCGGCCTTCTTGGTCCGTCAGCAAAGACCTCGCTGGAATTGTTTTGTTGAACCCTAACCTGCACTGGATCTGAACAGCATTTGAGATTCTAACCCTACAATTCCAGCAGCAGATTAATTTATGGTTTTCGGAGAAGCAGATGACTGTGCTGTAAACACGATGTTCGTCCTCTGATTAGTAATGGACTGATATGTATTGAATGCAGGGTTTTTTTTAGGGGGCTTCAGAATATTCGTAACAAGGTTGAGCCCCCCCTGGCAATTGAGATTGGAATCAGCACACAGATGACCTGCTCCTAGTCCTTACATAATCTCCTCCTCCTCTGTCCTGTGCCTTCTCCCTTTCTCCTCTGTCCTCCCTTCATCTCCTCCTCTCCTCTCCTCTTCTCTCCCTCATCCACTCAGCGCTGAGCCTGGCTTGTTGGGTTCTAGCAGACATTTTGGCCCAGACCCAAACAGTATGGCGAGAGACAGAGGAGCAGTTGAGGGGAGGGGTCAGCAGTTCTTATAACCTCATAAGTCTGAAGGAATCGGCAATGATTGCCAAGGCCAGTGCAAATGTGAGTTCTCCCTCGGAGAGTGGTCTCATAGAGTTAGCCCTAGGGAAAACACAGGCCAGAACCAGGAAACACAGAAGAAACTAAGTGAAATGGATATGTGGAGATACTGTATGTGGAGATATCAGGATTTCAAGCAGTGGAGAGACGTGATCTATGGATATGGAGGGTGGAATGCAGAGGGGGAGGGGAGGATGGCTGGTAGGTGGAGATAATGTAGAGGAGGATGTATGTGAGTAAGCTGTAAGTGTGGCGATACTCAGGAGTTGATATAGTGTACGCATGAGTACATGGGAGTTTAATGATGAGATGGTGACTCTGAGATATGGAGCTAGTGAAGAGATGTAACGCTGGTGAGTGTGAGGAGGGATAATCGGGGATATGTGATGGAGAGTGAGTAATGCGCGAAATACTAGTTGATTATGCGCACTGAGATCTTATGGAAAGTAACTGTGCGACAGCATGTAGAGCGGAGGAAGAGAGTGGGATAGGAGGGAGAGACTAAGTGTGAGTAAGTAGAGCAGGTGTGAGAGATATCAGGATTAGTGTAGGGGGGTAGAGGAGGTGGAGGCAAGGCGAGTATTCATTAGGTGGGATATCGAGGAAGGATGATGAGTGTAGGGGATGGGATGACTACAGGGACAGGACCCCAGGAATTTTCTTAGAACTGATAAGGATAACTGTGACCCCCGGTCTCCACGGCAATCTGTCGACGACCCGAGCTGGAGCTGGCGCTGGCGGTCGCCACGGCGATAAGGAGCAGACGGCTGATGCTCAATTGAGCGGCCAGATTAATCCGGTCAGAGTCTGTAATAAAAAAAGAAGAGTTTGATTGAGGTTTTAGTAGCTGTGAAATGAAAAAGAGGACTGAAAGGACATGGGAGGGGGGGAGATAGGAAGGGAGGGAGGGTGGAGAGATGACTGAAAGGAGGAGCAGGAGGTGGTGTGGCACTATAGTCTCGAGACTACACACACACTACACACAGGGAGAAGAGAGTAGCGAGGATGCAGCCTTCCTACCTAGCAATGGGACGCTGTCCTTTTGTTCGGTCACAACCAGACGTTATATGCAGACACAGAGATGTGCCCCATTTCAGCCCTGATTCTGCCTTAGAAACACAAGCTCTCTTCTTCTCTCTCTCTCTCTCTCAGTCTCTCCTCTCTCTCTCGTCTTCTCTTCTCTCTCATCTCTCTCTCTCTCTTCTTCCTCCTCCTCTCTCAGTCTCTCTCTCTTCTCTCCTCTCTCTCTCTCTTCGTCCGTCTCTCTTCCTCTCTCTCTCTCTCTCTCTCTCTCCTCTCTTCTCTCTCTCTCTCTCTTCTTTCTCTCTCTCTCGTCTCTCTCTCTCTCTTCTCACGTCACTCTCTCGTCTCCCTCTCTCTCTCTCTTCTCCTCTCTTTCTCTCTCTCGTCCTCCTCTCTCTCGTCCTCTCTCTCGCCCGGCTCCCTCGGCCCCGCGAGGGCGCACACGGATCGATGTGAGAGAGCAGAGGCAGATCGTAGCAGGGACACTAAGAGAGAGGAGGGGAGAAGAGAGAGGAGCCGCGGAGGCGGCAAGAGTGAGAGAGCGGAGAGCGAGAGAGGAGAGAAGGTGAGAGAAGAGAGAGCGGAGAGAGACAGAGAGCGAGAGAGAGAGAGAGTGAGAGAGAGTGATGGAGTGATGGAGTGATGGAGTGATGGAGTGATGGAGGGATGGAGTGATGGAGGAGAAGAGTCGTGAGGAGAAGGCAGGGAACAAGAGAACAATCTGGGGAGAAGATGAGAGAGGGAGAGGGAGAGAGCGAGAGAGGAGAGAGAGAGAGGAGGGAGAGAGAGAGGAGAGAGGAGAAGAGAGAGAGAGAGAGAGAGGAGAGAGAGATATGAGATCCATCGAGACAGCAGGAGAGATCAGAAAGAGAGGAAGTCAGCTCTAGAGAGGAGAGTAGCTCTCGCAGTCTCTCTCTACTCGGTCAGGAGAGTCTATCGAGAGAGACGTAGACTTCGAGATCAGTTCCGATTCCAGTCAATGTACGGTCTCCGGAGATAAACTCTATAGAGATAGATATCGAGCTGTCCTCGGTCTCGGGACAACGGCGAAAGAACCAGGAAGATAGGAAGGGTTTCAGTAAGGGATGAGAAGTGTCGTGAATCAGCCTAGCAAGGAGTCGTGGTAGTTCCAGATGTCTCCGCAGAGCGAGGTCTCGGCCCTCACTCCGGAGATGTTCGGATGAGAGGCCCCTTCGTATTAGCGCTCATGACGCAGTCATTCGAATTAACTACGTCCTCTGCATGGACGAGGTCAGTCACCCGTCGCAAACTGTCCATCACCCACTGCCACGAGACACCCGATTCTAGCTCGTCGCTCGAACGCATGTCCTCTCCTCTCGCTGCCCCTGAGCCGAGGATCGTAAACAGTCCCTGACCAACCAGGGAATAGCTTGAATCCTTGTCCGATGTTCGGCACATCCTTCGAGCTTCTACTCGTAAATATCTGTAAGTGATGAACATAAGAAAAAGGACTCTGGAATATTAGCAAGAGGTTCAGGGGCAGCTTAGGCATGTATCATGCAGAAAGCCGATCGGAGCGCAAACGAGTATTAGTAAAAGAGCGGCCCGCATCAGGTTGTCAATCTCTTTAGCTCCACCGCCTTATCTCGGAAGGCTAGGTCGTGGTGATGCCCTGTTGGGGGAAGCCTACGAGGGCAGGCGTGAGCTGGGTCAGGTTACACGATAGCTGCAGAGAGTCGTCCTAAACGTCTTGATATACTCATATCATCGTATTATCGAAACGTTGTGAGATGCTTGTGAGACGACTCCTAAATTAGTAGTCACCACCAAACAGAGACGAGGCGTCACTCTTCGCCACCCGCAGGAGACTAACTCCCCGCATCTGCATCGACACGGCGATACCCACGCATGCATGGATCTCCGTCCAATTGACTTCGAGGCATGCTTCTCATCTTCATCAACCGCGGGAGAGCCTACTGCTTATCACGCTCATGATGCCCTATTCGATCTCGTGGTTACCCCTCGGTTCGTCTGTTTCACATAACACTTATCTCAATCGCGCTATTTCTCGTCGCAGGGTCGTCGGAACTCGAGTTCTCCTAACCCTTAAATGATGAGTTTAGCAGTGAGAGGAGATGGAACGAAAGGAAGGGTATGAAGCGTATCCGAGTCAACGTTTAGATCGAGGTTGTGCGACATAAAAGCAGAGCGAGGAACGAAGCAGAAAGGGAAGCTCTGACCGAGACATCGCAGAGGATTAAGACACTGGCACTCAGATCTTCAAACGGATGACGATGTGTGGGAGACACGATCCGAAAATGTAGATGAACGAGAGAGAGAGAGAGGAGGAGAAGAGGAAGACGAGAGAGCAAGAAGTAGATCGAGTCGCGTCATGTCTCGAGAAGAGTGAGGCGCCGGAGAGAGCGATCGAGAAGAGATGACGAGAGAGGAGATCGTATGAGAGGGCCTAGAAAGGAGCAGTCCAGGTCGGAACTCTCCACTCAGAACCACTGGTCTAAATTGCTCGAAGTGTTCGACGGACGACTGATGGTCTTGTTCCGAGAGACGTATCGAGAACTCGACGGTAACACAGTCTCTTGGAGTCGGAGATAAAATGTGGAATGTCAGACGAGGGAGACAACTAGAGTTACGAGCACCAACACAGAGAAGCGTCTATCGTGCGCTCTGTCGTGCAGATGCAGCTCTCTCGGAGTCAGCAGCTGCATCGAGCTAGCTAGCACTGCCGTGCTCGTCACGCTCACTCGTCTCTAGAGATGTCAGTCTCTCGTCGACTCTCGTACGCTCTCTCTCGCCAATTTCGCCTTGACCCGATCGTGGTAAGGTTCTCGAGTCTCTCTCGTCAGTCGCGTGTAGCGTAAGACGCTCTCTGTGGTTTCTTAAACGGGGGCTCTACGAAATTAGTCGTGGAATCTGCGGCTGCATCACTCTCTCGTGTCCTGCTATAAACGTCTTGGCTTTGATGACCGACACAATAATAGGTCAGTCGCTTCTCCCAGTCTCTGTCATAGCGTCTAGGAAGGCTGTCTCATGCTCTCTCTCTCTACTCTTCTCTCCCTGTGTGTGCTCGCTGTCTCTGGCTTCAGACCTATAGTGCACATTCTCACCTTCTCCTTGCTCTCCCTCTCTCTCTCTCTATTCTCAGTCTACTCTCTCCTCCTGATCTCCTCTCTCCCTCTCCTATCCTCTCCTCTTCCTCTCCATGTCCATCTCTTCTCCTCTCTTTTTCTTTCCCTCATACTTCTTCCATCAGGGCTCACAAAATCGTCCTCCAGAAGTTCTCACAAATCTCTCTTTCTTTCCTATTTACAGGTATCTCTCTGACTCCTGGGCATTAAGTCTGGCCGTCCTCAATTGGTACCATCTCGCCGTCTCTCCTTCACGCCTCGTGGCGACCCTGCCAGCTCGCGCCAGTTCCAGGCTCGGGTCGTCGACAAGTCATCTGCCTGTTGGACTCGATCCGGGGTCTCCAGTTTATCCTTACCATTCTAAGAAAATTTCCTGGGTCCTGTCCTGTTGCTCCTTCTCCATCCTCCCCTCTCCTCCTTCCTTAGTCGTTCCCCCTCCCTCCCTTCTCCCTCCTCTCTCCAATCTCCTTTTCTCTCTCTCCTCTCTGTGTGTCTCTCTCTATTTCTCTCCCTATTTCTCTCCTTCCCTCTTTCCCCTCCCTCCTCTCCCTCATCATGCTCGTTTCAATCCCCTTAATCTCAGCATAAGAGCTCTGCTGCTCAATTCTACCTCAACCCCCCACCTCCCCCCCCATCCCCCTATCCTAGTCCCTCGCACGCTTGAGACGGGGCATTATAGACACTGGGGGAATTAATACTGCACTGCCTTCTTCATCATCCTCGGACATGATTAAAACTGACCCCTCCCCTCAACTGCTCCTCTGTCTCTCGCCATACTGTTTGGGTCTGGGCCAAAATGTCTGCTAGAACCCAACAAGCCAGGCTCAGCGCTGAGTGGATGAGGGAGAGAAGAGGAGAGGAGAGGAGGAGAATGAAAGGGAGAGCGTGAGAGGTAAAAGAGGGAGGCACAGGCAAGGAGGAGGAGATTATGTAAGGACTAGGAGCAGGTCATCTGTGTGCTGATTCCAATCTCAATTGCCAGGGGGGGCTCAACCTTGTTACGAATATTCTGAAGCCCCCTAAAAAAAACCCTGCATTCAATACATATCAGTCCATTACTAATCAGAGGACGAACATCGTGTTTACAGCACAGTCATCTGCTTCTCCGAAAACCATAAATTAATCTGCTGCTGGAATTGTAGGGTTAGAATCTCAAATGCTGTTCAGATCCAGTGCAGGTTAGGGTTCAACAAAACAATTCCAGCGAGGTCTTTGCTGACGGACCAAGAAGGCCGGAAGAGGAAACGCCCTCTGACCTTCTAAGAGGGGAGGCAGTAGGTTGGAGGAGGAGCAGGGAAGGCAAAGGGGAACAGAACAGACTGAGAAGGGGAACAGAACAGACTGAGAAGGGGAACAGAACAGACTGAGAAAGGGAACAGAACAGACTGAGAAAGGGAACAGAACAGACTGAGAAGGGGAACAGAACAGACTGAGAAGGGGACAGGAGCCTACATGTCTTTCACCACCATGGCGTCCTCCATGTTGCCCTCGGCTAGCAGGACTTTGATCAGGCTGTTGTAGTGGGCGGGTCCCAGAGCCACGCCGTTCACATCAGCGTCCTTCAGCACACCATAGGCCTCTGGAGAGGGGGAGAGAGGGGGGAGAGAGAGAGTGGCAAAAACAGAGGGAGAGACAGAGAGAGACAGAGAGAGATATGGAAAGAGCAAGGAAGAGACAGAGGGAAAGGGGGAGAGAGAGAGAGACAGAGAGACAGAGAGAGAGAGAGAGAGAGAGAGAGAGAGAGAGAGAAGGAGAGAGAGACAGGGACAGATATATGGAAAGAGCACGGAAGAGACAGAGTGAAAACCAAGACACTAAGCATCCATGTTTGAGTTTTCTGGACCAAGAGGAGTAGGACCCCTTCTTTCATCAACCAACAGAATCTCCTGCCAGAGATCCTTGCTCTGCCTACCTTTAGCCATGCCCTTCTTGCACAGAGTGAGAATGCGAAGCTTGTAGTCGTTGTTGTTGTCAGTGAGCGTGCTGGGTGACTTGGCAGCTCTGGCCTCCTTCCCCACGGTCTCTGCCTCGGCGCCAGCCTCAGGGGCAGCCTCAAGACCGGCCTCACCCTTCGGACTCTGCTCGTACCACACCTGGACACACAAACAAACGCCAGCAGCATTGAGTCAATGGCGAGAGAGAAATGCTGCTCACATGTTTTAATGAGAGGATCCAGGCATGGCCTGAGGGACTTCTCTAGCCACAGTACTGAAGCTAACCAGCCCTCCACCATTAGCATCCAACGTGCTAGGACTGTCCATGGCAATTCCTACATGCCTTCCTGTGTGTGTGTGTGTGTGTGTGTGTGTGTGTGTGTGTGTGTGTGTGTGTGTGTGTGTGTGTGTGTGTGTGTGTGTGTGTGAGACAGTATGTAATGTGGAGAGTGCGAGTTAGGGTGATGTTCAGTCACCCTTATTGCCAACGGGGGAGGGGGTTAAGTTGTGCTGGCTGGGGGCAAATTAGATGGGGGCAGCTGAGGAAGGAGGGGGAGGCAAGGGGTGACAACTCTAGAGCCCCAGGGGTCACCGGGGTCATCTCCGCAGGCAACAAGCCTTCACTTCCTGTCTCGTCTAGCTGCAGGGCTGCCCCCCGCCCCGGCACACATGCACCCAAATAGAGGATAATGTATTCCACTGGGAATGCTTTTAAAGATGTAAGGAGGTGAAGGAACAGACATGAGGGTGGAACCTTCTGGGTTCTGGGAGAGACTGCTAGACATAATGACCGCCAGGCTAAGAGAGACCACCAGGCTAAGAGAGACCAGTCTGCGAGCTCCTCTCTCAGCCTGACTACCGGATGGTGGCACTCAGCCACCGCAAATTGGTCTGGCGTCAATCACAACCACAGTGGTCGTCGTTCCCACCCTCAGATCAAAATGGATCTCAACCTGCCTGTCATCGAAATCCCAGTGGATGTAGGGGACAGGAGGGTTTTGCAAATCTGGCAACCGTGACGACAGGTGAACAGAGATCAAGGGTCATGGTGACGATGGGTCATGATGGATCCAGACTGAACCCAGTGGACTTTACCTCAGGCACCTGGAAGGGCACCTCCTGGCCGTTCGTCTTAAGGATGTCAGCCAGCAGGCGCAACGTCCGGGGCCTGGGGATGATGTTCTCCTCCTGCATCTTGGTCCAGGTGGCCTCTGCCTTGCGCCAGTCGTTAGTGTCCTCTGGATGAGGAGGAAGGGGGGGGGGGGAAGAGAGCATGAGAGAGAGAGAGAGAACAGTAATCAGTGTGTGTCTAGAGGACACGCTCACACGCTCTCACACGCAGGGGCAGGGGTAGGAGAGGCGTGGCATGCTGAGAGAGAGCAATCAGGCTGCGTGAGCGTCTAATCTGCTCATCAGACTAACACTTAGACACTGGGACTATCTAATAGGCCGCAGGCAGCAGATGTGCTCTGAGGGCTTAAACTCAGCAGTAGGACAACAGAAACAGCTCAATTCCCCAATCAACACAGTAATCTAATCACACTGCTACCCCCTCGCTTCCTAACCCTGACCTCTCCCACAGAAACACCCACAGGGCATCCAGCTCGCACACACGTGACTGTACACACACGCATGCACACACACGGTGCCTCAGTGGCCTGAGGTGTGTGTGTGTGTATGTGTGTGTGTAGAGTGACCAGCCTGCTGACACCCCAGAGTTCTGGTGAGTCCCCAAGCTCAGGAGGTTACACAGGTGTCAGAGGGGAGCGTGTGATTGGACGGGGCGTGGCAGGGGTTCACAGGACAGGTGACCGTGTTGAGCCGTTAGTCGTAGGGTTGTGCCAGCTGTACTTACTGCACAGTCGGAGTATGTAGCTGTACATCTCATCACGGTCACACTCAAACAGCTTTGCTGTCATGTCCACCATTTCTTCCAGAGACTCCATCTGGAGGAGAGACACAGACATCAGACTGGTGTGTGTGTGTGTGTGTGTGTGTGTGTGTGTGTGTGTGTGTGTGTGTGATGAAGGTGATGGAACCTTATACTGTGTGTAAGTGCATGTGTGTGTGTCTCACCTTTTTGCCAGAGATGCATTTCTGGGCGTACCACTGGAACCTCCCTGGACGAGCCCTCAGGCCCGGAGTCTGTTGGAGAAGGAGGTCACACAGGAAGTCACACAGGAAGTCACACAGGAAGTTACACAGGAAGTCACAATATGGCGTTACACCGGAAGTCACAATAGGACGTTAGACAGGAGTCTATCTGGTATCAACCCTGTCTGTCAGTGCAGCTCATAAATGGATGGGGGAGGAAAGGTGACATAATAGAAAGGTAGACACTGATGAGGAAGCATTCACGGTCCCATTCAATTCATTGTCAACACATGACAAGGGGCATTTTAGGTTAAGAGGGATGTTATGTATTAATGGCAGATATGGCATTATGATATGGAGTATAGGATATAGGCTTGTGTGGATCTGGTCTGATTGGGGAGGTGTGTGTGTCTGTGTGTGTGTGTTTGTGTGTGTGTGTGTGTGTGTCGCCGTCCGTGGGGGGGGGGGGGGGATGAGGTTAGCCGTGATCAGGATTTCATCAGGATGCTGCACCAACCTTTGCCCCCCCCCACCCCCCCAGCCCCTCCCCTGGGGCGATCACGTTCCTGTAATCTGGCGACAAGCAAGATCTCCAACTGCCTTAATCTGGCTGGGATGGAGATCGTTCAGTCTCAATCCCCTGACGGGCCCTTTATTGGAGCAAGATCATACTGGCCCGTCCACTCCTGCTTGCCCGCCCAGCGCATTATATTCTTACACAACCAGTCAAAAGGGACAAATTAAAATTTGTTCTCTTCTCCATGGCGTCTAATCTGCTTAGTAAGTAAGACCGAGAGAGAGTGGTACATCTTTTTTTCGCCTTCTTTTTTTATATGCTTTTCTTCTTAAATCTCCCAGCAGCCCCTCCTGCCCTGGCCAGGGATCTAAGCCCCTCTGGGCAAATCTTCCCAGGCATAGGCTAAATCCACAGGGATCAGACCACACACACACACACGCACCCACACACACTCTCCCTTTTCACTTCCAGCCATCTCCGGTCCTCAAAAGGACATCTAGGTCAGATTATTAAGACAATCTCCTGCCTGCCTGCTGCTGTGGAGCTTTTCCAAATCAGCCCTCTTTTACTGGACAGTCTGAAGGCCCAAGTGCCAAAACAGCCTTGTATCAAACACACACACACAAACACAAACACACACGCACGCACGCACGCACACAAGCAAGCGCAACAAAAACACACACACGTAAGGAAGTGCAACAAAACACACGCGTGCACACACACACACACACACACACACACACACACACACACACAGCTACTGTGAGTGTTGGTCCTCATGCTACTCCCTACATTGTCTCAATTCTGTGTATAAATTCTGCTACCTACAGGAGGTGGCTACCTGACCTCTCCCTCCATCTACCTCATTCTCTGTCTCCCTCTGTCTCCCTCTGTCTCCCTCTGTCTCCCTCTGTCTCCCTCTGTCTCCCTCTGTCTCCCTCTGTCTCGCTCGTTCTCGCTCGTTCTCCCTCCGTCTCCCTCCCTCGTTCTCCCTCGTTCTCCCTCGTTCTCCCTCGTTCTCCCTCGTTCTCCGTCGTTCTCCGTCGTTCTCCGTCGTTCTCCGTCGTTCTCCCTCCGTCTCCCTCGTTCTCGTTCCGTCTCATACACACGCACGCACACAGACACACACACACGCACACACACACCTAATGGTGCCAACCCCTCCACAATACCACCTAACCTTGACCATTTCAGAAATTTGCCCACATTTCTCTTGCATTTCATTTAATTACCTACAATTAATAACCTCGCAATTATACCAAACATGAACCTGCTGCTAAAGGCACTCGAGACTCAGAGACGAACAGGTAGAGGTGTGTGTGTGTGTGTGTGAGAGAGAAGAGAGAGAGAGTGTGAGCTGTGCAGAGATAGATAGATGACAGTTATGACTGACCCCGTCTGGCCTTCTCCAGATTGACTGAGATAATCAGTGGGTCTCTTTGGTGAAAGACTGAGCGCTTGTTCAGCTACAGTGACCTTCTACCACACACACACACACACACGCACGCACACGCACACACCCACACCCACACCCACACCCACCATCACGCACACACCATTCTAATTCTCCATCTCTCACTTTAGGCTTTTCCAGTTGGAGAGCGCTGGGGTTGGGGATGAGACCACAATGCTCAATAAACACAAAGCTGAAAGCACAGTAAAACCTCAGGGGCTGAGGCCACGATGGTCGCTGAAGGACGGAGGCAACCTTTTAAGTCCCATTCTGACGAGGATGTTCGCGTTCGAAATAAACAGCGTGTGGATAGTTAAGAGGGTTAGGAGCCATCATAACAGCTTCAAATCCAAAGACAGAGTGTGTAGCCACAAGCTGCTGCTGAGTCTTACTGGTCATCCACAACTGCTGAGCTCCTGTAGAAAACAAAGGGGCGATCCCTTATTACCACTCCTCACTCCAAGGGATAGAAAAAGAAAGAGATAGGGCCCAGATATAGAACTGAATGACAGCACTAAATGTGGTCTGAACATGCATCTCGACATTGCAAACCACAGTAAAGGCGTCTGTGATGACTAGGCTGGCTGGAGGGCAACAGCTGACAGCAACCAGAACCATACTGACTTGAATGGAAATAGTAAGAGAGGAATGACTGGTGATGTGGACAGGTGGTACAGAAACACACAGGCAGAAAGACAAAGAAACACACACAGGCAGAAACACACGCACAAAAACGCACACAGGCAGAAACACACAGGCCTCAGCACTAATCCATTCATCTGCCAGCATGCATCCAGCCAGTCATCTCCAGGTGGACAGGGAATTCAGACCAGAGATTAGAATGCTTGGGTAATTAAACATCTGAACGGTTTAGTTCAGAACAGTGTTCACTGTGGAGGAGCAAGCTTTTGGGTGTGTGTGTGTGTGTGCGCGTGCACGTCAAGGGAGCTGACTGAGAGTGGAGAAAGAGGAGTACATGCATGGAACAAGAGACATGGAAAACGACTCAAGCGTCGTAGTAACGAGGCGTGCTGAGAGCTTGCCACTGGGAGATCCAGTCTAGAGAGACTGTCCAAATGTAGACCAAAGAGACCGTCTCGGTCTAGACCAGGGACCGTCCCAGTCCAGACCAGAGAGACCACCCCAGTCCAGACCAGAGACCATCCCAGTCTAGACCAGAGAAACCATCCTAGTCTAGACCAGAGAGACCACCCCAGTCTAGACCAGAGAGACCACGCCAGTCTAGACCAGAGACCGTCCCAGTCTAGACCAGAGACCACCCCAGTCTAGACCAAAGAGACCATCCCTCTGACCGGCCTTACCCTGAAACAAACACGACACCTCTCTCCTGCATTTCAGCCTCTTCTTCCAGAACCATTACTCTTCATTCACATGGGCTTCATACAAACACACAGATGTGTAACGCACAAATACGCTCGCCCCACCCCCCCCCCCACCCCCACACCCACACACAGACACAGACACACACACACACACACACACACCAGTCCCACATGGTAGCATGGCCCATTGTATTCCTCTGAATGGAATTAGTTCCGATTTAGGCCCGATCTCATTCGGCAGTGAAGGTTATTACTGTGTAGTAATTAAAGCCTTTAACAGCCGGGCCGACACAATGGTGTCTCCATGGTCTCACCTCGATGATCTTGCGGGCCTCGCGGTACCGTCCAGTCTGCATGAAGCCGAAGAACAGGTCGTATAGCATTGTCATCTCACCACGCTCCTGGCTCACAAAGTCCATGGCTGGAGAGAGACAGAGGTAGAGAGAGACACGGAGAGGGAGGGAGAGAGAGAGAGAGAAGGAGGGAGAAAGAGAGAGAGACAGAGGTAGAGAGAGAGACAGAGAGGGAGGGAGAGAGAGAGAGAGAGAGACAGAGAAGGAGGGAGAAAGAGAGAGAGAGGGAGAGAAATGAAGGGAGGGCGTGAAAGTAGGGGAACAGAACGAAACACAAAAGTTACAGAAACATAGACGCACATGGGAAGATATGCGCGCGCACACGCGCACACACACGCGCACACACACGCGCACACACACACACGCGCACACACGCACGTTCTCTCTCCTTCTGCATTCTTCCACACCCTATTGAACAGCTAAGCCTCCTGGCTTTCACACTCTGAAACTTCTGAAAAAGCATCTGTCAGCACTTCCAGCTCTCAATCCTATCTCTGCATATCAGGCTGTGGCCAGGTACAGCCAGGTGGGGACTCATCTGCACGCACGCACGCACACGCACGCACACACACACGCACGCACGCACGCACGCACGCACACACACACACACACGCACACACACGTCTGGGTATAATTGTCGGTTTCGTGTTTGGTCGCATGCGTTTGTGTACTATTGATGTTTGCGTGTGTGTGTGTTTGTATGTGTGTATGTGTGTGAGCTCCAACCTCTACATCTGGCCAGAACCTGATATGCAGAGATAAGTGTATGGAGCAAGGAAGCTGATTCACAGCCAGGATTGTGTGTGTGAGTGTGTGTGTGTGTGTGTGTTTTTAGGTCCAGAGTGATGCCAGGCGAGAGCAGAGGAAGAGCAGGTTTTTAAACAGGGGGATGTTTCAACCTAAATAGGGCATCAACAGGGTTGACCCCTCTTGTGGGCACTGCCCCTCTTAGGGGTGAGGGAGGAGGGTGGGATATGGTGTGTGTGTATGTGTGTGTGTGTGTGTGGAGTGGTGCTCCACGCACAGAGGTCCTCACCTCCCCAACACTCCACAGCCACTCGCCTGCCCCCCCCCCAACGCGTAACAGAGTTAACCCAGTGGTCGCCCTCATGCAGAGAGGACCAGACTATTCACTTCATGATCGGGGCTCCGTCCTTCAAAGCAACCCTGGGGCCCCCGCTCTTAGCAGGGCTCTTTAATAAAGATCACCACAGAGGCTGGAGGTGACTGACCAGCAGAGCCAAAGGCCCCAGTGTCTCATCGCTCCATCACTGCTTTCCACACACACGCTCGCTCGCAGGCAGCCACTCATATGAACCAAACACACTGACAACTCTTCATGTGCTCTTCAAAGACCCTCAACACCCTGGGAGAGGGTGGGCAGAGGGATGCATGGACAGATGGATGGACGAGGAGGGGGAGGAGACGTGGATGAGATGATTTGGAGGAGGGATGAGGAAATATGTAGGGGATGAGGAGACAAGAGGAGAGATAGGGAGGGATGAGGAAACATGAGGAGGGATGAGGTGGGATGTGGAGGGATGAGGAGGGATGTGGAGGAATGTGGAGAGATGAGGAGGGATGTGGAGGGATGAGGTGGGATGAGGAGACATTAAGAGGGATGTGAAGGGATGAGGAGAGATGAGGAGGGATGTGGAGAGATGAGGAGGGATGTGGAGAGATGAGGAGGGATGTGGAGAGATGAGGAGGGATGTGGAGAGATGAGGAGGGATGAGGAGGGATGAGGAGAGAAGAGGAGAGAAGAGGAGAGATGAGGAGAGATGAGGAGGAGTCACCTTTCTGCAGCTGCTCAGTGTCTCCTGTCTCCACCAGGGCCACGATGATGTCATGGATACGAGGAAGCTGGCCGTACTGCTTCTGACACTCTGTAGCAGCTTCCAGGGCCCCGGACAGGTCCTTACTGAGACACACATACAGACACACAGACACGCACGCACACGCACACACAAAGAGGGCGAAAGGTCGTCAGAACATTCCAATCAAACATGTCCAGCTCTATGGAGCCACAGACAAGAGTCTATTCCAAGCATTGACCTTTCACCTTGCCATACAGAACACTGGGAACTGCAGCAACAAAGGGGATCTTTTTATCCATGACAGGTGGAGCAGGAGAGTTCCTATACAAGAGCCACACACACACGGACACACGCACGCACGCACGCACACACACACGCACACGTACACACACCTGTCTGGCACTGCTAATGACTGATCAAACACAAGCGCGGGGTCTTTTAGAGAAGAGCTAACCTCTCCTGATCTTTAGCCTCTTGCTTGTATCTCAATTCTGTCCGTTTCCTGGGCCTCACCCCTACCTCCCTGACCTCTCCCCCCCAGCTACGGAATTTAAAGGAACATGGCAACAAAATTGCCCCCCCCCCTTCACTCCCATGTTCCTCCTCCTCCTCCTCCCTTCCTCTTGACAGAAGGTCATATGGAGAGATAAAGACATTGAGAGAGAAGTGGGTGGGGCGGTGGGGGGGGGGGGTGGAAGGAGAACACCACTCCAATCCTTCTATTGTGACTGTGCTGCCGTCAGTGCGCTGATTGGGTTATTACCATGCCAATCAAACAGAGGTCAAAGCAGATAGGGGCTTGACTTGGAGGCTGAGGTGAGGGGGGGGCTGTGAGCGGGGCGGGCTGTGGGGGAGGGTGGTCAGGGGGGAGTTTTGGGAAAGGCAAGCGGAGGTGTGTGTGTGTGGGGGTGGGGGATAGCAGGTGCAATTTCTGAAGTGTTTTCAACTCTTGAGATTATATAGTTGGGCCCAGAACCATGTGTAAACCCACCCTCCACGTGAAAAATATGAAAGAGTGACCTTGCTGTGGGGTCTCAACAAGATGGCGAGAAGGGAGGGAGGGATGGAGGAGGAGGAGGAGGAGGAGGGAGGGATGGATGGGGAGAGCTGAGGAGGAGCGAGGGGGGATGGATGGAGAGGGAGGAGGAGGAGGGAGGGATGGACTGGAGCGAGAGGAAGGAAGGAGGGGAGGCGGGAGGAGAGGGAGGAGCGGGAGGAGGGGGATGGATGGAGAGGAGGAGGAGGAGGCAGCCCTGATGGAGATGGGAGGAGGAGGAGGGAGCCGATTGGAGAGGGAGGAGGGAGGGAGGAATGGATGGAGAGGTGAAGGAGGAGGAGGGCAGGATGGAGAGGGAGGAAGGGCACCAAAAAACCAACAGGAGAGTTGCAAAAATTGAGCAGGGAAACGGCAACTGCGCTCTGCAGGCCAATTCGCTTTCTAATTTGAAATGAAGAGGCACAACATTATTCATCAACCGGGAGTCAAGAGCCAATTCAACCAGCAGCTCTCTGATTGAACAGCACTCAGGGGCAAGCAACATCAACAGACACAGAGGAAAATGGAGAGAGAGAGAGGGAGAGAAATGTAAAGATGTGGTCATGTGTGTGCTGGGGAGTGTGTTTGTGTGTGTGTGTGTGTGCTGGGAAGTGTGTTTGTGTGTGCTGGGGAGTGTGTTTGTGTTTGTGTGTGTGTGTGTGTGTGTGTGTGCTAGGGAGTGTGTTTGTGTGTGTGTGTGCTGGGGAGTGTGTTTGTGTGTGTGTGGATGGAATAATAAATAAAAGCTTTTGCTTTGGAGAGAAACTTTCCTGGAAATGAAGCCAGCGAACGCTGGCTTGAGTAGCAGATGTGTTTGTGTGTGTGGACTGTAAGAGCAGACCGCCTCTGGAACCAAACACTGTGATTCTCTGTGTGTCCTGAACCACAGCAGGAAAAACCAGGTCTGAATATGTGAATGCTGGTTTAAACCTCTCCACAGCCATCCATCCCCAACCCGCTCCTCCCAACCTCGCTAGACCCCTTCTTACGCGGGAAAGAAAACTCACGTTGGTTGAGGAAAAGCGACCGGCATTGCAATTATGTCCCCTCTTCCCCTCCAGAGTGGAACTAACCATGTTGAAGGCTTCATAATTTCCCCTAGGTACAATTTAGCTGTCACTTGCGTTACGATTCCCTCAAACACATCGGGCCCCCCTACCCCCCCCCAACGCTCCGTTAATGTCACCAACTTTGCATGTCAAGCACTTTCCAGCCAATTAAGTTGTGAAAAAAGAGGCAAGTGCTTTACCCAAAGAACCTGAAGGATTAGACAAGAAAGCTCATTTCATTTCACCCCCCCCCCCCCCTCCCCCCTCTTCCTCCCCACCTCCTCTCTTTTGTTCCCCGCAGACTAGAAGACCTGTTATCACACCACTGTCCTCAGGAAAGAGGCCTGGATCTAAGGACCCATGTGAATGTGTGTGGAGAGCGCCAATCACGACATTTCTAGCTCTCTGAGTGTCAGGTTGTCACGGGCCCGAGCCAGCGCGTGCACGCACAGACACACACACACACACACACACACACGCGCACGCACAGACATGAAATGCAGCTCGAGTTGTTCCAGCTCCTCACTTGAGGTAAGCCTATTTATCTGTCCCACACTAGGCTACGTCGGAAGAATAGATCTCTAGGGAGTGGGAGTTGTTCCTGCTCTGCTCTCCCATCTCCAGACAGCACACTGCTGACAGCTCTCTTCCTCCTCCTCCTCCTCCTCTTCATGGTCCGTCTATTCATCTGATCCCCTCCTCTCTCTCACTGCACAAGAACAGCTCCTGCCATCCTCCTTTTGTTTGGCTCATTAGCATCCGGGGCGTTAATCGCGGCTATAGCTCCCGAGAGGCGGTTAGCCTAGCAGTTAGCCTAGCGGATAGCCTTTCTCTGCCGCGCGGGGCTGAGCCCAGGCTAACGGAGGAACACGCTGACGGGCTGTCAGCGCTAATCTGGGGGAGAAGTGTTCATTAAGTCATTACTGCTGACACAGTGATGAGACAGCGGAGGGAGAGTGACACGGCGCTTTGTCCTGGCGCCGCCGTCGACGCCGACGCTGACTGACGGAGAGAACAGTGGGAGCGGGAAGGGGATGAGACGGAGAGGGAGGAGAGGAGAGAGGAGGGGTGAAAGGGAAGAGAGGGGGGGAGATTTTTGGACGGATAAGTAGAGCGATTAAAAATGAAAGATGACGTTAAAAAAAGAGAGGGGAACGACACGTGAATAGAACGAGAACCCTAACTGTCTTCTGAAACCCTCGCCGCCCTGACAGATGGAGAACGGTGGATTCCTTCTACCTTTTTTTTGTGCTAAATTCGATGAAACTTTCACACGCTCCATGGTTACAGTAAAGGCAAAAAAGGGCCAATCTACCAACTACAGTAGAGAGAAGGAGGGAGAAAGAGAGGGAGAGAGACAGAGAGAGAGACAGAGAGAGAGAGAGAGAGAGAGAGAGAGAGAGAGAGAGAGCGCGAGAGAGAGAAAGAGACACAAAGTCAGCGAGAGAGAGAGAGAAAGAGAGAGATCTCTTCCTTTGTTTTCATAGCTGCTAATGAACCTGGAGGGAAAATTACCAAGCTAATCTCAGAGACTGCAGCAATTAACGTGCGAACCTGGTCGCTGTGTGTTTGCGGAGCCGTGACTGACAGCAAAACAAACAACCCCAGGGGCGCACGCAGTGTGTGGGAAAACAAACTGTGTGAAGGTGCACAGTTGCCCCCCCTTCCTCTCCCCCTGCGTGTAGGGGGTACACTGAGGGTCGGGGGTGTGCCTGTGAGTCGGGGTGTTTGTGTAGGTGGGGGGGAGAGGGGGGGCGAGGGGAGGGGAGCTTCTTGCAGAGCACTGCACGGCTGTGGCAAGTCCAGCAATTAGCGCTCGGTACATAATTAACATGCAAATGAGGATGATCTACTTAAAAGCCGTTCTGACAAATAGACCTGAATGGAGGCCCAGGGGGCGGGGCTATAGGGGCCATGAGGCCAGCGCTCACAGAAGCCTATTAGCATATTAGCGTTTTAGCGAGAAGGCATTGATAGCCATCACCGGTAATGCTAGCAGGACTCTGCTTTATGGAAATAAGGGAGAGGCAGGTCATGGTTGGGGGGGGGCAGCAGCTGCTGGGTGATCTCTGCACACAAACAAGCACAAAGGAGTCCTGTGCCCCCCCTCTGTGCCCCTCCCTGTGCCCCCCCCTCCTCCCCAACCCAACCATGTTATCTCCCACCTCCCCCACCCATCCCCTTCCAGGCCGCATCCAAATCCTCTCGCTGTCTGAGGCTCTGACCCAGAATGCACCTGTGGTCATGATCGTCGGGACATTCTGTAGAAGGCACTGATCCCACCGGGCCAATCAGGATGCAGAGTGAGGGGGGGGGGCAGGAGGATGTTCCTGTGTTTACAGGAAGTGAGGTTGGCTGGCCGAGCCGTTCAAATGCATTTGTGCTCGCACATGTTGGTGCTCCGAGTGTGTGTCTACGTGCGTGCGCACGGTCTAGCATGTTCTCACCTCTGCAGGTAGGCGGATATGAGAGGGGAGCAGAGGTTGGCCGAGGGCTTGGCCAATCCCAGAGTGAAGATGGTGTCCTGGAGTCGGCGGACCACATCGGGGCCTTTCTCCTTGGTGGCGTTGAGGACATGGAACAGCAGTGTGATGGCAGTGTCTGTGATGGCCACCTCCATCTCCTTCATCTCCTTCAGCATGTCTACCGCCTCTGTAACAGAGGAGAGACGAGGAGAGGCGAGGAGAGACGAGACAGAGGAGATAAGAAGAGAGGAGAAAGTTGAAGACGTTCGAAAGAAACAAGTCATTCACAAACAGTCTCTAGGTTGGTCATCCCCACTCTCGTCTCTGGAGTCCCAACACAAGCGTGAGGGTTTAGGCAGAATGAGGAACATAGGGAACAGATCTAATTGATAGGGTGGAGGATGTTAGCATGAACAGGCAACTGTGATCCCTCCACACAAAAGACAATCCTTGTCCTCTGGGTCCCACTCTATTGTGTGGCAGTTTGGGAGAGTGTTTTTAGCCTAGTATCCATTCTCCCAAATGAGAGAGGGAGAGAGAGGGGGAGAGGGGGAGAGAGAGGGACAGAATGAGCGAGAAAGAGAGGGGCAGAGAGAAAGAAAAGGAAAGAGGGAGGGAGAGAGAGAGAGAGAGAGAGAGAGAGAGAAGAGGGGATTAGAAGGAGAAAGAGAGAGGGAGAGAAGGGTGTATGAATGTGATAAAAGGCCCCTTAGATAATTTCATGTGGGGAAAACAAACTGCTATTAAAACAGCATTTTGCACCCAGCAGGGAAGCGAATCTGGCCGTATAATGCCAATTCCCAGCTAATTGCTACTTGCATTTCTAAACGAGACTACAATTACCGGGCCCCCACAATGGGGGCCGTTTTTTTGTCGTGTCCGTGTGGAAAGCGTGGAGGGTAAATTATAGGTATGCGCCGAGGGCCCGCCGTGCCCTCGCCGTGCCCTGGCGGCGGGCGCGGGCGCGGCACGGCCACGTAATGGAGGCTTTTTAGCGGTCAGGGCTCCCATCTGGCTGGGGGAGACGGAGAGCAGCCAGAGGCAGCTGCTCTGTCGCAGGGCCAGATAATTAAGATGTGTTTACACTGTGTTTAAAGGCCAGCTAATGGGCTGATACCGATAGGGTCTGTTTGCACCCGCGATACTAATCATCACAGCCTGGACCGAGGCAGAGAGAGAAGGAGAGAGATAGAGAGAGGGGGGAGGGGGGGAGATAGAGGGAGAGCGAGAGGGGGTGAGATAGAGGGAGAGGGGGTAAGATAGGGAGAGAGGGTGAGATAGAGGGAGAGATGGAGTGAGAGGGGGTGAGATAGAGGAAGAGCGGGCGAGATAGAGGGAGAGAGAGAGAGAGAGCGAGCCACAAAGCATTCAACCGCATCACGTAGAACCCACATCTACACACACCACAGAATCCACACACACCAAAACACGGACAGAGAGCACCCCGATATTGACAAGAACAAAGCTTCCTATCATTTGCTTTGGCCCTGATAACTGCTGGCATGTAACATCCAGCTTCACTGGAGTCGCGTGCGCTCAAACTGCCCCTCTCTTCTGCTGCATGCGGGGCTGCCTCGCCCGTAGCGGTGCAGGGCCAGCCAGCTAGCCCAGCCACTTGCAGCACACCCAGGTGTGGGAGGCATTCAGATCCAATGATCCCTCAACAATGCCCCTGGCAGGCCAGATTCCCAGCTATTACACCTCTTAAACCACACTGTTTCACTCAGTGGTGAAGGCAATGACACGGAAAGGCACGCACATGGACACACACACACAAAGGATGGGCACACACACACACACATATACAGGATGGGCATGCACACTGGATACACACACACACACTGGATGGGCATACACATGGGCACACACACACACCCAGGTTGGGCACGCACATGGGCACACACGCACATAGGCACACACACACACACACACACACAGGGCACACACACACACGGACACTGGTGAGTGCTTTGGCATCCAAATTCCAGTCTGCCTCTCCGTCTCCACGCCCTCCACTCATTTCCCTGCTGTTGTTATGCAAATCAGACACAGGCTCTGTGACTGTCACAGATTTGATGAGGTAAAAATGGAAACCAGGATGAAGCGGGGAGGGGGGGGGTAAGGGCTGGGGGGGAGGGAAGGGGGAGTTTGGAAGGAGAGAGAGGTTTTAGGGGGGTGAGGGAAAGTAGGTGGCATGTTAAAATATAAATAAAAACTTTTTTGGGGGGAGGAGTGGTTTCTTGACTCTTCTCCTGGGGTGTGAAGTTCTCACAGGGATGCGTTTCATTCCTGTCTGGGCTATGGCTCTGAATCCCATTTGACAGTGTGACAAACGTGGTGCATCCCTGCATCTCCAGACCACCACAGCACCGTGACAGGCCTGAAGCAGAGGAAGGTAGAACGGTAGGGAGAAACACAAACCAAGCTAGCTTGACTACTCATCACAGTCAGTGTCGGGGCTAGCACTATAGATTAGCACTACATGCATAAGCATAACCGCTCATTAGCTGACTAGCCAAGATAACTTGTTTGCGTCCTGTTATCCAACGACTCAGTGTAAGCTAGCAGCTCTGTTAGCCAGCTACCCCATGTAAATTAGCAACCTGGTAAGGCAGATGGCCAGAGCCAGATTTTAGGCAGCTAGCGATGCGAAAGCATCAGCACCGATATCAGGGGAAGAGACGCGACAGATCATCTCCTCCTCTCTCCCCCTTCCCTGACAGCACGGCTAATCAGCATGGCCACTGGTCTGGATGTGATGGGAGCAAATGGAGCCCGAGCCTGCAGATCAGTCCATCCAGCCGAGCCTGATCGCCTGGCGAGGGGAACCAACTCTCTGATGGACAGATAGCATCCTATATCCCCCCACTAGCCTCCATCCAGGTAAACAAACATCACACAGGCCATTAATCCTTCTAATTTCCACCAGCCCCATCCCAGCCCATTCCACCACCAGCGCTAGGAGCAAACCCGGTCTGTCCGGCCCCTCGAGGGCGGCTGTTCGCTGGGGCAAGGTGTTCTCTGTGGAAGGGTGGGGGGGGGAGGGGGACGGACGGAGGTAAAAGAAGGGAGGAAAACAACAGGGCCATTAAAAAGGCGGAGAGCCGGAGATTCGGTGAGCGGTCGTGCCAGGAGGCATGATCTTCAAGGGGGCTGGGCTGTCGGAGAGCGCGGGCTAGCGCCCTGGCCAGCCAGCTGTGCTAATGCGGATGACAAGCCCCCCGCGTACTCACTCTGGCTAATGGCCGCTCCCCCACCCTTACCCCCACCTCCAGCCCACCTACAACATACCACCCCCAATTCCTATCCCCCCCCCCACACACACATACACACACCACCACCACACCTATGCTTGAATTCACATGCAAATCTGTGTGTGAAATGTTCAAGCACTTTCTACCAATATGATACGCCATTAGTATCAGGACCGATTTCTGTAATTCTGTTAAAGTAGCGTGAGTCCTGTAATTTCCCCCTACTCCCACTGACGGGTAAGGTGGGGGAGGGAGGGAGGGGAGGGAGGGAGAAGAGGAGGATCAGAGCAGGAGAGTGACATGCCTCTACTAGGAGTGGTAGAGAGAGAGATACTAGGAGAAAGGGAGAACAGACAGGGTAGACATTTTTGCTGTCACTGTGTGCACAAAGCACAGACAGTGAAAAACACACCGTTATTGTAATTGGGACTTAGATAGGCTGGGAGAAATCCACCGTGGCATTCAGATAATGGTTGATTAATGCGGAGAATTCTTGAGAGATGCATGTCATCTCTCTCTCTCACACACACATGCACACATACACACACTTTCTCACATACAGACACTCTCTCATACACACACATGCACTTTACAAGAACGATGGAAAGAGGCCAAGTTTTCAACACCTACATTAGCCCTCTGTCTCAGCCAAAGAAGATTTTCCGATAGGCTAGCTCACTTCTATGGGTCGTTAAAACGGATGTCTAAGCTTCTAGCAGTGACAACACACCCTCCCCTCTGTAACTCCCCCTCCCCACTGTAACTCCCCCTCCCCTCTGTAACTCCCCCTCCCCTCTGTAACTTCCCCTCCCCTCTGTAACTCCCCCTCCCCTCTGTAACTCCCCCTCCCCACTGTAACTCACCCTCAACCCTGCCATGCAGAGACAGCAGCTTCACCAGTCCCAGGTATTTGCTGGGGTCCAGGGCCACAGAGGAATCTTGACGGCTCCTGAGTAGGAAGAGACACTTAGGAGCTTAACAACTTTTAATAGATGCAAATAGCTCCCAGTTATGCATCGTGGGAGTGTGTGTGTGTGTGTGTGAGTGGACGTCAACTCACATTTCTCTCTTTAGGTTCATCGCCTCCTCCACATTGTCAAGGCGACAGCAGAGATTGATGAGGGTGGCGTAACCCCCGGCAACCATGTCATCCTCATATTGCTGCTTGAGTTCCAGGGCCCTGTCCAGTTTCTGATTGGATGGGAGAGATGCCAATCACAAGCGTGCCTAACCTATATATCCCAGCCTTGCCTCTGCTGGATGATTATACAACAGGAAACATCTAGAACATGCAGGACATTGAACCCTGAGGACCAGGATTGGTAACCACTGGGTTAGGGTGTGTACGTTAGCGTTAGGGTGTGTATGTTAGCGCTAGGGTGTGTATGTTAGTGCTAGAGCGTAAAGGTTAGCGCTAGAGTGTGTATGTCAGTGCTAGAGCGTAAAGGTTAGCGCTAGAGTGTGTATGTTAGTGCTAGAGCGTAAAGGTTAGCGCTAGGGTGTGTATGTCAGCGCTGGGGTATATACGTTAGCCCTGGGGTGTGTACGTTAGCGCTGGGGTGTGTACGTTACGCTAGGGTGCGTACGTTAGCGCTAGGGTGTGTTCGTTAGCGCTAGGGTGTGTGTGTTAGCGCTGGGGTATATACGTTAGCGCTGGGGTATATACGTTAGCGCTGGGGCGTGTACGTTAGCACTGGGGTGAGTACGTTAGCTCTAGGGTGTGTATGTTAGCGCTGGGGTTTGTACGTTAGCGCTGGGGTTTGTACGTTAGCGCTGGGGTGTGTACGTAAGCGCTGGGGTGTGTACGTTAGCGCTGGGGTGTGTAGGTTTGAGTTAGGGTATGTAGGTTTGGGTTAGGATGCGTAGGTCTGGGTTAGGGTGTGTGCATTAACGCTAGCGTGTGTATGTTAGCGCTAAGGTGTGTAGATCTGGGTAATGACCCACCTCCTCACTGCAGAGAGTCAGGATGAGAGCTTTCAGAGTGGGACCCACTGGTTTCCCTTCTGCCTTCAGCTCTGCTAGCCTCCTCTCCAGCGCAGACACCTTGCCCTCCAGGTCCTGGTACAAAACAAACAGACGTCAGAAAAATGGGGTGTGTGAAGATCATCCATATTCCCTCGAACGTTTTCCATTCCCTCCAAATCTTGCATGTCCAGGACACAAGTACACTTACATTGAGCTTGGGGGCAGACTGTTCTGAGCCGTCTGCTTGGCCCTCAGCCAGGAAAAGCACAGCCTGAAGCAAAACAAGAACACAACATTGAGGATATGCTATAATTGTTATACCTAATTTCCATGAATTAAACATTGTTGAAATAGAAAGAATTGCAAGTATAGAGGTTAAGTTAACACATCTGCAATTTACTGCCATTTGACTATATGGATGCCTTAATGATCTCATAGGCTTGGCTAGACAAGGCTAAACTATGCTAGGATAGACAAGGCTAGACCCTGCTAGGCTAGACAAGGCTAAATTATGCAAGGTAGGCTATGCTAAACTATGCTAGGCTAGGCTATGCTAAACTATGCTAGGCTATGCTAACCTACGTTAGGCTAGGCTATGCTAAACTATGCTAGGTTTAAATACACAGCACCTTGATGAGCTCTGGAGCTTGGTAAGAATCCAGAAGGTTCCTGATGCCTCTGTAGATATTGATCGGGATGGAGATTCCCTGGGAGGGTCAGAGAGAGGATAGATGGAGATTAATCATCTGTTACACGCCCACAAGCATGTCTACATCACCTGAACCTGATCATTCGACCAGGCTCCCAGATTGCCAATCTGAAAAGAGAGACTGAGAACATGGGTATTCTGGCTCTCATCACTCCCAGACACGCTTCACATCTCTAATCCCAGATCGGCACAGTGTAAAGCAAGGGTCAGCCCTTGCTGAACATCGGCGAATGAACTCAATATCTGTGTGTGTTATATTTAATTTGTGATATTTATCTATAGATATAGATCTATAAATATATATTATATATTTATGTGTGTGTGCTTCTCTGGATGTTAATGTCTAATATGAGTATATAAATGTGTGTGTGTGTGTGTGTGTGTGTGTGTGTGCACCTGCCTGGGGGTGGATGTTGTCTGGAACTGGTTCTGATATGAGTGCATGCATGCATGTCTGTGTCTGAGTATGTGTGTGTGTGTGTGCACGTGTGTGAGGGAGTGTGTGTGTGTGTGTGTGCATGTGTGAGGGAGTGTGTGTGTGTGTGTGTGTACCTGGCTCTTGAGCAGGTGGAAGAACTGTCTGAGCTGGGTCTCCTGAGCCTGCACCTCTGCTGGAGTCATGCCGCTGATCAGGTTATACAGGAAGTAGGCTGCATCCTCTGAGGAGAGCACAGGTACACAGGTGCTCTCAGACACACAGGCCAGGCAAGGGCCTTGTGCTGTTCACAGTCTTCAGACAGCCTTTTTAGTTATTCTCTTCACCTCTTCGCTGTGTCTGTGCTGGTGTGTGTCTGTTTGGTTGCGTGTGTCAAGTGGTTGTGTGTGTCTGCGTAATTGTGTGTAGTTGTGTGTGTTTCCATGAGGTTGTGTGTGCGTGTGTCCATGCGGTTGTGTGTGTTTCCATGAGGTTGTGTGTGTCCATGCGGTTGTGTGTGTCCATGCGGTTGTGTGTGTCCATGCGGTTGTGTGTGCGTGTGTCCATGTGATTGTGTGTGTCTATGCGGTTGTGTGTCCTGCTGACCAAGCCTGCTCTATGGCGGATCAGTGAGTGAAGTGTGAGGTAATGCCTGTGCGGGCTGCAGTGAGGCGGGACTGGGCGAGCGAGGGCAAACAGGATGTGACACGTGTAACCGTCTCCATCTCTCCCACCAGCACAAACACCCGGCACCAACTCCACCCGCCCCAGCCCCGTCCAGACAAGAAGCTAGCCGGACGCACCCACTGACTTACCGGAGAGCACCTGGCACTTCACAGCCCCGCCCCCACCACGCCGACCAACACACAACCTCGATCGGTCCTGGCACATGCATGCAAAGCATGTTCCGGCGTCGCGTGCGCCCGCCACACCCACACAACACACACACACGACCACCACACCCGCACACCACACACGACGCAACCGACGCCCAGCCTCTGCATCGAGCCCTGCTTTAACAACTCAGCCCACTCCGTGTCAACCCGAGCCAGAGTCTACTTTAACGCCAACTGGACAGTTTTTTGACCACCTCCCGCCGGCAGCTCTCCTGTCGCTCCGGCTCTCCCCCCCCAAACAAACACCTGCATGCACAACAACCCTCACCACCCACCCACCGCCCACCGCACCCACACACACCCACCACACACCCACTCGCTACCCGCACGCCCACCCCACCACCCACAACACACACCACACCACACACCACACATCGTTCCCGCCATCCACACACACACACCACACACACACTACACACACACCACACACACCACCACACACCACACACACAACTCCTAGCCACACACACAACACACGGACACACACACTCACCACACAACACTAACACACATACATTGTCTCACAACGACACAACTAGGCACATCATCACCCAGAGTGAGCCTGTCAGCAGTCAAATGCTACTAGGCTTGCAAATGCAGGACATGCGCACACCCGTGCACCCCGCCCCGCTACGGGCACTACCCGCACATCTCACCATCTTGTCAGACTCTGATTGTTAGTCTCTTCTTGGGAGTGTGTTGACATCAGCTCTCACCACGTCTTGATCCTTTTTTAGTGAAACGCTCATCTTTAAACAGCAGGTCTGTGATCTGGAGGCAAAAATCAGAATAGGATGCCTTGGTGCACCTTAATATAAACCTAACATTTCTATTCATACAGCCTTCCCACCAACACATACTGGAGATGGCCAAGCATTATTTCCACTTTGTTGATTTACATTAAATGAGGAAATAATCAAAAAAATATTCCCAAATATAAATTACAGAACCTCCCTATAAATCTATAAAAATCATTCATTTTCAGAAATTGATCCATTTTACTGTGGCAATTTAAATATTTAACTTTACATATAAAATTAAATCTAAATATAAAATTTTGCATTTAAATATTGTGTTTGGTTCTGTATTTTGTGAGAGTTAAATTGATGAGGAATTTCCCACAAGCAGAAAAATAATTTTCTCAGCGTAAAGACCATAAATCAGAGTCTAATTAATTAATAGTAAATGACACAATTTCCCTGAATAGATTTGACCTCAATGAATGAGTATTTTGTAAAGTGAATGAGAGGAAAGATGTGACGAGCAGTTCTGAGTGCAGATTTACCTTGGCTTTGGTCTCTACATCATCTGACCTGTAGGGGGCAGCAGAGGACAACGCGTCAGCCTCACCACGCTCACACACCCACACACAATATCATCTGGCTGACAGAAAACTGCTACAGCAGCTGTACAAGGCATCTCCATCTATCCACACACACACAGCAAAAATACTGCCCAAATTAGGATAAAGGGCGACATTTCTGGTGTTGTCAGCCGGTTGGAAGAGCGGCGTTAAGAGGAGGGGGGGAGGGGGGTCTTTAATGATTAAATTATCCCCTGACCTTGCTTTTGACAGGAGCAAGTCCCAGTTCATAGTGACACAGCCAGCCCACACACCCACCCTCCTTAGTGACAGACACCCCCCCCCTCCCTCCCCCATCCTAACCCCCACCTCGGTGACAACACCAATTATGACCCTGTCAGGGCGACTGGCGTCTTCAGGCCTGAGCCTGAGAGCTGTGTGGGGCGGGTGACAGCAGTCTAAGAGAGGCTAACTATCATGTTGCAAGTCAGCAGGGGGAGACAGACAAACTGACAATTTAGCAACAAGGCAAGCTTGGCTCCACCTGCCTTGGCGTGTGTCCCAGTCTGACTGGACAACGGAGGTCCCTTCTACGTTCAACAAGAGGTGGCTGAAACCGTCAGCAGGTAGCATGTGCAGTCAGAGGTTCTCCTTCAGAGAGACAAGCTTGCTGTTCTCTTCAATACCAATCTAAGGGTTTGTCTGCATGTATTGTTAGTGTGTGTGTTAGTGTGTGTGTGTTTGAAAATGTACAATATGGTAAATAGTTATGCTCAACCCGACACCCTTCACTTAGGCCTGCAGGCCAATCCGGAGGCGGTGCTTGCCCTTAGGGGGCGGGGCTGAGTGTATACACATTAGCATATCTCCCACACTGCTTTGGGGCAGGAGGATGACAGCCTCCATATGTATGAGGACCGTAGGACTGGGTGGGCAGCTGCAAGCAAGAACACACACGGGTGCACTACACTGCACATACGCCACAATCACCATAGCATAAACACTGGCTTTAGGCCTACCTTAACCCTGGTCAATAAACATGAAATAAACACACACACACACCCTAGCCTCACCCCCCCACACTCCCTCCTCCTCACCCCCACACCACACACACACACACACACACACACACACACACACAGAATGAAGTGTGCATTAAGTGGACTTACTTTCTGAAGCCGTTGATGAGATTTCCTCTGAAAAGACTCAGGTCCATGGTGGGGAAGGATGAATCTGACACTGGAGACAGAGGACGCACGCGCACACACGCACGCGCGCACACACACACACACACACACAGTCAAACACACACACACACACCCACAAGGTCAAACACTCTACAAGACGCTCGCACCATTAAACAAACAGCACCAAGGCAGGTTCAGGGTTCAAAAGCCTACGTTCTGTTCAGGACCTCCTTTCAGGGAAGTGGGGAGCAATGAGTTAGCTGAGGAAACTAATCCTTAACTAAACAATGAAGACAGATGAAGAACGTGAAGGAGGAGTGACAGCAGTCATTAGAGAGGGCACACTGGGGGCACTTAAAAAAAGAGACATCCATTATTTAAAAATTACCTCCTTTAAACACCTCCCATCACCTCCTTCCTCCATTCCTTCTCCTGCCTCCACATTCACTCACACTAATCACTTGAAAGGGTCTGGTAGGTACAGAGAGAAGTGTGTGTTGTGTGTGTGTGTGTGTGTGAGAGAGAGAGAGACAGAGACAGAGACAGAGAGAGAGAGAGACAGAGAGAGACAGAGAGAGACAGAGAGAGACAGAGAGAGAGAGAGACAGAGAGAGAGAGAGAGACAACCAGCCACAAAGCTCTGATGGGGCAATTAGCCTTCGGGCAAAACGGTGGCCAGATGCCGACGATGGAAGTTTGCACTCCCAGAGTGCACCTTGGCTCTCTGGAGCAGAGGGAGGCCATTTCAGTGTTGGGGGGGGGGGTTCTAACACTAGAACATTCCTGTGAGCCCCGTTGCTGATGTGTCTACAGGGTATTAGCAGGTGCTTACACATGGTCAATACTGCCGCCAGGTCACCAGCTGCTGCCTTGGAACGCACTTCAGAACATAGGACATTGTCAGAGTCCATAGAGCAGCCCACTTCCTGCAACACACAAACACACATAGTTACACCTCTACCTGCAACACACACACACAGACACACACATACACACACATAGTTATGCCTCTACCTGCAACACACACACACACACACAGTTATACCTCTACCTGCAATACACACACAGTACACCTCTACCTGCAACACACACACACACACAGTTATCCATCTACCTGCAACACACGCACACAATCGCATAGTTATTCAAGTGTAAACAATAGGAAAGCTAGAAAAGTAACCCCCTCGCTCATGCACACGCACACACGCTCACACACACACACACACACACGCTCACACACACACACACGCTACCTTGAGAGCGGCAGCGGCGCTGTCAACGTTGGGGAAGGTGGGCAGGATGTAGGTGTCGAAGGTGGTCGTGTCAGCTGACACCCCCAGCGCCTGCATGCCCTTAATCACCTCCAAAACACCTGAGGAGACAAGGACAGTCTAGAAGAGTCCGCAGAACACCCTCGCACGAACAGTCCGCGTCATGAGACAATACACTAGGACAGTCTAGAAATGACTAGAATGTAGACAAATACAACATGAAAGAATACATGTGGGTCTTAGAAATAAATGAGCTGGCAAACATTCTCATCTGCCTCTCCATTAGAATAACAATGCACGTCCCACCACACCAGTCTGGTGGTGGATGGCTGCAGGGAGGGGGCTGAGGGGGGACTTCTCACCCTGTTCTCCAGCCACTCCTTGGGGTCCGGCCCAAGGGCAGACCCTCATAACAGGCCCATACATATGGAACGGTTCTGCCCCGTTCCACCGCACAGAAATGACGCGCTCATGTATATACGTGCTGTTTAGCGGCAGCGCTGTTTAGCCGCACATCGCGTTCCTTTGCATTCTTTAGCAAGGCGGAGCAAAGTGTTTCAATGTCAAGCGAGAACGCGAGAGAAAGACAAGTGTGTGTGTGCGTATTACAGTGTTTACTCTTCTTTCAGGGCAACACACATAGCTGAGTTTCCTGGTTCTCCAGGGAGGTCTATGTTCACCTGGCAATAGCCTGCGTTGGCCCCTACGCACCTGAATAAAAGATCAGGGTAGGCTTTTATATGCCATTAAAACCTTCCTAAGGACCCCTGGACCGAGCGGGTTGGGGTGGGGAGGAGGGGTTAAGGTACTCAGGTAGAGCACCTGAATATTCAGACATCACTCCCATCTCCATTCTCCTCGTTCATTCATTCATCCCTCTCGCTCCCTTCACAGCTCACTACCCTTCTTGCTTTCAAGAAAAAGCAAACAGGCGATCTGCCCCCTTCTTCTCAATGGAGCCCAAGAGCATCGTTCCCATCCTGGTTTCCCTCTCATCTTTTTTTATGAAAGAGAGAGCGCACCTGTTTTCCTGTTGAATTATCCATGATCCATTTTCCCGAAGAAGACAGACGGATAGGAAACATGTGAATGGCGCCGGTAAATGTATACGCGTCCTGGTTTTCACGTGAGATTCCGCCGTCAGCACTTTTTCCTTTAACCGTTAGCCGCTTTTAAAACGGCATTGCTGGGTCAGTAAACGCCACTTCGGGAGACACGCTGTAAACACGTCTCGGTAACTTTAGTTCATAAACTAACTGGAGGGGTTCAAAATACATATCCGCGAAACAGCAGAGTGAGCTAGATTTGTTTCCTGCAAACTTCACTTGATGTAGCAAATGTTTGGAAACTAATGATACGAGTTACATAGTGTGGAATGTAACGCATGACCAGTAGTTGAGGGAGGTGTGTTGAAGTATGGGTCAGACCGTTTCAACAGGAGCATATTTAACGCCTTGCTACCGCGAACACTTAAAAGCTAAATTACTCTGAATGACAAAGACCGCAGACACCAATCATTCTCATGATGTAGGCTACGGTGAGATCGCTACACCAAGGGAGAGAGAAACCGACAGAGGGAAAAACGACATTCAAAAAGCAGGTCGTATAGGCCCACTGTCCTGCCAGTGAACTGGTACCAGCCCTCTCCTCTCGTTCTTGACGCGATAACCAGTCACATCTCTATTTCCCTTTCTCCCTTTTCTATCCTTCTCTCGCTGCATGTGCAGGTGGCTGTGACGTCTGATTAAATCAGTGCTAAGAGGTCCTAGTCTCTGCCCCATTAATTGTGTGCGTGTGCGAGACACAGTGTGTGTGTGTCAGTGTCCGGGGGTGGGGGGCTTCGATCGCGGAAGGCGTAGATGAGGAAGTCAGGCGGGAGTTTAAGATCTCCTCGTCCTAAACATGAAAGCCTCTTCGTAGCGGAGCCAAACACAGGCCAGTCTGCCTCCCTCGCCTTCTCTAATGCCGCTGTGTCACAAGCGATAAGAGCGCGCTCCCTGCTCGGGAGTGACAAGCGGCCGTGGCTCGCGGCTGGTGGGACAAAAGCAAAAGCATATGCTTCCTCAAACTCGCCTGCCCAAATCCACACCTCATCAAAATGCAAAGTTTTTCCTCGGCCAGGCTCCTGCCCGGCAGTGACACCTGTGGACAGAAAGTGACATGGCGCTTAATATTTTATGGCCGTGCACAGTGGTGCGCGTAATCCAAAGTGAATTCCCTCAGAGCGCTCGCATTTACATGAAATCAAGTCACTCCGCATCAGTCACATCACCTCCACCACGGTGCCCGCCAAAACTCACACACACATACACACCCACACACACAAGCACACAAAGCAAGTGAAAAAGAGGCTGCATCATTCATGAGGGTTAAGGCTAACAACGCAGTCAGGGAACGGGTGTGTGCAAGAGAGAGAGAGAGAGAGAAGTTTCCCCATCGCTCTCGTTAAGCGCTTTGACAACTAAATGGATGTCCGGTGTGTTCAGACTGCGGGTCCAGGCCGCTGGCGTGCAGCGCGCCTAGTCGGCAGCGTCTCCGCTGGTCTACAGATGAGACTCCGGCTAGCTGCCAGCTCAAATGCCGTCAATTAAGCAACAGGGAAATATTACTTTTTAATAACTCCTCAGAAGAAGGGGGGGGGGGGGGGGCAAAAGAGTAGAGCTAAGCAAAATTAGGCACTCTGCAACCTAATCTGCACTTGGAGCATTAAACATGACTGAATTCCTTTGACAGCATCCATATTACGGTTTCTCATGAATTTTAACACAAACTCGGTACGATAGCCATCTATGACTGAATAGGTTTCTTTTTTCCAAGGTGTTTTTTAGTAACGTTACCAAAACCTTTCTCAAAACGCCTCAGATTTCACGCGGAAAAAATACCTAACTAAAATACTCGACCGTTAAGTGACCTCGGCTCCATCCGAAATCACCACAGGATTGTCAGCGTAGGAATTAGAAGCAAGAGTCTAGAAACCACTGAAAAGGCAATGACCTTTGAACCCCTTTGCCTCCAAGACTGGAGGTGGGAGAGTACCCTCCCTCAGGCTATCTGATGTTTGATGAAGCAAACACGGCAGAAGGACCATCAGAGTCCTCCAAGTGACTACTGTTTATGTTATATATGGAGGAAGAAAAGGATACAAAAATGTACTGAATGTGCACCAACCCCTCAAATTTTAAATAAAAATAGCCCCCCCCACACCCCAAAAAATTCAAACTTAATTTAGGAAGGAAAGAATATAAGGAGTCATGGAGAGGGTATTCCACAGGGCCCTTGTGGAGCCACAGAGGCCTTGGAGAGGTGTTCCACAAGGGTTAGTCCTCAGAGCTTCTCATTTGACACAATGCTTCTTTCTTATCGTCTCCCAGATCAATTTCCAATACACAGCTCTGATGTAAGCTTACCTGTGTGTGTGTGTGTGTGTGTCGTCAGTTCTGTTACGACTCGGATCGGACACGCTCGCCTCCACTTGCCCCACGCCAGTGAAATCCTTCTGCGAAGGTCCACTCAGAGGCCCATGAATATTTGACAGACATGGTTCTTCTAAAAGCCCAGGGTTGATGGAGGTCTGCTCGAGTCATAACCTTCCCACACCACAGCTCTATAACACCACCAAACACACACAGGCTCTTTCTCCCTCCTACCTTCAATACTTCACAACACACTCCCCTTGGGGCATGACAGACCCCATTAAGCTCTAACATTCAAAACTACTTTTTGGCAGAACGACAAAAAATCTAACAGTACACCTAAACTTCAAAATATCAACTTTCAGGTCCAATGTTCCGCACAGAAGCACTTAGAGGAAAAAAAAAGGAAAAAGAAGTCGTTTTATTTCCACGTTAGTTAGTCTGGTAGCTTAGTGAGACATTTGCAGCCAATCTGGAGTAGTTTGCTTGGGAGGAAGAGGTCAGAGAAGAGAGAGAACTTCATCCCTCTGACAGGCAACTGTAACTTCAGGTTCTGTTGCTGTGGTTACGCCAGCCACGCAGCCAAGAAAGCAAACCCCTTACCTGTCAATCATCTGATTGACCCTCCAGACAGCCAACATCACGCATGTCCCATTAATGCCCTGTGGTAAGATTACGTATCAAAGCGACAAGCACCGCTCGAAAGAGAACTGGACCATGGTCGTGACAACCAGGCTGTCCATCCCCTATGAGTGACAGGCCTTCTTGGTGAGATGGCCTTGTCTGTCTGCCTGCCTGTCAGTCAGCTAGAGTGAAGGCCAACCCAAGGAGCGTCTAGAAAGCATGCATACGCACTGAAGAGCGCGAAGGAGCGAGTGGTCTGTCAGCCTTCTAGACAGCACTGACAGACATATGTGCACACGGTACGACTAGGCATGGATGTGTCTGCGCACTGACACAGGGAACAGTCCACTGGCACTCTGGTTGAGCACTGGTTGACACTCTCAGGTGTGGTGTGAGTCAAGCCAGCTTCCCCATACCCCCTCCACCGCCCCCCGCCCCCCCCTCCACCCACCTGCTGTGTTCTTGTCCTTCTGGTGGTGTGTGAGGAGCGGCCAGAAGTAGTGCGGCCTTATGGGTAATCCCTGCTCCTTCATTATCTTCATCAACTCCAAAGAGGTAGCTGGACAGGGGGAGGGGAGGGGAGAGAGGGGTGTTTTTGCATCAATAAATCTATCTATATTCTAAAGAAAGGCGAAGTCCAGTACACCGCTCTAATAGTGACTTGTTTGTAAGATTGTGTACCTGTCTTCTTGGCCTCCAGGGAGCAGTAGAGAGAGAACTGCAGAGGTGTAGAGTGCAGGTTTAAATCTTGAAGCTCCTTGCAGTAGGCAGCCAACTTCTCCACAGGCTGAGAGAGAAAGAGGAAGAAAGGACAGAGAGTAAATACAAGAGTATTCCATGAAGACTGAACATGCCTCCTCGTTCGGCCTCTGTCCTCACCACGTCCATGTTGACGCAATGGCGCAGGAAGAAGTTGCCCTGACTGGGTATGTCCGAGCTGTTGGTTTCAGCCTGAAGGGTGGGGAAGGTCTTGAGTAAGAGGAAGGCCGTGTCATCGCAGCCCTGTGTGATCAGGCTCAGACAAAGGTTCATGGCATCTATCGGGAGCAAGAGGGGACAAAAACAACAAGGTATATCTCACAGTCAAACTCTTCACTTCCAATGACTGAATGATGACTATCGACATCATAAAAGACCATGTGTAATTGAAGTAAAGATGTATTTGTTTTGATTATTGTTATTTTCTAGTGTTACACCATGCAGGTACGGTGCTGTGCTGGATGTGCATGCAAACTAAGAGAGTAGCTACAAGGCATGATGGGATGTCTGAGGTATGCGAGTAGGATCAGAAGATGGTTCCTACCTGGTATGTAGCCTCTCTCTTGACGCAGACGCTCTGCCACAGCGGAGACGTGCTGCTGGTGTCCAGCCTTGGACAGGCTGTAGATCACCTGCATCAAGTCTCGGTCCATGAGACTGGCGTCTGCACCCTCCACCGACTTTAAGGTCTGGAGCAAGAAGGTATGTAGGCAGTAAGTCAGGGAGGCAGTGAGTTAAGGAGGGAGGGAGTCATGTTTCGAGTCTGGTAGCCACCCTCAAGTGCAGTACACACATGGACCATGGTCCAATAAGCATATGGAAAGAACCTGATACGTGTGTGGTCACATTAGGTACGAACTCTCACCTGTATGATCTTATCGATGTCTCCCTTCTCAGCATAGACTGTAAGCAAGGCCATGTAGGTGTCAGGCCCTGGCTCAATGCCTGCTGTCCTCATGATTGGAAGTATGTTCTCTCCACTCTCCACATCCCTGCACAACATAGGTCCACCACAGTGAAAACAATGTACGGACGAAATAAGGTTGAGATGAATTGTTAAGTGAACTAAGCAATATGACCACATCCACTGAAGTACAGAACAGTACAGAAGTGTATGAATGTTGTGTTGCCTACCCTGCATGGGCATGACCTATCACTAGGGAGTTGAAAACAGCCTCTGTGATTGGCAGATCCTTGCTCTTCATGAATCCCAGGATTGTGCTGTCAGGTGAACGCAATATCACGAGTTACAGAACACAGAGATCGTAAAGTCATACTGACGTCAGGTTCTTTAAGGTAGAATACCTGGCTCCGTCTATGTTTCCCTCTTGGCAGTAGGCAGCAATCAATCTCTGGAAGGTTACCTGAGAAGAGAAGATAGTAATTTCATGTGTTAGTGAATCCAGCTAGCCAAAAGTAGTTGTCATCATGATAGCGAAAAAGCACAGCTAGTCTGCTACGTTTCAACCTTACTAGTCCTCGTCTGAGTTGAACTAGCCAGAAGTCTGGTAACTCACCCTGTTAGGCTGGACATTGGCTGCCTCCATCTTAGCTAGGAACTCGGTGGGGGAGAACTTGAACTCATTCTGCAGGTAGACCTTCAGGAGAGCATTGTAGTGGCTGGCATCATACGAGGCCCCTGGACAAAGAAAGCACAGACACCGTTACAGGTGTTATATTGAACTTCTCACATAGTTTCCAAGATGAATTGAAGACAGACAGCTGTGACCATGTTCCTGCAAAACAGAGACGCAGCCAGGCTGGACACCCAAATCAGAGAGACAATGCCGCGGGCGTCCAATCCTGGTCCTCGAGGGCCCCCGTCCTGAAAGATTGAGATGTTTCCCCTGCTCTAGCACACCTGATTCTAATGAATAGGTCATCATCAAGCTCTGTTGAAGCCTGATAACCATGATGACCCATTCATTAGAATCAGGTGTGCTGGAGCAGGGGAACATCTAAAACCTTTAGGACAGTGGCTCTTGAGAACCAGGATTGGACACCCCTGAGCTTGCCCTTACCCAATTCTAAGAGCTTGTCCCAGATGCGATGCGCCAGCTGGGTGCGTTCTTCCAGGGGCATCTCTGGTAACAAGGAACCACAGCTACGTAGCAGCAGCAGGGCCTGGTTGCCACCTGGGTAGCCTGGAGAAGGGTAGGAGAGGGGGTAGAAGGGTAGGAGAGGGGGTAGAAGGGTAGGAGAGGGGGTAGAAGGGGAGGAGAGGGGGTAGAAGGGGAGGAGAGGGGGTAGAAGGGGAGGAGAGGGGGTAGAAGGTGAATGACTTGACACTTTTTGCTACGAGGCAAATGCTAACTGGACTGAGAGAGCGAGGCTGCAGGGAACAGAGAGAAGCTTCCAGGGGAGGCTCCTCAGAGAGGCTGGGGCCAGAAGTGTGCTACCTGTCCTGCAGAGGTCGTGGAACACCCGCAGCAGCAGAGTCTTGGTGACCCGGCCGGTCCTCCTCACCGAGTTGTCCAGCTTGGCCAAGGCCCAGTCAAACTGCTTGATCTGCTTGGCCCGCACCCCTACGCTGGCCTCGTCGCTCGGGGACCCCTGCTGCTCCGGGGCCACCGCGTAGTGACGCACACCGGCATATGGCCACAAGCACCTGGACAGAAACAATGGATGGTGCAAAAGATGAAAAGCAGATTCGTTCATCCTGTAAATCTCTGTTCATCAGCTGATGAGAAGAAGAGAGCATAAAGTAGTATGTGAGGCGAAGTACCAGGAACATGTAACCTATTTGTACTTCATATCAACCCCTACTGTGTCAGCAGGAGTGATGTTTCAAAGCTATGTGGATCTCTCCCAACTAGGAATCAAACCACCATCATGACCTTGACGTGAAACGTCCAGATGATACATTGGCTGTATATTGTTTCCTGTAGTATTGAAAGACTATCGTCCCGTGTGCTTAGCCAGCTATGCGTTGTATGTGCCGAGGATACCTATTCAACGTCATCTGACTCCTTCGCTCAAGAAAGTTAGCACAGCATGCTAGCTAACAATCCATAATCAACCAGCTGTATCTAAACATAATGTCAACAAGTCGTGTTCATGTGGCATGCGGGTCAGGCTGATGTGCGTTCTAAGAACCACGTTAGGTCTTATGTGGTATGAACGATGTAAATGTTTTGGTTACACAAGCATCAAGTTTGCACGTTATATAAAAAGGGAGCCATGTTTGACGCATGATATACATTATGGAGATTAGAAGGACAGTTATGTGCCCTGTCGTTTGTTAACCATGTGTATGATCAAGGTATCAGTGGCTTCATTTTTCTTTTACTGTGCATTAGTTTGACATTGACTCTCAATGACAACCGCAGGACGACACAAGCAAGCATGGACCGGCGGGTTAGCCCACAAGCAGTGCATGGGATACCTGGATAAGCTGCTGTTTCCAAGGGCCACTTGTCTCGGACACACACCGAGTCCTTTTCCACCGGTAGTTCCGCTGAACAACCGGCTAACCGGCGGTCCATTTCTGTTTGTTCCTGTAATCTGTAGCAAGCCCGAAGGCGAAAACTTAAGGAATCGTGCTGATCTCAAGAGCGCAGCCATGTTTAACCTGAACGACGACAGTGGAAGGGCATCCGCACCACGTGGTAGGTCAAAGTGCGTCAGACGATAACATTTGAGCTCGTGGGGGCGTCTAGTGAGTGTTTCCAGTGAAACCGTTGTCACAATTGATCTCGTTAGTTGTACGTATTTTTTTTTTGGTATAGATGTTTCATTTTCAATATGTAATTATTTAATATTTTAACAAACTATATATGCGATAAAACGCATATTTGAACGTTATGTTTCATGGTACACCTCTTAGGAGCGTGTGACTGTATTGCCCCATGTACCGTTTTTGTCATTCATAAGCGCGTGAACTCGTTGTCATTCTGCTGGATGTGTTGCAGGTAAACACGTTAAAGCGTCATTAGACGGTGTTGTTGGACCGGCGTGATCCACGCAGAACCACGTAGGAAGCATATTCTAATGGAAGACGTCACTTATTGTAACATTGACAGGTTGATAGCGTCAGTGTATGACTCGTTAACAAGTATACAAATGTAGTCCCTACTAAACGAGTCGTTTGCCACTGCAGTACAGTAGGCTAACAGGTAGACTAGCAAACATTCATACAACATCCATATAATGTAAAATAGTGTTCGGTTGGCGTTCGTGTAACCTTGTTCATGTTCGTCTAAAGGCCGTTACCATAGATATCCTGGTGGGGACGCTCTTGTCTCGTGCAAATGTGTAGAATTGGTTAACTTCATTTGGTCAATTAACAACACGAATGGCCAGTGATGTGTAGGCCGTAAATAGAATAACGAAACGGTCACCAGGATCTAACAACGCCACACAGACCACCATTCTGCACATCGCAACAGAACTGTCAAACTGTAAGACTCAACAACGTTGTGGGACAGATGCACAATGACAGTCGAGAAGAGCCTTTGGATAAACAAACTGAAATCATAGCATTGTCAGAACTAGTCTAAACAATTCATCCCTATAAATAATATGCATATTTAAATAAACCAAAATACATTTCAGCTGCCTTCTCTTGGATCTGCCAGTGCTTGGTTCTCTCCGACCTCAACCGTATGTGAAACGCCACCAGCCTTTCCCCACAAGCTGCGTGTGTTTGTATGGAAGGGGTGTCTCTCCCGGTGGGGCTATTGGGACAGGCCGATAGGGTCCTGCTGGAGGGGTGGGGGGGGTCAAGCAAGGGAAAGGTCACCCAGGTGAGGTGTTGTCAGGCGTGGGTAGACGCCCCGGCGGCCCGTCACACCCAGCGAGGCCTGGTGGGACATCAACAGCCAGCAGAGGTGCGGCAAGGTCGAAGTCTGTCAAGTTTTTCCTCTCCGCTCTCCGGGACACAAACACACACACACTCTGTACACACTAACATCCTCTCTCTGGGACACAAACACACACACATAGATGCGTGCTGCCTCTACATGCATTCATACTGTCCGCATGGCATCCAACCGCTCCTACGACCTAAACACACGCGCACACACACTGTACACACTAATGTCCTCTCTCTGGGACACACACACACACTGTACACACTAATGTCCTCTCTCTGGGACAAACACACACTGTACACACTGTACACACTAACTTCCTCTCTCTGGGACACACACACACACTGTACACACTAACTTCCTCTCTCTCGGACACACACACACATAGATGCGTGCTGCCTGTACAAACATTCATACTGTCTGCATGGCATCCAACTGCTCCTTCGACTTAAACGCGCGCACACACACTGTACACACTAACGTCCTCTCTCTGGGACACACACACATCCCACACCTCACCCCATGTGCAAATGCAACCCTGTTGTGTGATGGGGACCAACTGACAGGGAACAGAGGCCACCGCCCCCAAGCTCCTCCCCCCTGGCGGGGGCTGTCGAGCACCTGTCAGTGCCACTGCCCATCTCTGGGGGTGTGGCGAGAGGGGGGGGGGGATACCAGGAAGAGCAAGGCTGGCTGGGCATGGCTGCTAGATATAAGCAGCCCTTTGATGGCATGCATTCACATGAATATGGCATCACATGCCTGTACTTTCCTGGAGCTTCCCATTCCCTGGGCGCCACAGTACGACCCATCCCATCCCCTCCACGGCCACCGCAGCCCAGCCTCCAGACCTCAGGATGACAGCATGGAGAGCCAGGAAGCTCCGCTTCTGTTTCTGTTTTCGCTCCATTTTTTTTTATTTTTAAAGCCTTATTCCCTGCGTGTCCCCTATCAGTACTGAGCCGTGAGATAACAGACAACAGCCTTCCAAACACACCCTGTCGTCTCCACCCGTCAGCTCTGTCTCACCATCCTTCACTCCCTCTTTTATAATTTAGCCTAAGAAAATCTTCCCCCTGATCATGCATTAAAGATCACTGTGGTTTCTAACTGCCTGAGCAGGGTGAGAATGGCAGCAGACAAGCGGGCGGGGGGCGTTTGTTTTTGCTCTCAGCTTCTGGAGCGGTGCTCCTGTCTGATTGCAGTAGATCTGATCTGGACGAGCAGCAGCTCATAAATGGGGAAACACAGATCCGATTCAAGACACTCTTTTGGATGTGCAGTACGTTCACCTATGAGGTGTCAACCAAAGAACCACTGCTGTCGAAGTGTCTACTATGTAGTTTGAACTGGCTCCCCAACCAGAACAACCCAGAGTGCCTGTAATAATTCTGTCAGTAACATCTTCAGTAATATCTACTCTATAGGGATACTGCCACTAACTATCACTAGTGCTGCCAGTGTAGCATCCTCCATGGTCTTTTTAATATTGTGTGTGTGTGATGGCTGAAAAGACATCTAGAAGGCAGGATGTCCTGTCTGAGGGGAACTGAGCCTTTTCTGTGACCATGTGAGCTAAAAGTAGGATGCTTTGGGGAGCGGACTGAATTATAAAGGAGGGAGGGCGGCGGAGGGAGGGAGGGAGGCGGAGGAAGGGAGAGCGGTGGGAGGGAGAGCGAAGGGTTGCCATCAAGCCCCTTGTTTCTCTCCCTCTTGTCTTGTCTCTCTAACTCTCTCTTCAACTCTCTCTCACTCCTTCTCCAGCGCTCACTTTCTCCGTCTCCTCCCTCTCTTTTTTTCGTTTTCTCTCCACCCTCTACATCTCTTTTCTCTCTCTTTTCCACTTGTTTTTCTTTATCTCGATCACTCCAACTGAATGACCTCAGAGAAAGGCCCTGTTCTATTTTTCCACAGCATGAATGCATCTGTGTAAGTCATCAATGATTCACCGCTATATATCTATTATTTACTGATTATATTCACTTCTTTACTAAAAGATTTTTGCTCTTCCCCCTCCCGCCTCTTGATTGATAACCTTGCCCAGTCAATCTATATAAACAAACCCCTCTTTCATTCTTTCCTTCCGTTCCTCATTCCCTCCTCCCTTTCCACCCAGACCTGAGGTCTCTGCCGTGGCCGGCGCAGCGTGAAACACACTCAGGTAGATGGAGAGCTACCCTCGAAGTGACCTAACAGATGTGTTGACAGAACTCCTGTCCAGGTGTGGTCACAGCTCTCCTGTCTCCTCATCCAATGTTGACACTCCCTCCCTCCCGTTCTGCTCACCTGCCTACGCCAGCGCTTTCTGCCTGCCAGGTGTCAGAGCCAGCCTGTCCAGCCGCCATCACGCCACTGCCACTACCCCTCCGAGACCAGACCTCAAAACTACCAGATCACATGACTCTCCCCCTCCCCCCCCAGCCCCAGACAGAGAGCGAGCGAGGAAGAGAGATGACCGGCTGCTGCTTGGAGAGAGGGAGAGGAGGAGAGGATTGCGCGTCCCCGGGGAGCGCTTCCTGTCTGTGTGGATCAGGAAGTGGGAGGGTGACGACAGCAGCAGAACTTCCCCTGGTGTGAAGACAGTTGTTCTCTCTGGACCCTGGCGAGCTCAAGTGTCACATATGTGAAGATCACAGGTTTCACTGGTGGCAACTAAAGCAGACACTCCAAACAGGGCTGGTTACACCAGGGAGATATGGGCGCGTTGTTATATCGTGTGTGTGTACGTGCATGTTTGTGTTGAAACCTTATATTTCCTGGGAGACGATCCTCTAAAGTGCAGTAGGCTTGTTACCTCGTCTTGGTGAATGTGGAAATAGAGATAGAAACAGGGATAAGTGTTGGCAGTGTTTTAGTTCAGGACTGAAGGCTTTCTGTTGTTTCAAATCTAAGAGACCTCAGGCTCTGCCAAGAGCAGCATTACTGATAGGCCTAGTCTTGGGAAAGACACCTGAAATACACACACACACACAGATGCATTCACATGAATCCAAATCCACACACGTACATACACACACTGTACGGCAGGGAAGGACAAGGAGTCAGACTTCCTGTGTCTGAACGCTGGAGTTAGTCTCAGACGGATCCCATCGAGACGTACAGGAGTGTTCATGTTAACCATGTTGAGGAGCCAGAACCTGAGCAGCAGTGTGAAACCATCTCCCCCTTTCCTCATCAGTACACCCTCCACAGGGTCAAACCATCACCTGGCATCGGTCTCTGTGTTCTCCCGTCTCGCATTCACTAACCATAATTACACAAAATATACACGTTCTCCCACAAACACACACACACGCAGATGCTGTCAAGGATTTTTTTTTTAAACATTTGGACGACAATATAGCAGTGCGTTGTTTGCACTGTGTCTCTTCCGATTGTTATCATCCTCTTCCATCCTCCACAGCTACGGAGAAGAAGCCGTGCGTGAGTCAGACAGCTCTCCGTCCAAACAGACAAGGCCGGCCCGGGATGCTGTTTCAGCGATCTGACAACACTGTGACATTCGACTCCCGCGTGCTCCGGATCATTCCGGGGGGGGTCCATCGTTATATCGATATTAACGTGGCGAGCTTCCTCACGCTCCAACACCTTGATCTCTCCCTCCTCTCGGTGTCTGCCTCCCCCCCCCCCTCCGTGTCTCTCCTCATCATGGTCTTCCCATCGCCTTCCTGGCCCGTACTGCCTGCACGCACGCCTGCCGGACCGTGATGATACAGATGGGGAGGGGGGGGGGCATCTTTACTCATACTCACACATCTACCCTCACAATGTCAGCCACCGGTGTGTGGATCTGTGTGTAGAAATGTGTGGGTGTATGTGACTACATTTGTGGATGTTTGTGTGTGTAAATGTGTGTGGATATACGGTATGTGTGTGCGTGTGGAGTTGTGTGTGCGTGTGGATGAATGTGTGTGGGTGTGTATGCATGTGTGTGTATGGATGTGTGTGTGTGTGTGTATGGATGTGTGTGTGTTGTGGCTTGATGGATGCAACCGGATCTCAGTGCAGGAATGTGAGTCTGGAGAGCAAGAGAGGGAAAGGAGGGAGGGATGAATGAAAGGGGTTGTTTCTGTCTGTATGTTCAGGACTGTGAACATTTTAATGATGCCTCTGGCTTGGATATAATCACCTGAGGATTATGTCTGCCTTCTTGGTCAGGCCCTTTTGCTCTCTCTGTCCTTCTCTCTCTTGTTTTCTCTCTCTCTCTCTCTCTCTCTCTCTCTCTCTCTCTCTCTCTCTCTGTCCCTCTCTTTCTCGTTCTCTCTCATTCTCTCTCTGTCCCTCTCTCTTGTTCTCTCTCTCATTCTCTCTCTCTGTCCCTCTCTCTCTCGTTCTCTCTCTCTCATTCTCTCTCTTTGTCCCTCTCTCTCCCGTTCTCTCTCTTAGTCCCTCTCTCTCTCGTTCTCTCTCTCTCATTCTCTCTGTCCCTCTCTCTCTGTCCCTCTTTCTCTCTGTCCCTCTCTCTGTCCCTCTCTCTCTCGTTCTCTCTCTCTCTCATTCTCTCTCTTTGTCCCTCTCTCTCCCGTTCTCTCTCTTAGTCCCTTTCTCTCTCTGTCCCTCTCTCTCTTGTTCTCTCTCTCTCATTCTCTCTGTCCCTCTCTCTCTGTCCCTCTTTCTCTCTGTCCCTCTCTCTGTTGCTCTCTCTCTCTCTCTCTCTCTCTCTCTCTCACATGCACTCCTCATGCCATCTCACCCTTTGCTCCCACATGTATTGTTAGAATCACTGAGTCCAGATTCAGAATAAGCTGCAATGTGCTGCCCAACCCAAACATTCTGTATACTCACACACCCACACACTCACAGACACATACAGATTACCACCCTGTATGAAAAGAATATCACGCCTTCACGTCCAAACTGTAGACAGGGAACATGACCTGTTTAATACTGACTATAGAAGATTCAACACAAGATCATTAAAGATCATCAAAAAATGTAAAAAGAAAACGCTATTGTGGGCCCTGCACACACACACACACACATATATACATACACACACACCTACTCCCCCCTACACACACACATCTACTTCCCCCTCCACAAATACACAACTACTCCCCCTCTACACACACACACACACACACACACACACACACACACACACACACACACCTACACAATCTGTTAGTGGCAGTTGGAGAAGGTTGAGAACAAGCAGGTGTGACAGGGTCCAGACGGGTTCCAGAGGTGGCAGAGTACCTGACAGTGGAGGACCGGAACACATCCACACACGTTCAGCCAAAAAGGAGATTTGGCCGTTTCCCCGAGGCCCAGCCAGTGAACAGGAGGGAGGGGAGGGGGGCTGATTTATTTTGGTGTGTGAGAGAGGGAGTCAACGTTATAGACCATGACAACGTGTTGAACCCCGACATACACACACACACCATGTGGAAGGCAGATGGCTGGAGGGAGACCAAGACAGGAATGTCAAACTGTGAATGTTTCTGCTGCTGAAACTCTGCTTCCTCTTAACACACAGTCACTGTAGCTGGACTACAAGTACAAACACACCTGGGATTCTTCTCAGCAGAAGGTTGCTCCGAACGAAAAAGACGCTCGAAATAGCAGTCGGCTAAATTCTCAGTCTGATAGTATGAAAGGTACATATATGATCATGTAAAATGTATAGGAGATTTCCATTGAAGCTAACATGCAGAGCATGTAGCTGTGTACGAATCACGCGTACACACTGCAGAGTACAAAGCGTCTTCATAGAAACACAACCATAAGTCGTGCATAATTTAGTTGGTTAGTGTTTATGCATATGTGAGTGTATGTGCGACCAAGTGTGTGACTTTGTGCAATATATATAACCATATAGGACGATTCAGACACACCACTCATTTCTCAGGAACAGCCAACAGTAGCTTTTCGTGTGGTTTATAATTGATGAGGACTGTTGCTATTATATCATCACTATGTTCAAGTCTTCTGTCAGCAAACAGAAGACTTGGAATTGCTCAATAGCGATCATCTTATTGACCAATCTGTTTTTTTTCTTGTAAAAAGTGTGTCTGTATACCGCATGAATTTCTTTGAATCAATCCATTCCGAGTACCAACCTCTCCAGCTTGCGCAGACACACACAGGCAGACACTCACTCACTCACACACACACACACACACACACACACACACAAACCAGACACACACAGGCAGACACACACACACACACATACACACACACACAGGCAGACACACACAGGCAGACACATACAGGCAGACACACACAGGCAGACACACACAGGCAGACACACACACACACAGGCAGATAGACACACACACACGCACACACACAGGCAGACACACACACACACACACACACAAAGAAGTGCATTTGCAGTAATCACGCGTACCTCCAGTCTTTCACACTGCCTATTAGCATAATATTGTAATGGTGTTGATTACTAATAAGTCATTGGTTTGGAGACTGTGGTGTGGGAGAGAAGAGGCAGGCCAGAGGCACAGTGATGCTCAGTCATGCACATTCAAGCAGGATGCTCTGACATCGGTGTGAAGAAGAGCTTACATGGAGCAGCTGAAGCTCATCATCTCCAGACGACGGCCTAGAGGGTCATCCTAGTGGGATCACGCCGTACACACTTTTACCTCCCGATCGCGAGACGCACATCTGAATACACAGACACGCAAACAGCCTGAGGTTGGGCCCCCGAAGGCTCAACACAGTGTCATTTCCATGCGGAGCACTCAGCGTGTCTCACATGCATGCACAACCGCTTCTGTCATGACGTGCGGAGCAGACCAATCACATCTCTGCCTCACGTGCGCTTCATGAAAGACCAAACTAAACTTCTGGCGATCAGCATGGAACCAAAGATGAACAGTACGCGATGGAAAGAGCAGCAGATGAATCGACGACGTACCCAGTCCTGAACCTTTCACTAAGAAACCAATCTATTAACTGTGTGACATTTAGTAATGACATCAAATGCGTTTCCCGCGCTCGGGTTGGCCAATTGTCCAGACCAGGCTGTGGCGGCCATTTTACCTGGCCAGCTAAAAGCTCCCGGCTCCCAGGAGACTCATCCTGTCTCATCCTGACGACAAGGTGACCTTCTCCTTCCAGCAGCGCTGTTCTCTCTCCACATCTCTCTCATGCGCTCCTCTCTCTCTCTCTCTCTCTCTCTCTCTCTCTCTCTCTCTCTCTCTCTCTCTCTCGCAGACACAAGACCTCAAAGGTTCCTCACTTCTGTTCACACCTTTCACACCTTTCACAGCCCTGAGCCACATGACATTTGGAAAACTGGACCTGCGCCTTCATGTAGCCCTTTTCCAATTCTGCTTATTTTTGGGGTTGTGGGGGTTGGGGGGAGGGGGTGCCTCCTCGTATCCCTTCCCCCCCAACCCATTGCTGAGGTGGGAGGGGTCTACCTGACTTAACCTTTCAGCACCTTTCACTTCGACCAATTCCGACCCAGACTTCAATCCCACCTGCCACCAATGGGACACATACACTTTGTATCCATGTGGGAAGGTTTTTAACCTCTTCCAGGCTTCCCGGCGGTGTGGACGAACACGGTCAGTTCTCCCCTTGAAGCTGTTGGAGAAAAAGCGTTGATCGGGCCCTCTTTGCTCGTTCAGTTTTCTATTCGACTTCACTTCCGGCGCTTAAGCCCTGCTTTCCTCATCTAATGAGCGTGGGTGAGAACACAAACAAAGAAATGGCACAAATAAACAAATCTATCAGCGCAGTCGTCGTAACCTGAGGAGACGCGTGCACAACCAAGCGCGTGATTGGATTGTGGCACAAACAAACGAACAGTAGGTAAACAAGGGTGTCCTGATGACATATCATCCAACCTGAACCCCCAGAGTGTTTCAGAGAGGCAGAAGGCCTGGACCGAGGTCCTACTTCCCTGACTTCCATCTCTCCCTCTCTCCCTCTCTTCCTCGCTCTCTCTACTCTTGCTACTTTCTCTTTACTTTCTCTCTTTTCCCTCTATCTTTAGTCTGTCTCTTTCTTTCTCTCACTTTTTCCAGCTTTCCTCTCTCTCTGTTTGTCTCTCTCTCACTTTCTCTGTCTTGACTCTGTCTTTCCGTCTCTCTCTCTACTCTCTCTACTCTCTCCATCAGAGCGTCAGTTCTGCCGTGTGGAAAGCCCTCTCTGTGATTTGCGGTGGTGTGTAATGTCAGTCGTGTCGTTCCGCATTACTCGTTGCCGTGGTGAGGAGACTCCATGTGCCATCGCGCTCCGCTGAAGACGCCCTGACAGAATCGGTCCCCCCTCTCTCTGGCACTTATCAGTTAGAGTCTGTGTTCCCGGGGGGAGGGAGATTACTGTCGCGCGGCCTCTGTATTCTGCTGGCCTGTGAAAACAGAGCCCTGGGGCGTTTGGGAGGATGGGGAGGGGCTTGGGTTGGGGCGGGGCGGGGCAGGGGATGTTTTCAGGAGATCAAGGAGAGGTAGTGAGAAATGTATTTTCTTTTTAGGTAGGGACGAAGTGAAATAGTTTTCCAGTGTTGCTGACAGTCTAACACAGTACTCTGACTTGTTCTCACTTAGCTCATCTCTTCCCCCTCATCGACTCTGCGTGTCTCCCTCTTTTTAGAGTCTCCCTCTTTTCAGGAAAAGGTTTTCCTTTTATTTCCCCCCCTCTAACCCTCCCTTTTTTCATTTCCATTTCCACCATCGGTCCCGTGCTCTCTCTCCGTCTTTTAGATGTTGTTGCTTTGCACATGATCCCAAGACAGCTCAACATTGTCCCTATTGTGATGTTATGCCGTATTATTGCATCGTTTTATTTTTCTGTCCGACCAGCCATCCGTTTGTCATTGGCCCATCTGTCCAGCCACCCCACCATTCACCTGCCCTTTGGTGCCTGTCCACCCCTGTATCCATATCTGTCTACTCTGTAGCCTACAGACACTTTCTCTGTCCATCTCTTCATCCTTCCTTCCCTCCCCCTGTCTGAGGGCCCGGTGGCAGGGCGGGGCAGGGCGGGGCTTTGACAGGGCTGGACGGCCTGTCGGAGAGGGTGTGGTGGGAGTGTGAAGGAAGCTGTCACGCCATTTCAGGATCATATGCTGGATGTCACCCTCGTCTCTCCACACCAGCTCCCTCCCTCGTCCCCTTCCTGGCCCTCTCAGCATCATATCCCTACATAACACACCAGCTAACACATTTATACACAAAAAATACACACTGCTTGACACGTTCACACCCTAACACACACCCTGGGAAAACCATTGCAGTGGTGCCCTGTGGAGCTCACACACTGATACTACCAGAGTGAAGAGGCGTGTTCCCATCGCTACGTTCCAGTAGAAAAACCAAATATGCACCAAAATTGTCCACCTGCTCCCTCTCAGCATGTCTACCCCCTGTCCCGTTCGTGCGGAGAAGAGCACAACTGCAGAAATGCACTAAACAAGTGGATGCTTAAGGAAACAGCATGGAGGGCGAGGCAGGGTGAGAAAATCCTTGCTGTTGTCTCCGGTGTGGGTCTCTCTCTCCCTCTCTTTCTCTCTCTCACTAAGGCCCCTGATCCAGGTAGAGGGGTCACTGCTGGATAACAGATTCACACATCAGTGATCATGGCATCGACCACCCCCCGACTCTCCCCAACGCATTCCCCCCCACCGCCCCATGCCCCCACCTCCCCATGCCCCCACTCCCATCACACTCCCATCCCATTCCCCCTCTGCCACAAACACACAGACCCCACGAGAGCCTGTGTGTTATCGCTGCATATCGACATCAAAGATACTGGAGGGCGGTGATGGGTGGGGGTTATGGTATGTGGATATGTGTGTGCCTGAGTGTGTGTGTGTGTTTGTGTGTGTGTGTGTAAAAGTCCAAAGAGAAGCCTCTGTTAGATGCACAGCTGTCGTATCACGTTATCCTGGATGAGAGGGGCCCAAAGCAGAACAGAAGATGAATAAATGAAGATGCTGCAGACTGGGCCTCATGTTAAATGTAGAAGGGCTAACTGAGCAGGCTGCGGCCCCTGGCTGGTGCCCTGGTCTCTGGGTGAGTATTGTGGAGTCTTGGGCAGACTGTGGTATGGGCGTCTGGACCCCGCTCTAGTGCCGTGTGTGCTCGCTGGCAGCTCAGCAGGATGGGTGGTGGCGGTGGCGGAGGTTGGAACAGAGTGGCTCCAGTCCCAACGCTGAGCAGGGACCCCAGAGAATGCCTTCAAACCTGCCTGTCAGCTGCTGTTAGATCACAGCCCAGTCCATGGGCATGTGTCACAGTTATGCACCCTCCACACACACCCACAAACACACACACAATCTGACAAAGAAATGTACTCTGCACACACACACGCGCACGTGCAAAGACGTCAAACACATGGACACACGAGCACTTTTTGTTCCAGCGGTCAAATCGTCAACAGGACTCGTGTAAACTTTGCTTGCTGGAGTTGTCAGAGTCCTTCATCGTCTCCCGTTTCAGTTCTCACCTTTTGATCTGTGAGGGAGAGAGTCAGGACTGGGGTTTGCTGTGTCAGCAGGACTGTTTTGTCCTTGTGCATATTTAAATGACATCATCAATAATGGACCGGGCCCTATCAGTGGCAGAGCAGGCTGACATCAGAGTGCAGCCAGCATCTCAGATACAACTATGTGGGTCAGACTGCAGACTGAATCTTTAATTACCGTGCCAGCTCGTTAGCCTTGTTTGCCTCGCTAGCTAACGACCCTCTGTGCAGTGCACCCTGGGAAGAGCAGCGCACTGAGCTCGCCACTCGGGGTTTCAAGGACTGGGTGATGCACAGTGAGATACTAAACCTTTTGAATGTTTCATAAAACCATAAAAAATGCACAGCCAAATACATCGTGTGAGCTTCAATCCTTTAACATAGGCAGGCTGGTCAGTGGCATGACTGTCATGTCAAGTTGGCTGCAGTTTTGAAGCACAGGAAGGTACATTCCAGCTCATCGAAATTGTGATCGAGTGGCGGTTTCATGCTGAAGCTGTGCTTTCCAGTTCATATTATCTGTGGGACTGTGAGCTCTCAGCTCGACAGGAGACAGAGGGAGAGAGCGGAAAGACTGAAGAGGAAGGGGAGAGTGAAGCCAAAGAGAGATCAGAGAGACAAGCCCTCCTCCTCTGAGACCGCTCTTTCTTTCAATCCGTCTCTCCCACTCCATTACTTATGCCACTTCCTGGAACTTTACTCCTCTCTCATCTCTTCCTTACTTCCTCCTACCCCCCCCCCCCCCCTCGCACTCTCTTCATCTCTGCTCTCTCTCTCTTCAAAGACTCTGCACATCTCTCCATCGCCATGCAGACAAACAAATCCGGCTTGTTTTCCAGGCAGGAATCGATGCTCATTCAAATGTCAAGTTGAGACAGAGGTGGGCTTCAGTATGCTGAGGGAAAAGGCTGTCCTTGCTTTGTTAAACGATTTCTTCCAGCTGAACTCTCCGGCAGTCGGAGAGACCCACAGAGACACGGGTCAGAGTCACAGAGAGACACTCCAGAGACTTTCTCGGGTCACCTTGCAGCAAGCTCAATCAATCAGCTGAATTTGAGACGTGCACTAATGATAACCAATAACCCAACCTGGAGTTTGTAGGTGCTAGCTAAAGCCCAACGCTATGAAACACAAGAATCACTGTCTTAGGGGGGAATCTGGAGACAAACCAGTTCTTGCATCTTCAACTTTATTGTTTATATTCTTCTGTTCTAATCTCCCTCCTTGGGCCAGACTAGCCTCTTCATGTGATACGTCCGCAGTGGCCCAGATTGATGGATACCACATGAAGCTTTTGGACGTCGAGTGTGATGACATAACGTCTCTACATCAAAGGCAACTGCCTGCTTGCATGTCAGAGCGTTCCAGAAAACCTACAGTGCATACTAGATAGTTTAATGGGTTTTTTTTCAGGAGAAAAGTCTGACATTGCAATTTGTCAAACATCTAAATATCCATGCCTCTTTTTCATCATCTACTAAACTGGCGTTGTGCATGATCGTACTTTCCCCTGCCACTAGATGGCGATGCCATGCCACCTTGAGGTCACTTAGAACTTGGGTTCCCCATCTCTCATTGCACTCAAGCTGACAGTCAGAATGACAATGATCTCTTAGCCTACTGATCCATGCTCAGAAAAGACTACTGTGTTAAAATCCATTAGCATACAGCAGATTGTGGATCTCTCCATCTCCTTCCAGATCGTCTCATAACTGGGAAAAGCCGTTCAATCAGGAACCTAGTTAGGAGTTTACCAGATGTCCCTACACCTAAATTGCTCCTAATTTTCTCCGTAGATAATTGCATCATAGTGAGTACTTTGTAGTTTTATGCAGTAGTCAAAGCCAGTTATGTCCTCTCAGATGTCAACACATGGCAACAGGGCATGCTACCACCGCAACGACACGGGTGAAAGGACAACATGCGTTACAATCTCCCGTTTGAAAGAGTGGGTGCGCCTGGACATGTGTCCATGGACACATGTAACTATCTGGCAACAGATTCGTCATGGAGAGTTCCGCCCCTTTGAATAATCCGCATTGGGCAGCTGTGCTCGTTCATATTCACCCCCGCAGCACTTACACTCAGGCCTGCTGATTACAGATCAAAAAGGTCCGGAAAAATCCTGGGAATGGCACAGGCAGAGGTCCTCCGCCGTTTAACAAACAGCTGTTTAATGAGTGTAATCCCATTAAAGAGGGTGAGCAGCTTGCCCCCTCTCTCAACACGCGCTTGTAACAGTCCATGCACACACACATGCACGTGCATACACACGCACGTGCACACACAAACACGCGCGCACACACACACGCACGCACGCGCACACACACACATTTGGTAGGAATGGAAAGCAGGACACAAACTCAGTTGAGAAAGTAAACAAGGTTTCCTCTTCTTATTGTTCACCCACTATGCCTCCTCTTAAACCCTCTCTAGACCAACACACACACACACACACACACGCACACACACACACTCACTCAGTCACACACTCACTCAGAGTCACACACACACACACACACACTCACTCACTCAGTCACACACTCACTCAGAGTCACACACACACACTCAGAGTCACACACACACACACACACCTACCCACGCATACACACTCACTCAGAGTCACACACACACACACACTCACTCAGAGTCACACACACACACTCAGAGTCACACACTCACACACTCACAGTCACACACACACACACACACACCCACGCATACACACACTCACTCAGAGTCACACACACACACTCACAGTCACACACACACACACACACTCACACCCACACCCACTCTCAGTCACACACACACACAAACACACTCACTCACTCACTCACTCACTCACAGTCACACACACGCTCACTCACAGTCACACACACACACACACTCCTCCCTCTGTCAGGAGGGGGATGGATGCCGGACAGTAGGTCTATCAAGACCCACGCTCAGCGACCATCATTAAACAGTCATCACTATGGAGACCACGGAGTAAGAGCCTTTCATTGCCATGGAAACTGTGGAGTGTAGTCTAGATCTTTATTTTTCCCCAAAAGTGGCCCTTAACTTGTGTATAGCCTCTCCTCATCCCCACACCGCTAAAAGACAGACAGTCTCTTGGCCACGTTTTAGTTTGTAAGGTGGGCACAGAGCAAAATTGTTCTTCATATGATTCAACCAAGATTGAAACTCGTTTTCCTATTTTAGAAAATACACTGTCATACCAGAAAGTATGATGAACTCTTTAAAGAGGTGCTTTGTTGATTTACTGTCAATGAGAATCGCAAACATTCATCGCATGTATCAGAGGCAGACAGGACTATTCTGGGTGGCAGAGAATTATTATTTATCAGAGGAAAAACACGCACAACTGTCATGATATCTGCTACTATTGTATATGCGTGGATCATGGTACATCCCGGCATGTTATAAAAAGCTTTGCCATTCAGCTCTGAACCAAGTAAAACAACTCTGGCCTACAATATTTTGGCTATGCAGTGTCGTTTTGAGTGACACATACAAAACCCAATCCTGCTCGTCTATGCAATAGACTATAGCCAATGCGGTTGACAAAAGAAATGGTTCCGCCCCCTGTGCTGGACGTTTAGCGAAGAGATGCTGCGTTCGGTCAATGAGGGGAGAACGTCATCTGTTTTATGCATTGAACTAGCTAAGGAAGCTAGCTGGTTAGCCAGATCAGTAGACAGCGAGCAATTATATCTAATTGAGCTAAAAAAGATCTGTTCTCAAACAGCCCGAGCTATTTCATAGTGCTACATCGTTTAGGGTGCCAATCATGCTTCAACAAACACACAGTCGGTGCAGGAAAATGCTTAAAGGGGATCGTGTTAAGTGGCTATTTTAGCTGGCTAGTCAACACTAAAGTAGCTAGTGCTAGCTAGCTAACTAGCAAAACTAGAATCATCTACTGACAGTTGATTCGTCAAAAACCACATTTGAACGAGGCAGGTAAACCTAGATTACTTCGAGTCTACGAGAAGGACAAACGTTAAGTGGCAATTTGGTTTCCCTCAAGAACGTAAGTACTCACTACTGGATACTAGTTGATGTTAGCTAGACAGCTAGCTTGTCTGGCTAGACTGAAATAAGGCAAAGTGAGCTATACTGTTTGTGCTATTAACAATCATTTGTAACAAACACTAGTAATGAAACACTATCGAGTATCTAGCTAGTGATGTAATTATCAGCTAGACTGACGAGTTCAGTTTGTCGGACGAGTACCAAGACATCGTGATCTTATTAATCACAAGTTTGACATCTACATGACTATGACTAATGTAACAAGATATATTTGATACTGTGTTCAGACTATGCAGAGACTGCAGTAAATGATTATTAAGAACTTGTCTAACTAGCTCGTTTGCTTCTGCCAATGTGTTTACTGACAACAAAACAACATGTTTAGTAAACTACAGAAGCTAGCAAGCCGACTTGGGAATGTAGCGAACTAGCTACAGGTGTATGTGATTAACCTGACACCATTATGCTAAAGCATGACATTTTAATTCACTACAAACTAAATGAATAGCTAACCATGTAAAATAGTTGATCTTGAGCTAGCTAGGCAGCGTCTAAGTAAATGAACTGCAAGACGAAAGTCACCCAAGGTTCTATATAGCAAGCTAGCTGAAACTAAACCGTGATATCATACTTCAAACTGTGTCAGTTTTGAAACAGAAAAAAAAGCAAGGAATAGTTCGTCGTAGGCCATGTCGACAGCCTCGAAGGCCTGTAGTACATATACCAGATTCAGTGAGGTTGGTTCTTCCAAGAGGGGTCTGGTACATGTGTTCGGTTGGGAATACTAGCTTGTCTATGCTGGGCTCCGTACGTGGTCACCGTGTGTCCGGTGGAAGGAGAGACGGATCATTTGAGTTTGTCACCGACTTGTCACCCAGAGAGGGAGGTGCGTACTGCTGTGGTGGCACAGAATTGCTATCATCACTGACTTGTTTATATTGACACCTGGTTGCCAGATCGTGACCCCAGTTCCTTTGAATGCTGCCAACGCTGCACCGGAGAGACGGGAAAACACGCACATACACACCAGTGCGCTCATATACATGCTTGCGCAAATACACTTTCAGGAGTTTATGACTTATCTTTGTAGGCATAACTCGTGGTTTAGCACCTGCCTTGTTTTTCGAAATACTTCTGTTCATGTTCTGCAGTTACACCTGACTTTGCCCTCGGAGTTGACGTACTTCAGAAAGACTAGAGACACGACCTGGTACACAGTCCACCACTTCACACAGTACCCCTACAGTTGCATGAGCTCCGTCGCTATAGAAACAACTTGACTGCCACTCCAGCTCTGTAACCATGGAGACGTCCGGAAAAGGCATGACATCAGCCCCGTGGTTGCATCACCGGCAGAGCCAGCGACACCAGCCAGAAGTGGTTGTCTGTTCCTCCCGGTGTGTGCGCGCAGGCCACTGGGGCTGCTAGCATAAGCTTGGTTGTAATTCATTGGCGTCAGGAGCCACTGGCTTTAATGTAGTAAGTGGAGGGAGGATGAACCTCGCTAGGGCAGGGAACAAAGGCAAGGTGGGCGGATCTCCCAGAGACGCATCACAGGGTTCTAAACCCAAGCTTCCCCGTCGCCAGGGTAACTACACTTCAAACGAGCAGCCTCACATCCTGCCGGCCACAATGGCTGGCAGGGTGAGGTAGGGGCCTGACTGCATGTGATTTGTGTTGGTTTGGCATCGCGCACACAAAACACTTAGATCCATATTCAGTGAGATGGGTTCAGTGGATGTACTGTCATGCTAATGGTAGCGTAGCATTAAGGCCCTATGTTTTAATGAGGAGAGACATCAAGCCCTGTCGGAAGAATTAACCTCTAAGCTGATTTATGTGTGCATTTTAACAAATGTCTTATGACTGTTTATGACCACTGTAGCCTCCCTAGCGTAGCCAAGTGCCTTGGCCCTGGATTCAGGTTTGCGATCAAAGAGGCTGCATGAAATGTATCTTGAGTGTCTGTATATGAGTGTGAAGGTTGGGTCTGGCATGTCTCTCTGGGACTGTCTTACCTTGGCCTGGGTGAAGAGTGTGTGTGTAGGGGAGGGGGGGGGGGCGTGGGGAGATGAGCGTAACCTTAGCTGCTAGCTATTTATAGGGATGGTGTGAGGGAGACGTAGTGTCGCACATAGACAGGCATGCTGCTCTCACTGCAACACCAGTTGCCCTCGCGGATCCACACAGTAAAACAGGGAGTAGTACAAGCCCAGGTCCGGCCCAGCCCAGCCCCAAATCCTCCTAGCCCAGCCCAGCCCCAAATCCTCCTAGCCCAGCCAAGCCCCAAATATTTCTAGCCCAGCCCAGACCCAAACCCTTCCAGCCCTGCCCCAAATCCTTCTACCCCAGCCCAGCCCCAAATCCTTCTACCCCAGCCCAGACCCAAATCCTTCTACCCCAGCCCAGACCCAAATCCTTCTAGCCCAGCCCAGACCCAAACCCGCCCAGCCCAGACCCAAATCTTTCCAGCTCAGCCCAGCCCAGCCCCAAACCCGTCCAGCCCCGCCCAGCCCAGCCTAACCTACAGAAAGTGACAAATACCTCAGCTCTTTATTTTAGTGTGACCCCACCTAATTCAGATGTAGACCAGGGACCATCCACAACAGCATGGCCGGCCAGGTCTATTCCTGTGCGTGCGTGCGTGCGTGCGTGCGTGCGTGCGTGCATGCTTTCAAAACTGACGGTGCACCAAAAAGAAGCTTAGAGCTGCTCCATTGTCTGTAATCCTGGATCGCTTCCTGGACAGAGTGGCTGGCTATCTCTGGATGTGAAGAGTGATCACTGTTGTCACAATGGAAGGTGGTGTGTGTGTGTGTGTGTGTGTGTGTGTGTGTGTGTGTGTGTGTGTGTGTGTGTGTGTGTGAACGAGAGTGTGTGTGAACGAGAGTGTGTGTGTGAACGAGAGTGTGTGATTGCCAGCGTGACCCAGTGCTGTTGTAGGTCACCAACAGTACAGGACGTGTCCAGAACTGTAGTCCAGCTTCTGCTTTCAGCCTGGAAGGTCAAAGGTCACGCAACCTCCAGCAGTTCTGGGGCTTGGGCTGGGCTGGGGCCTGCTACAGCCACAGGCTGGAAGCAGACACACCCTTTCTCCCATTCAGTCCCTCTCCTGTTTTCTTGTCGTCCTGGTGGGTAAATCAGTTCGTCGATCACAACAATGTGTTTGGTTGAGGCCATTGACACCCAAGTGTACACAAGTGTTGTGAGATTCCTACAGCCTGCTATCTCTCCTTCTCTCCGTCCTTTCTCTCTATCTCTCCTTCTCTCCGTCCTTTCTCTCTATCTCTGTCTCTGTCTGTCTGTCTCTCTCTGTCTCTCTCACTGTATCTCTCTGTCTGTCCCTCTGTCCTTCTCTCTCTCTCACTGTCTCTCTCTGTCTGTCCCTCTGTCCTTCTCTCTCTCTCTCTCACTGTATCTCTCTGTCTGTCCCTCTGTCCTTCTCTCTCTCTCACTGTATCTCTCTGTCTGTCCCTCTGTCCTTCTCTCTCTCTCACTGTCTCTCTCTGTAGTAAGAGCTTTAAAGGCCAGGTCACTTAAGGAGAGTGAATGTTGCCAACCATTAGATGACTGTTTCCTTCCAGTGTTGCCGTCTCTCCTCCCTCTCTCTCTTTCAGGTTGAGAGTCCCACCGCTGACAGACTCTCTCCTGCTCTTCTCCTTCAGGCTTAAAGAAGCAGTGATTGGCTAACGTCACCCGCAAATAGTTAGCTAACTGGACGTGAATGGTGATCTTGCATAGTTGAGGTTAATGGTTAGGCTAGATGGATCAGTGGTTCAGCTTCATGTTAGGTGACAAGGTCACACTGGCTGAGAGCGAAGATAGCAGCCCTCAGGACAAGCTTCATGTTTCATCCTAACTGTCAAGCCTGCGTCAAGCACTGCTTTTTACCTGGAAACCAACTGAAACACGATTCGCTCTTACGACTTCAGATTCTCGTGGCTCGTTCCAGATCTGTGGCTTATAGACTCATCTCATGACCCCTTCCTTCCCCTGTTTCTAACCCCCCACACTCTCCCATCTCCCTCCCTCCCCCCTCTCCCCCACCCTCCCCTCTCCCTCCCCTAAAGGCGGTGTCCTGAGCCATGGGGGCTTTCCTTGACAAGCCCAAGACGGAGAAACACAACGCCCACGGGGCAGGCAACAGCCTGCGCTTCGGCCTGAGCTCCATGCAGGGCTGGAGGGTGGAGATGGAGGACGCCCACACGGCCGTGGTGGGGCTGCCCCACGGACTCACCGACTGGTCCTTCTTTGCCGTGTACGACGGCCACGCCGGCTCGCGCGTGGCCAACTACTGCTCCAAACATCTACTGGAGTACATCATCAACGCCAGCCTCAACCCCGCCTCCTCCTCCTCCTCGACCCCGCCCACGTCAGAGGGGGGCTTGTCAGGCCCTGCCCCCACCGTGGAGGTGGTGAAGTCGGGCATCCGCGCGGGCTTCCTGAAGATCGACGAGCACATGCGCAGCTTCTCCGACCTGCGGCAGGGCCTGGACCGCAGCGGCTCCACGGCGGTGGGCGTGCTCGTCTCCCCCGACCACATCTTCTTCATCAACTGCGGCGACTCGCGCGGCGTCCTCTACCGCAACTCCCACGTCTGTTTCTCCACTCTGGACCACAAACCCTGCAACCCCCGCGAGAAGGAGCGCATCCAGAACGCCGGCGGCTCCGTGATGATCCAGAGGGTCAACGGCTCGCTGGCCGTGTCCCGCGCCCTCGGAGACTACGACTACAAGTGCGTGGAGGGGAAGGGCCCCACGGAGCAGCTGGTGAGCCCGGAGCCGGAGGTGTTTGAGATCGCCCGCGCCCCGGAGGACCAGTTCGTGGTGCTGGCCTGCGATGGGATCTGGGACGTGATGAGCAATGAGGAACTGTGCGAGTTCGTGCGCTTCCGTCTGGAGGTGTCAGCTGACCTGGAGAAGGTCTGCAACGAGGTGGTGGACACCTGTCTGCACAAGGTAGAGGAGGTTCTTGGTTCCTGGGTGTGAATGACCCACACACACACACACACACATTAACTGTTGTTCTGGTGGCTGTGTCCCTCTCCCAGGGGAGCAGAGACAACATGAGTGTGGTGGTGGTGTGCATGCCAAACGCTCCCAAGGTTTCGGAGGAGGCGGTGCGGAGAGATGCAGAGCTGGACCAGTTCCTGGAGGCTCGTGTAGAAGGTGAGACTCTGATGACCAGTTCCAGGGCTCTGCTCTGACCTGGACTGGTTGCTGTGGATGTGAAGGGCAGCAGGGGACGGCTTCAGGCTAGGATGTGGACAGGACACACAGCGTCCGGGACACACAGCGACGGGGACACACAGCGTCCGGGACACACAGCGTCCGGGACACACAGCGTCCGGGACACACAGCGTCCGGGACACACAGTGACGGGGACACACAGCGTCCGGGACACACAGCGTCCGGGACGCACAGTGTCTGGGCTCCCTGAAGCCTACTCCTGCTTCCTTTTCTCCATGATATAAAACATGTCGTATCACTGTGTCTTTAAGACCTGGAGTCTGCTTCTTTTCATGCTGCTTCTTCCTTCCTTTTCTTTCCAAGTCCTTTTTTTTGGAGGGGGGTGGGGGGGAGAGGGGGTGGGGGGGAGGGTTGTCTGACGAGCGTGTGAGCCCTATGAGGCTTTAGGGGTTGTGTAACGGCTCCGTAATGAGGTTGCGGTAACGTTGAGCCAAGGTTGCGCTAACGTCGCCCCAGAGGTTTCCGCTGGGCTCTGCGAAAGTTGCCAGCGGCGCCACTCCAGTGAGGAATGCTCTGGCTGAACATCTGACTGGCTCAGGGCCCAGCGACCTGCTAGGCTGCACTGCCCAGCTAGACGGTCTCTCCCTCTCTTCCTTCTCCCGTCGTTGTCTCTCCCTCTCTTCCTACTCCCATCTTTGTCTCTCCCTCTCTTCCCACTCCTGTCTTTGTCTCTCCCTCTCTTCCCACTCCTGTCTTTGTCTCTCCCTCTCTTCCCACTCCTGCCTTTGTCTCTCCCTCTCTTCCCACTCCTGTCTTTCTCTCCCTCTCTTCCCACTCCTGTCTTTGTCTCTCCCTCTCTTCCCACTCCTGTCTTTGTCTCTCCCTCTCTTTCGTGCTTTTGATGTGACTCTTTACTAAGTCTGGTGATGGGCAGGTGGTATTTAGACAACCTTTGATGCATTTATCTTTGCTTGTCTACCTCTCTTTCTAATCTCTCTTTCTAATCTCTCTTTCTTCTCCTCAGTTCTCCACCTCCTTTCTGCTCTCTCTCCTCCCTCCTGCTCCCCCTCCCTCCTGGTCTCTCTTCCCCCCTCCTCTCTCTCCTCCCCCCTCCTTTCTCTTGTCCCCCTGCTCTCTCCTCCCCCCTCTTCACCCTCCCCCCTCCTCTCTCTCCTTCCCCCTGCTGTCCCTCCCCCCCTGTCTCACTCCTCTCCCTCCTGTGTTTCAGAGATGATAGAGAAGTCAGGAGACGAGGGGATTCCAGACCTGGTTACAGTGATCAGGCATCTCTCTACAGAGAACATCCCTAACCTGCCGCCCGGGGGAGGCCTCGCCAGCAAGTACGACACACACACACACCTCCACACACACACCTACACACACACACACACACACCTACACACACACACGCGTGCGCTTTCACCCACTAGACCACTGCTTTACATACCTGGTGTATATTCTGTTGGAGAATGACTGGACTCTTCTGCCTGTGTGTTTGCTGCTCAGACGCAGTGTTGTTGAAGCAGTGTACCACCGCCTGAACCCACACAGGGAGGAAGATGGGGTGAGTGGACTGCCTCTCTCTGACTGTCTCTCTCTCTGACTGTCTCTCTCTCTGACTGTCTCTCTCTCTCTGACTGTCTCTCTCTCTCTGACTGTCTCTCTCTCTGACTGTCTCTCTCTCTCTGACTGTCTCTCTCTGGCTGTCTCTCTCTCTCTCTCTCTCTCTCTCTCTCTCTCTCTCCGACTGTCTCTGTCTTTCTCTCCAACTGTCTCTCTCAAACTGTCTCTCTCTGACCGCCTCTTTGACTGCACTGTCTCTCTCTCTGACTCTCTCTCTCTGTCTCTCTCTCTCTGTCTCTCTCTCTCTGTGTCTCTCTCTCTGTGTCTCTCTCTGTGTCTCTCTCTTCCTGACTGTCTCCCTTTTAAATGTATCCCATCCACATGTACTATCAAGTGTGTGTCCTGTTGAGCACCCCTCCTCCTCTTCTTTTTCCATGTTTTCTCCACAAATCCCCTCATGACATCCAGTTTGCACGCTGCATGCCCTCCCTTACCCGTACAAACATCTTTCCGTATTCCGCTCGGCTGCATAGGCCTACATGTCACCAGTACATGTCTCTAGAGTGGACTGTGTGTGAGCTGTCTGTGCTCCCTGATCGGACCAGCTTGGCCCAGCTCCATCATCTCACCTGCCCTGCAGCCTGTGCATGCTGCAGCCCTCTGGGATGGACAGGCAGGAAGGGCAGCTGGCCCTTTAAGACAGCACAGAACAGGCGGCCGGGGGCCAGGCTAGCTGGGACCAGGCTAGCTGGGACCAGGCTAGCCGGGGCCAGGCTAGCTGGGGCCAGGCTAGCTGAAGCCAGGCTAGCTGGGGCTAGGCTAGCTGAAGCCAGGCTAGCTGAAGCCAGGCTAGCTGAAGCCAGGCTAGCTGAAGCCAGGCTAGCCGGGGCCAGGCTAGCCGAAGCCAGGCTAGCCGGAGCCAGGCTAGCCGGAGCCAGGCTAGCCGAAGCCAGGCTAGCTGAAGCCAGGGCCGCTCTGCTAGCCAAGCAGGCTTGCCGTGTCTGTCCTGACCCCTCTCTCTGGTCCAGAGCTGGGCCTTATGCTCCAGTGTGGGTCTCCTCTTGCCGCTCCCATGCCCCAGAGCCCCAGGGGCCCAGAGCCCCAGGGGCCCAGAGCCCCAGGGGCCCAGAGCCCCAGGGGCCCAGAGCCCAGACCCTCTGCATGCTTTACCATGCAGTAGGAAACACACACCGGCCCAGTGGGGCCTGCTGTGCTGAACATAATGCCTCTGTAGCCTGGTCTCCCAGTGAGGATTATGTCACTTCCTTTGATGCTGTGGAGGTGCATTGTGGGTAGAGGGGGGAGTGCATGCCTGCCAGCCAAGGAGTGTCGACATCATGGGAATGTTCAGAAGACACAGAAGAGCTGTGAAGAACAGCTAAAGCTAGCAGGCGTCCCACACTGACAGGACCGCGTGTGCGTGTGCGTGTCTGCTGGACTGTCCTGCAGTATGCTGCAGGTGCATGGGGTCTGGACTGGGGACCCTGGAAAATGCCTTGTGCTGTCTGTGTCTTCCAGGAAGCTTGTTCAGTCGTCTAGCCGGAGTCTAGCCACGTGTTCTGTGTGTGTGTCTGCGAACAGTGTGTCTCTGTCTCGTCTCACGCACATTTCTGTCTGCACGCTTGCAGTCGACTGACTGAACCAAACATGGTAACTAATTAGCTGAAGTCGTTTGTATTGTTTAAAGGTCTTGCATTGTCATGCTGTTCTCTGTCTCAAATGCTGATGGGTCATAGGTCACTGATGGGTGAATTTGTTTTTGAGACGTTCAATGTGCAAAGAATCAGTCTTAGTGTTGGAACTGGGCCAAACTGACCTTTAACCTGAGTTTAAGATCTTGAAACAACGCAAATATCCGATCAATTAGGAGTTTCACTGCCTCCATTCAAGTCAGCCATACTGTGGGCGTTAACTGACATCAAGTGTCCCTTCGATTCAAACACCTTTTATTTACACAGGGAGTGAAGGCAGAGCTCAAGATTTGTATCAAAGTATTTATATCCCATCTTCATTCGTCCTTTTTGACCGACTCCTTTCGGCTAAATACTTCCAAATTGGACGAAAAAAAACAACAACTTGTTTTTGACATTACAGGACCTTTAAGAAGTATGTTAAGGTCTTGTTTGCACGCTTGATCACACATAAAATGACATAAACAACCTCAAGAAAGATCCACAGACACATAGAAAAGCAATGGGGGTAAGAAGGTGTAGAGTTGAGCCCTGCCTGTCTAACTGTGTGTTCACCCCTCTAACGCAGCCTTCCTGTTTCATTTGGTAAGTTGACACATAACTCTACATGTCCATATTTCTCTATATTTCTATATCTCCACCCATGTTCCCTCTCTCCTGCCTGTCAGTGGAATTAGCTGCTCTAAAGCATGTGCGGAGCTTTGATTTGAGCTGTTGACTGACTGGCTGGCTGACTGTCTGACTGGCTAACTGGTTCAGGATATGTTAAGGCTGGTTGTGGATCATGACTCAAAAGAGCCATCACAGTAGCCACACACACACACACACACACACAGCAACTTTTGAATGAGAATCTGTATTTGACAGGGCTGAAAAATGAATAGAATTAACAACCTTGCTCGCTCTCGCTCGCTCTCGTTCTCTCTCGCTCTCTCTCTCGCTCTCTCTCTCTCTCTCTCTCTCGCTCTCTCTTTCTCGCTCTCTCTCTCTGCTTCATGTGGGAAAGGGGGCCGGCTCTCACTCTCCCAAGCTCCCTGATAGGCTCCATGGAGTGGGGGGAGTGGGTCCTGTCGTCAATTGAAGCTTCCAGTTGGATCCGATTGGAGTCTAGAACCAGTTTGAAAGAGTATCGTTGCATCTCACAATGGTTTTTTATTTTCCCGTTTCCCCTTTCTTCTTCTTCTTCCCCCTCTTCCTTCTTCCCTTCTCTTCCTCCTTCCCCCCTCTCCTTCCTGTCTCCCGCTGTAGAACGGAGCAGACCTGGAGGACCCCTGGTAGCTGCCCTGCAGGTTGCCTGATCTAAACCCAGGACACCTTTATATACAAGATAATTACACTCACTACACCTTTCTTCAGCCCCCCTCGATACCTAGAGTTCAATTGTATCCATCCTAAAACAAACAAACAAACAAACTGATTTCTACCCTCCCACCACACGGAACCAACAGCAAGCTGGCTCAAGAACAGGAACTACAACCGTAGTCTGGAATCCAAACAAAATATCTACTAAAGAAATCGAGACCTTATTTCCTTTGTGTTGCTTTATTTGTGGTCGTTATTTTTACGGGCCAGGGAAGAGACCCTTGTTTGGCTATTTCTGGCCGTCCCTGGAAAACTTTGTGGTGCCTTTCTCCTATTGGCTGAGGTTGGAGGATCTAGCAGGCAGCCAGCCAGTTAGAGGTCTGGGACACTGACCTTTTCTGCCTAGGGTCCCAGCCCCTTAAACCTCAGCCTCCAAGCAGCTAGCCAGCATGCCTTCCTCTTCAGACCCCTGGGCCCAGGCCTCTTCCAGTCCATTCCTGGGCCTCACATCCAGCCACAGACCCTGCTAGCCTCCTCAGGCTTCTAGGACTGTCCGGACCCTCAGCCATCAGGGCCCTGTCCAAACCCTCAGCCACCAGGGCCCTGTCCGGACCCTCAGCCACCAGGGCCCTGTTCAGACCCTCAGCCATCAGGGCCCTGTCCAAACCCTCAGCCACCAGGGCCCTGTCCAAACCCTCAGCCACCTGGGCCCTGTTCAGACCCTCAGCCACCAGGGCCCTGTCCGGACCCTCAGCCACCAGGGCCCTGTCCGGACCCTCAGCCACCAGGGCCCTGTCTGGACCCTCAGCCTGGTCTCCTAGTCCCCGCTTCCAGACACAAGGGGACAGTGGGGACCCAGGCTGGGTCAGGGCCTGGGTCAGGGCCTGGGTCAGGGCCTGGGTCAGGGCTGGGTTAGGGACTTGGCTGTGGCAGGGATCAGTTTTGGTCTTGGGACGAACATTTGTGTGAAATATGGACAAGACTGGCTAGCTCCACCATGGCATTAGCTACCTGCATGAGGAGAAGGGTTTTCGAGAGTGACAGCTTCTTATAACTTGCTCTCTTAGCGTATAACATTCAGTAGACTTGTCATGAAAAGATCAATCTAAAATCCATACATATTTTTTATTTCTGTTTTTCCATTCCTGTTTTTGTTATTTTTTAAGAAGTAGCCTAATGTGTGTACGGAAATGATGGGTTTCGTTAAGGAGCAGAGGAAGAAGAGGAGTGAAGATGAGAGCTTGGTGGTTTTTGTGAGCATGTGCACACCCACACATCATCACCGTGGAGACAGGTGGAAGTCAGGGTTAAAGGGATTCTAATGAACCTCCAAAGCTCTAACTGCTAGGTCCTCCCTCTCTGGCCCTCCCTCCCTTTCTCTCCCTCTCACCCCTCTCTTTCTGTTCCTCCCTCTCTCTCTTTCCCTCTCTCTCTCACCCCTCTCTTTCTCTCCCTCCCCCCTCTCTCTCCCTCCCTCTCTCTCTTTTCGTCTCTCATCCCTCTCTTTCTCTCCCTCCCTCTCTTTCCCTCCCTCTCTCTCACCCCTCTCTTCTGTCCCTCTTTCTCTTTCTCTCTCTCCCTCTCTCTCTCTCTCTACTCTTCCTCACGTCTATCCTATCAGTGCACAAACACACTCAACAACTTGCCTTTTTCTTTCTCAGACTATATTGTACGCAAGTGTAGATTTTGTTTTAGCAGGGGGGGCGGGGGAAGGGGGGGGACGGAGTTTAGGCAAGGACGATGAACAATTTTATCTGTCAAATGACGTGTAACTTTAATAGTGTATAATGGCTGCTCCATTTGCATTCTTTCACATTCTAAAATCTGTCAGATAGATATATATATACATATATATATATACATGACTATACATATGTAGTTATATATTTATATCTATCTTTCATGGTGAAATGCTTAGAAGAGGTCAAAGTAGTGTAAAGGTCATGGATCCACTTGGGCCGTTAGTTGTCAAAGTGTCCAAAGCGGGAACCTGCCCTGAAGCACTGTGTTCTACACCAGTCTGCCTCACGCCAGCCACCCCCCCCCCC
>BROE01000016.1:14899765-14929719 GCA_036571765.1 Plecoglossus altivelis | reverse complement strand
TCAATAGAGATATACTTACTAACATATTATTTATACATGACATATACATATTTAGTATGTATTTATTATCTATTTTCATGGTAAATGCTTAGAAGGTCAAGTAGTGTAAAGGCATGAGATCCATTGCCGTTAGTGTGTCAGTGTTCCCAAAGCGGAACCTGCCCTGAAAGCAACTGTGTTCTACACAGTCTGCCTCACGCAGCCACCCCCCCCCGCTCAACACACTCAAAACCATATTCCAAATGTCAAAAGTGCACCGCTTAGTTGGCCAGGCTCCCCCCCCCCCCCCCCCCCCCCGTAACATGAGCAAGCTATTGATCAGACAGTGGAGTGCTCCAAACCCACTTGGATCCAGGGCCTGTAGAAAACCAGGCTCCCTGTGTCAATGGAAGGGGTCAGTGGGAGGGGTCAGTGGCCAGCGTGAGCCAGGACCCCTGAGTGCAGGTACCTGACCCTGCCTAGAACGGTGCTGCTGGTACAACATGCCTGTGGTGCCATATGGCCTTTAGGTACTTGAATGTTGGGTATGGATACTTTCTTTTGCAGCAACAGCTTTGCTTTTCATGAGATTTTGTTTGTGTGTGTATATATATATTTTTTGGTAGTGTGCATGTATTGTGTTGGAGTGGGAACAGGTGATGCGAAAGGGGTACGCCATATTCATGAGGATTTTTAAGCTATAGCAGACACTGGGAGTGAGGGGGGAGGAAGAGGGAGGGGAGGGGGAGGGAGGGGGAGGGAGGGGACGGGGCTTTTTCTGAATGTACTTCACCTTCATACACTACTACGCAGCACAGACTGATAACAGCTGTTTCTTTCCCCTCCTGTGGTCATTCAATAACAGCCTTTCCTGGCATTCTTTTATTTGTTTAAGATACAATGATACACATGATACAATGAGCACCAAATGTCCTTCGACTCACGGTTATTTTGATTCTGTACTGGAGCAATTTGAGTTCGACTGGGTACAATAAAGTGCCGGTTTAAAATGCGTTTCATTTAAGGGTATGTCTATAAATATCTATGAAGCATTTAGACATTGTATAAAAACAGCACTTCATGTAGTCCATCCATTTGAACTCCATATCCTTTTGAAACGTTAATACAAGTAATGGTGCATATTCTTTGCATGGAAGAACTACCTGTAAGTTTGCGATCGATAGCCGTAAGACTCTTGGTACATTATGCAGTTACTCTCTTTCATTTAAGTGGCACGTTCATCCAAAGACACTTACAGTGCGTATAGTAAGCTCAACACAATCAAGAACCAGAAGTTCACTTATCTAACAGTATTTCCATGTTCAGTGCCAAGGAACTGTCTGTATTCGGTTAACCAGTACAAAAACATCTCCTCCAGTTTGACAGTGCAGTTAAAACAATAAACATCACATGTAGGTACAATTTACAAGACAGTACTACGACAAGATGTCAAAGACAGTACTTTTGGGGGTAACTAATGTGTTGTTAGGTTGACGTGTGGCTTTGCAACGTGAAGTGGACTGTCTGGGTTTCTGCATGTGCAGACTTCCCTATAGTCATATAAAAACATCATATTTGGATATGATCTCTTGGTTTTCCAGATCAAACTGAACAGTTTTCGCACTTTAAGCTCCTAGTCATTACATGTCAAGTACAACATGATGGAAGCTGAAATTGGCACCGAAAGTGTAACTGTACAAGGACTATTGGTGCTCAGTGTAAATGCCAAATATGTATGGAAACATGACATTTCCCAATGCATTTGATTGTTTTGGGTGTATATTGAAATCCAACTTGTGTTGATATGAAGACAGTAACAAGCCCTCAATATTCTTCGACTGTAACAATTAGCTTGACTGCAAACAAGATTTGTGATGAGAATGATTCTGCAAGCTTTGCGGTAAGAGTTAAACCCAAGTGATTTTAGTGACCTAGTAAAAGACATTTCCCTTAGAAATTTGTACGAGTATTTTACTATAGTCTATTATAGTACCAGTTTTATTTATTCCTGATTTTAGCCTTTTTTAAATGAAAAGTGCTGTATTTTGAGCAGTATGGGATTATGATGTGTGTGGGTTATGATGTTTGTGAAGCCCACTTCTTTTGCAGGGTCATCTGTGAGATTGACAGGGCTGCAGAGTTCAGGGGTCATCTGGAGTTTGGCCACACCTCCTTGTACTGATAGTTCCCAGTATGATATTGTGATGTTTCAGACCATAACAGTGAACATAATCTTCAATAAATGATGGATACGTTTATCTGTCATTGTTATGTTGTCCCACACACATTTACCCACCTGTTTATTATCGTGGAAGTATTTTTGAATCTACGAGATCCCACTCCCCGATCATCTAAGTCGACTGTTTTGTCGAGTACTAGGTCACACTCACCTTTTGGCTCAAATATGTTTAAATCCGGAGTCAAGTTATAATCTCTACCCATGCGGTTAAGACTCTAGTTTCCCACATTCCACAGAGTAAGAGGGGGTAGTAGGAGGAGGAGGAGGAGGAAAACAATGAGAGAGAGGGAGTGTGATGTACTATGGACTTGGAAACCTACCTATAAAAAGCTGTTGAAACAAACGATTATACCTAAGTGGCGCTCGACCTCGCTTCGCTCAGATCCCTGCACTCTCAGAAGAAAAGTTTCCTAGTCATGACTTTAGGAAAGGTATCCAATGGCAACAGTGTCGAGCTGGTGGAGGGCATTCGGAACATCGGCTTTCATGAGGATGGCGAGACGGAAGATGCCACGAAAGTCAAAACCGCGAACAAAGATTTAGAAGTCGACATGTCAAAGGATAGTGCCTATACTCAAATCAAGCCGTACGCAGGAATGCCGAAAGACGTCCTGTTACTGTATTCTCGCCAAGCCCGTTACCGGGTTCCACGAGAAATTCTGTTCTGGCTTACGATCCTGTGCACGTTGACTCTGGTGGTGCTAACGATCACGGTGATAGCCCTGTCCCCGCGGTGTCTTAGTTGGTGGCAGTCATCCCCGGTATACCAGATCTACCCGCGGTCCTTCAAGGACTCCAACGGGGATGGCGTCGGAGACCTGAAAGGTTTGACAAAATAAGTTTCTGTTTCTCTATTTTTCAGATTGTGTCCATGTTATACTTTAAAACCAGATTTGACCTTCTTTTTACATTGGCAACCACGCGATAAATGATGCGTAAATGTCCACTTGAATATAGAGTGCGTGTTTGTTTACAGTCATAGACTGTTGCTTAAAAGGGGAGACTGGGGACAATCCCAACACCGTACAGTTGCAGCAAGTCTACGTCATCAAATCAGAGACATGCTAAAGTATTCAACATCTGTATTTTTTTAAAATAAAACTTGTTTAGGAGGTATGCAAGTATTTTCTGTCATCCTGTCCTGACCTCTAATATGAATTAATTAAATAATCTAATACTCGAATAAAGGGTCATTATGAAGCTTCCACAGAGCTTGGTAATGGCTCATTCGATAGAATCTGGTGTGCTGGAGCAGGGACCAGGATTGGAGCCCCCTGGTCTACAGTGAGGACTGAGAAAACACTCATCTCTCTTCTGAAGGATGCTAACCTTTCTCCAACCTTCTGTCAAGGTATCTCCGAGAAACTGCACCACTTTGTGGACCTGAACATCAAAGCTATTTGGATCAGCCCCTTCTATAAATCCCCCATGAAGGACTTTGGCTACGATGTGGAAGACTTCCGATCCGTGGACCCACTCTTTGGCACCATGCAAGACTTTGACGACCTCCTCACCAAAATGCACGACATGGGTGAGTCCAAGGCTATGGTTGACTGTTAAAATGATTCAAGTTGACTTTTTAGAACATATGGGTGTAGTGACATTGGAATTCTTTGGTTCAGCTCTTGACAGTGTCCAAGCAGCCAATGTAAACTCATGATAAATAACATAAAACCTGGAACGATTCTCGCTTCTTTGTCTCTCATCTATCCTCTTTTTTTCCTCATCTACCCTCTTTCCATCGCAGGTCTAAAGCTGATCATGGACTTCATCCCCAACCACACCAGCGACAAGCACCTGTGGTTCCAGAAGAGCAAAGCTGGAGAAGAGATGTATAAAGACTATTACATCTGGGTGGACTGTGACGGAATCACTCCCCCAAACAACTGGGTAAGGGGAAGAATACATTCCAGAATGTTCAGTCAGGAAGTTGATTGTGTGTGTAAGGTGCCGGTGCACAAATTCACAGCTCAGGCATAAACAAACGTGTGTGTGTGTGTGTGTTGGGTGTGGGAGGAACATGCACCCATGATCCATCCTACTGTGGGTTTGAAGGACTTGTGAACTTAGTTACCTCCTTGGCTGTGTTAACCTGACCCTTGGCTGTCACCTGTTGCTGCAGGTGAGCATCTTTGGGAACTCCTCCTGGACCTATGACGAGGGGAGAGGTCAGTGCTACTATCACCAGTTCCTCAAAGAGCAGCCAGACCTCAACTACCGCAACCCGCAAGTCCGGAAAGAGATGATCGTAAGATACTGCTGTCACCTGCGCATTCAGTAACGCACACATACACACACTCGAGGAATGCACAATGGCTGGCACACGCACAAACAAACCATGTGAGGCTGGAGAAAGGCCCACTGCTGCAGGCAACGATGAACAGACTGAGAGTCAAGAGGGAGGGAGCAAGGGAGGGAGAGGGGGAGGGAAGGAGGGAGGAAAGGGGGGAGAGAGGGAGAGAGGGAGGGGGAAGAGAGGGAAGGAGGGAGAGAGGGACACAGAATGAGGGAGGGAGGGAGTGAGGGAGAGGGAGATAGAGAGGGAGAGAGATAGAGAGAGAGATATAGAAGGAGAGAGATAGAAAGAGTGATATAGAGAGGGAGAGAGAGAGCTAGAGATAGAGAGAGAGAGAGAGAGAGAGGGAGAGAGAGACAGATGAAAAGGCAAACAGTAAGAGGCCAGTTCTCCTCCGGTTTCTCTTCTCATGCAGTTTGTGTTACCTGGTTGAGTAGAGAAGAAGAGGTAGGTGGTAGGCTCGTCTGTGGATGCTACCTGGCGTCTCACACATTTCACAGAGAATCCTTTCTACCCAAGTAGCTGGCATGGAGGCTTGGCCTGGCTCTCTGCCCAGAACTGCAGAGGTTACAGCCCCACCTCACAGCTCCTGATAAACCCCTCTCTCCTCTCCATCACCCACAGCCAGCTGGTGTCTCTCTCTCTGCTGCTCTCCATTGCTGGTCTCGCATGCAGAAACCACTTAATGTTCTTCTAGACCATTTATATATATATGATGTACAGTCGATGAGAGTATATATATATATATATATATATATACTAATAAGAGATGAGATGAGATGAGATAAGATAAGATGTTATTAGTCAGGGAGTGGAAAATGTTCAGGATTACAGCAGCGTAGAGATGAGGGGTGATAAGAGTGCAAACAATACAAACCAGAGTAGTGAGAAGGTAAACACGTACAGAGCAGTGCAGAGTCATAGAGGCAGAGTCATAGAGGCAGAGTCATAGAGGCAGAGTCATAGAGGCAGAGTCATAGAGGCAGAGTCATAGAGGCAGAGTCATAGAGACAGAGTCATAGAGACAGAGTCATAGAGACAGAGTCATAGAGACAGAGTCATAGAGACAGAGTCATAGAGACAGAGTCATAGAGGCAGAGTCATAGAGGCAGAGTCATAGAGGCAGGTAGATGCCAAAGCTAAACAGATGAAGGATTAGATCTTGATGGCCCTGAATAAGAGCTAATCAGAAAGGATTATGTAATCGATGTGTTTTTTCTCATAAATGTAGTTTCAGAAAAGATTGCTGGTAAATGGACAGCGATCAAATTCAGCAAACAGACGCCTCATAGACAGTATCAGGTGTTGCTGTCGTGGGTTGCTGGGGTTGCTGTTGATATTGGTTGATGTTTGATACCTTTGCCTTGATGGCTAGGTTACACATTATCCTGGAGTCGTTAATCTGGTTGTCAAGCATTTACAACTGGACACCCAGAGCCCAAAGTACAGAGGCACCTGTCTGAAGAGGCTGCATGTGGTTGTGTGAGATGTACAGTCGATGACAGTGGACATTGAGATTAATCTGTACCTAGAACAGATTGTTGCTTAAGAGGCGGTTGCTATGTTTTCCATACAAATTCATGTGAAATGTTTCCGTAATAAAAGGTGAACACGGTCTCTCTCTCTCTCTCTCTCTCTCTCTCTCTCTCTCTCTCTCTCTCTGTCTTTCTCTCCAACATCCAACAGTGTTGGTGGGTTCCTCTCTCTCTCTCTGCTTACACACATCTGCCCGATCAAACTGCATCTGATCTTGCTCTATATTTGTATATTAGATATACTCTCTCTCTCTCTCTCTCTCTGTCTTTCTCTCTGTCTTTCTCTCTGTCTTTCTCTCTCTCTCTCTCTGTTTCTCTCTCTGTTTCTCTCTGTCTTTCTCTCTCTCTCTCTCTCTCTCTCTCTCTCTCTCTGTCTCTCTCCTCTGCTGTCTCATCTCTCTCTCTCCAGGATACTGACTGTCTCTCTTTACTCAGAGAGACAATACTACCTTCGTTTCTGGCTGGAGAAGGGAGTGGATGGGTTCCGCATGGATGCAATCAAGCACATGCTGGAGGCTCAACACCTGAGGGACGAACCCCAGGTTGATCCAAACCAACCCCCTGTGAGTGTCACCTCTCCTGGTCTCTCCTCGACTGATCTCTCCTTTCCACATCTCTCCTCTTCTCACACCCTCTCCATCCTCCATAAAGTCTACCACTGCTTGAGTAAAGCAGAAGTATAGAGTGGTAGTGATAGGTTCATTAGTAGCAAACCACTGGGACAGGGGAAAGGGGGCAGGGCTTCTAAAACACTCATACAGAAGGGATTACAGTTGGCATACTTTTGTGGATTTGTGTTTTGCTGTGATTTTCCTAATGCTACCCAATTACACCCAGTCTGAGCCTTCTGAAGACAGGTCAGGGCGTGCACTGATACCACAGCCACTCTTTCAAGGAAGGGTAGAGCATTGAGGTCGCAGGTTCAATTCCCCCCCCCCAACCCTGCTAAAGCGTTAAATAAGTATGTTGAATATTGTTTTTCTATCCCTCACTCTCTCTCCATCTCATTTGTCTTCTTTCTTCCCCTCTGTCCTCCCCCTAGGAGACTGTAGACACAGAGTTTGAACTGCATCATGACTACACCACCACCCAGCTGGGCCTGCATGACATCCTACGGGAGTGGAGGGCTGTGTTGGACGAGTTCAGCAGAGAGCCTGGGAGATACAGGTACTGTAGATCAGCCCCTTCCCCCAGAACCACCTCAGACAGCCGTCACCAGGGCTGAGACCAGGGCTGAGACCAGGAATGAGACCAGGGATGAGACCAGCGCTGAGACCAGGGATGAGACCAGGGATGAGACCAGGGCTGACACCAGGGCTGAGACCAGGGATGAGACCAGGGCTGAGAACAGGGCTGAGACCAGGGCTGAGACCAGGGCTGATCTACTGGTATCACCAGTATGTTCGTGTTCATGTACATTATTGCATAATACCAAGATGAAACAAGGAAGAGAAAGATCAAATCCACATCCTGTCCCTGTTGTTTGTAGTCCTGTGGGGATCTGAGATAACAGCTGTATGACCTGAAACCACAGTTTGGGTTCTAGTGCGAAAGGATCTCTGAGTTTGGATCTGTTTGGTGGTTCCTCTGACAGGTTCATGGTTGCTGAATCGTACGACTACAAGGAGGTGGATAAGACCATGATGTACTATGGGACGCCCCAGGTCAGAGAGGGAGACTTTCCCTTCAACTTCTACCTGTTATATCTGCCTCAAGACATGTCTGGGAACCGGGTCCGAGATCTGGTGAACCTGTGGATGTCCAACATGCCTGAGGGGAAGTGGCCAAACTGGGTGGTAGGTCAACAGAGTTGTGATGTCATCACCTACTTCTTAGTTGTCTTCTGATTCCAAAGACCTGATAGGCTCACAAACGTAGTGATAGTTGAGAGGTGGGTAATGGGGACGTGTCACACAGATAGCCCACTGATGAAATATTGTTAGGTTTGGAGTTTATATTTTGCCTTGGAGTGTAAAGCACCTTTTATCTCACCCCATCGTGAACACGCCGCTTCAAATGAGGAGGAATAACTCCTTTAGCGTTGTACATGTTGTCTACCATAGTGTCCTAGTGAACTGTGTGTTGTTCCTCAGGTAGGGAACCATGACAAGCCTCGGATCACGTCCAGCGCGGGGCCGGGCTACATGCGTGCGATCAACATGCTACTGTTGACTTTACCGGGCACGCCCACCACGTACTACGGCGAGGAGATCGGCATGGAGAACATCCAGGTCAACAGCTCCAACATGCAGGACCCCTTTGGGAAATTTGACCCTGTAAGTTGGGAGAGACGTTTTATGAAGTAAAATCCTGATGATGGAAACTTGACCTGACCAGTTGTGTTGTTTCTCCCCAGAACAACACTCGTGATCCAAGCAGGTCTCCCATGCAGTGGAACGAAGGTCCCAACGCAGGCTTCAGTGACAGCCTTAACGGCACATGGCTCCCACTCCACCCAGATTTCAAGACAGTCAACGTTAAGGTAACGTTTTGTTCCGAAGCCTATTTCAAAAATGTCTTTGAAACTTTCAGAAATGTCTTTAAAATACTTTAGAACTTTCAAACCTTTTTCCAATTATTTTGTTACTTTTGAAAACCTGTTTTTCGGAAAATATTTTCTCAAGCAAAAATGCGTTCAGACATAGCTGCCGTGCTAAGCCCTGTGATTGGCCGCTGTCTCCCCAGGCACAGCTGGTTGACCCAGGCTCGGTGATGTTCCAGTACCAGACCCTGAGCCGGCTCCGCCAGACCCAGCTTCCGCTCCATCGCGGCTGGATGTGCCACGTCTGGAGCGACGCCAACGTCTACGCCTTCCTGCGGGAGATGGACGGCCTGAACCAAGCCTTCTTGGTTCTGCTCAACTTCGGCCAGAACACCGTGACTGACCTGTCCGCTGTTGCCGAGCTACCGGAACAGCTGACGGTGCACATGAGCACCAACCCGGCCAGTGAGGGAAAGCTGGTGCGGAAGTCGAGCATCGCCACGGCAGCGGGGGAGGGGCTACTTCTGGAGTACTCCACGCATGTGCGGTTTCACCTCGTTCACCCCACACAGTGCTACGTGTCAGAGAAAGCATGTTACCTGGGGACACTGGGCCTGATGTATAAGTGCTGACAGCTCTGACCTTTGACCTACACCGGTCACCACAGCATCTGCTTACACATAATCTATTTTATTATTATTGTACAAGAATACAAAAAATAATAACAATAATCCAATATACCTATTCAAATAAATACATTTATTAAGCAATTTTACATGGTCTCACGTGATGTCATGTAAATATTTACAATGATGAAACTCATTCAGCTCCTATCTGTCACTGGGCATTTCAGTTTCCAACAGTCTATCTGACCCAGGCAATGTGTCCTGTTCTGGAACATCGTTAGCGCTGGTCCTTAGCATCCTGCTACCTCCTCTTCCTCCTCTTGCGTTGTGGCTGCAGGTGCTCCAGGCCAAGGCCAAGCTCAGCATGGAGGAAGGCCAGCTGGCGGGCACTCTGTTGGGGGAAAGAGGAGAGGCAGGACTGGGTCTTGTGGGTGGAGACATCATTACGCAACCCCAACGTGGAGCCATCCTTACATAACCTTATGACATGTGATATAACTGCAATATAATCACTTGAGTCCATAGCTCAGTATCACCGGTTGATCTTTTATGAGTCCATCAAGTTAATGATAGGGAATTGGTGTTTTTTAGAAAGAGCATGGCTGAAGTGTTGTAGGAGAATGCTGTGTCATGGTTGCAGATGACAGTGATTCACGTGTCATCTGGAAATTGGTTGTTAAGTCGGGTGACATGTTGAACACAGATGGCATGTTGCTGAGGGAGTGGGCAAGGCCTCACGTTGAAGACCACAGAAACTCTCCAGATCAGGTGGTATGATGAAGGTGATTGGGAGACTTAGATATCGTGATCTGCTTAGCAACATACGCGGTTGGACAGTATATCAACCACAGAGCCCTACAACGCTGTTGATCAACCCGCAGATCAGGTAGAGAGACAGAAACTAAAGCGCTCCACGCTGGCATCTCTCATAGGGAGTTCTGGGCCCTGAGGTCCTCCAAGAGAGGTTGGACGTACCTCACCCAGGAGAAGCTCATGGTCCTGGGGTCCAAAGTGGTCTGCCCCAGGCTGCACGTCCACAACCACAGTAGGAACCGGCTCAGGATCTGGAGACACACAGACAACCTTGGAGACAGAGAGCCAAGCCTTCTGGTGCTGCCTGCAGCAGTCTAGCATCTCCAGCATTACTGGCTCAGTGCACAAGGCTTCTGTCCTCCCACAGAGATCCAAACTGAGAGCATCCAGAATCCTCTGGAGCCCTCCGTCATCCCTGGAGCCCTCCGTCATCTCTGAAGCCCCCCGTCATCTCTGGAGCCCCCCGTCATCTCTGAAGCCCCCCGTCATCTCTGGGCCCCGCCGTGGCTAGGCTGAAGCCCCGCGTTCATGTCTCGTGAAAGCCGGGCGTCTTCCTGGAGCCTCCGTCAATCCTCTGGAGCCGTCCGTGATCTTAGGAAAGCCCCGCCGTCACTTCTAAAGCGCTGCTCTCGAAAGCCTCGTTCATCTCTGAAGCTCCTGTCATATGTTGCCCTCGTCCATCTTGGAGCGCCTCCGTCTTCTCCTGGGACGCCCGTGGCGAATACCTGAGCCCCCGTCACATCCTAAAAGCCCCCGTCATTTTGGAGCCCCACTCGCTATCTCTGAAAGCCCACCCATTCATCTTGAATGAAAGCCCCGTCATCTCTGAAGCCCCCCGTCATCTCTGAAAGCCCCCCGTCATCTCTGAAGCCCCCCGTCATCTCTGAAGGCACCCCCGTCATTCGTGAAAGCCGCCCGTCATCTCCCCTTCCCGCTGCTCATCCTGGACGCGCCCTGGGCCTCTGCATCTTCCGGGCGTCTCGCTCCTTCATTCCCCCCTCACCCCCTGCCCCTTCCCTTCCACCCCCCTCCCAGCCTGCCATCGCTGCCCGTCGCCACCCATATCTCTCCTTTCCCCTCGCGTGTTAGGTCTACTCCTGGCCTTCCCGCCCCCTCTCGTTTTCTGTGGGGGCAAGGTGTTGTCACACGAGGGAGGACCGGCTGCCTTGACAGGAATCCCTGCGTGTGATTCTTATCTTTGCCGGTGATACCCTATGGCCCAACCTCCCCCCCACAAACAAAGGACAAGCTATAAGACAAGGTGCAGCTTAAATGAGGCCCAGCTGTGCGTGGTCGGGGCATAAGTGCGGGGGTGGGGCGCCATCCAGCGACTTTATCCGGAGATGAGCGAACGGGCGAATCGCCCGGGGCAAAAGAGGAGGATTGGCGACAACTCCAGCGCTCGCTCTCAATGTGTGTGAGTAGCAGCGTGGAGGAGTGCGGCCTTATAGGGCGACAGAAATCTGAGGCAGTACACGTGTATTAGAGAGACCGCACGAGAGAGTGGAAGTGTGTTTGTGTGGGAGAAAAAAGAGGGCCGAGCCAATGTGTGAAACTGAGATTATAATAGAGGATGTGTGAGACAGAGAAAGGAAAGAGAGAGACAGAGAGAGGAAAGAGAGAGACAGATAGAAAAGAGAGAGACAGAGAGAGGAAAGAGAGAGAGAGAGGCAGTGCTCAGACTTGCGTCTCTCTCAGGAGCGGGGAGAGGGGTGATAAGAGGTTGATTTGCTGACAGAGCCTCATGGAGAGAGAGAGAGAGAGCCTGAGAGAGATCCTGCCTACAAGGTGACCTGTGGATATAGACACCTCTACCAGGCTCCAGGTTCCCATCCAACACCATCTTAAAACAAACCTGAGACTGGGGTCAGGATTCTATGTGTGTTTACCAGGTTTGGGGAGGTGGCTGAGGTGTGTGTGTACAGCAGCCCTCAGTCGGTCCACGTATTTCTGCACCCCTGCTACTGGCACTCTGGAATCTTCCCTGTAGGCTGTGATCAGCATGGACGGGTACCGCTGTCACACACACACGCACGCACGCACGCACGGACGCACACACACACACACACACACACACAGTGAGCTTTGTATTATGCATGTGCTATGTGTGTGCTTGTCAGAGCTCCCCGAGCTCACCTGGGGTGTAATGTTGTGGCTGGGACAGTAGGAGGCGATGGCGTCCCTGAGGAGGGGCTCAGCCAGAGGATCGCCCCACTCGCCCCGCTCCTCCACAGTCAGGGGCAGGCTGGGGGTCTGCATGCTGCCCAGAACATCCAGGAATGGAGCCTGTTGGAGGAGAGGAAAGAGAGAGGGGAGAGAGAGAGAGAATGGAAGATAGTAGGGAGAGAGTGGGGAGAGAGAATGAGGAGAGAGGCCAATCAGCTGAGAGATTGGCTCAATGCCACACACTAGGAAGAGATGTAATAGCATGTGCTAAGTTCACAGGTGTCTGTGTCCCTGGCCAGAATTGATTCCTCCCCCACTCCCTCCTCCTTCACAGGGAACATTCCAGGGCTGTTCCGCTTACACACAAACACGTGACAAACGACTTTCTGGAGTGTTGGAAAGCTAGCAATTCTGGCACCAATGGCCTTGGCGCCAGAACAGAGCTCAATCAACTCACCTCTGTTACACTGGAGTCTGTCTGTTTGTGTCCCTGAGTTCATGTTAGAGAGGGAATGTCCTGTCCTGGTGTGTGTAGACAGTGATGAGCAACAGGCCCATGTCTGAGCTAACTCACCTGCAGGGTGACTGCCCGGAGCAGATGAGGGTGTTGGTTGCACAGTGCCCCCGCCAGGATGGCCCCGGCGCTGTGGGCCGTGAGGGCGCAGAGACGGGGGCTGGAGACCCCCCGCTCAAACAGCATGAGGAGGCAGCCACGCAGGTCCTCCACACCCCTCTGCTTCTCCCCCAGACGACCTCCCCTGTGCCAGCCCAGCCCTCGCTCCCCGCCCCCCCTGCCACCGCACGCGCACACACACGCACACACACGCACACACACACACACACGCACACACACAGAGTCTATGTACAGATACAGCAACAGTACACAAATGACCTGCATGCTGCAATGGCCTGAGAGTTGTATTCATCTACCTGACATGGCAGTAAGCCAGCACCCAGCCCTGCTCCAGCAAGAGCCTCTTTTCTGGGCTGAAGTTCATGTTGAGGTGGTGGCCGTAGGCCCCGTACACGTGCACTAGGAGTGGCGCCCCCTGCAGGTCCTCCAGGGGAGCAGAGTGGAGGAGGGTGACCGGCACCATGGTCCCATCCTACAGAGGAGGGCGGGGGAGGGGGAGAGAGAGGGGGGAGGATGGAGCGAGGCATGTGATCAGAAGTGTAAACCTTTCAGGAAAACATCCCCATGTCTTTCTGGAACCCTGTCATGAAACCTGGCCTGGCTTACTGACACTATAGGCCTGGAGGCTGAGCTGTCAACTGAGGATTAGAGACACACACACACCTCAGATCACTATCACTCTTCCACCTTCGAACTCCTTTCAAGGCAGCCTGTGTGTGACTGTCTGCTAGGACGGCTCATCTCGTCCAGGTCCAGCCTACCTGGCTGTGGGCCTCCAGGCGTGTGGTGTGGCAGAGCTCCATTGGGGCCCCGGCCTCCTCCTCTCCCTGTATGAGGAGGCCCTCCCTGGGGGAGCAGAGGTATGGCACCGGGGGGTGGACTGGGGATGACAGGAGGAGATCCAAGTAACCGCTCTCCCTCAGACCAGCCCTCCTGGTCTCTATACTGCAGACCCAGTGGGGGAGCTGGGACACACACACACACACACACACACACACACACATACACACATACACACACATTAGACTTGGAGGATCAAACAGAGAAGTGACTCAGGTAACACCAGCAGTCTGACTCTCATCTGTCTGACCTGCAGGCTGTGGCTGCTGGCAGGACAGCCCAGTGGGACCAGCAGCAGAGCCAGCAGACCGGACACCTCCCTGGTGACCAGCACACCATGGTCCACAACCACCTCCAGGTCCCTCACAGCTATCCCAGGACCAGGGGTGCACACCGGCACCCAGTCCTCCATAGACGAGGACCCCACAGGAGCGCTTAACACCTACAGAGGGGGAAGACTGTTAGATCAGGTGTGTGTGAGTATATGTGTGTGTGTGTGTGTGTATGTGTGTGTTGGAGCGTGATCAGCCAGCAAGCATGCTACCTGGTACTCCTGACCCGGCCCGGTATTGGCCAGAATGATCAGCTGACCCAGAGAATGTTCCACATGGTACAAGAGCCCGGGGAGGCGGGGCTGGAGGAGGGCGGGATCCATCAGGGGCGTCGCCGTGTTGACAAGCCACACCTCTGAGCTCTGTTTGCTGCTGCAGTTGAGCGTAAGAAGCTGGCGGTCTCTCGATAGGCTGACCTCCACGAACACACTGGAACCACAGGAACGCAGGAGAGGGGAGACACAGGTAAACAGATGGGGGGATAAACTCAATGACAGGCAGTGGCGACACACCCACCTAGGGTGGGTGCCTCCAGACAAGCACGGCCACGCCCACAGACAGGAAGTGATACGGGCCAGCTTACTCAGGGTGTTCCTCCTCGTACACGAGCGTGGTCCTGGGCCCTGAGGCAGTCAGCTCCACGCGGAACACACGGCGACACTGGAGGCCCTCCTGATGGGTGTAGAACAAGACATCATCTGTGGCCCACTCTATACACGCACGCACGCACACACGCACACACACACGCACACGCACGCACGCACGCACGCACGCACACACACGCACGCACACACACACACAGTAAGAGTCTGTCCTCCCTTGGCACAGCCAGCAGTAGCAGTGCAGTAATGGGGCCTTCAACACTGTCCCTCACCGAAGCTGAAGACGTTATCCAGGAGGAGTTCTGGATCAGAGGGGTGTGGAGAAGTGTTCCCCAACCTCACCACGACACACCTGGCCTCCTCCCTGTGGGGAGACTGCACTGTGACAGCCATCATCTTCTCCCCAGGGGACAGGCGGAGCCTCTGGAGCCTCCAGGGCCCATCCAGAGAGGAGCCAAGCCCCAAACGCAGCACTTCCTCTGGGAAGCGCTGACCTGAACACAGGGTCACACGGGGACTGTTTTCTTGAGGATGTAACACATGACAGTGATTCATAAAGCTTCATTGCAAAGCCCCCCTACCTCCTGTTACTTGTGGTAAAAACTATTCTTAGGTACGTCTGGAAAAATGGGGATTGTGTATGCAGAGTAACAGCATGTGGGCCTACCATGCCTGATATCTACTCTGTAGACACCTTCTGAGTCCACTGAATACACATGGTTACACCCATAGACCTGAGAAGAGCGAGGAATCAGTGATGTACGTCATATCATCTCCTCGTCACTCATTACGCGCTACATCTTGACGGTAGCATTTCAATCGAAGTGACAGCGCATTCACAATGCATGTTGTTGTGCTTAGTGACAGTAGCCAACAGATTTACCGTCGTCTTTTGAGGAACGTCGGCGTATTTGGAATATATCGCTCTTAATCTTCTCTTGAAGTATCTTTCCAGATCCCTGTATTTCTGAATATCAGACTTAAAATATCCCTAGGAAAAAACATGCTGTTGTTATACGTTGTGGTCTGTAGGTTGGAGAAATATAGTTGTTGTAAACAAATGATTGAGCTCCTGCGTAACTTTTCATATTTGAACTTCAACGTTGCCGTTGTGTGAGTTCCGAGAACAGTTCTAGAAAACATACTCCTGGCACCATCATTTATCAAGTTACCAGTGAAGTTGTGTGTGTATTACTATTATATTTAGTATCTAAGTTACACTATTGGTTAAGTAAAAGAGGGAAGATATCCACAGAACCGAGCCAGATACATAATAGATGAATGTCATTACGGAGCGAAGGTCCTGTGTCCGAGTTGGTCTAAGGCGGGAGACATCCACACCCTTACCCCTGTGTAACAGCCTGCTGCTGACAAGCCGGTCCATGCTCGGGCTTTACGGAGGAGCAGCGGATACCGGACAAAAACCGGCAAAAGAACGTTCATTTTCAGGCACGTTTCTCTTGTATCCTAGTCATCTCTTCATATAAAAACGGTCAATCCCATTATGAAAGCCCGTCCTACATATATATACACACATATCTTATTAATCATCATTTGTATCGCATCGTTCGTATCGTTCCCGGTGACACCTCACAGAACACTAAGCTTCTACTTTGCTCAACGTGTGTCTCACAACAGAGACCTATGGCGCTTTTTGATGGCGTAAGAGTGGGCAGCTAGACATAATAAATCAATCCCCGATTGGCTCCCTATGAGGTCGTAACAGTATACGGAGTTCGATTGTGTTGGCAATGAATTGCAACGTCTCCAATAACACAAGTGTACGGAAGGAGCGTGCTTCTCCTAAGCAGATTCCAGCGGTATCAGATTCGAGTGATCCATTCTTTTACCTCTGCCGGATGCACTTGTTGTCTCTAATGTGACAACCGCTGCATCACTAATATTATCAGGTACTGACCTAAGCACACTGTGATTACAATTTGTAGATTTTTTTCTTTGAGTGCCAAAAGCTGTGAAGATAAGATGGAAAGGAAGGTGACCGATAACAGAGACGAAGATCAACACCAACCGGCATCATCGTCTTCTAGCAGAAAAGATGAACACGAGACCACCACAAACCACCAACCCGCCCGAGACACTCCGAGCTGTGGCACCGATGTTGCTCGCGCGAGATGGACTCTATTGCGACAGGTAATAACGCGCTGTCAAAACAGGGCAAGCTTCAGAGATATTTGGCCTGTCTGTTCCTACCGCTATGCATATTTTACATAAAGTATAGACTTATGGAAACCACCACACACTCATGCTTGGGATATAACATATAACCTGTGCGAATGTACGGTTGAGCTTTATTCTGAGCAGCAGCTAGCATCTTGTAGACTTTCCCATATATGGTCAGCATTCCAATGACTTACTTGGCTGGAAAGGAAAGTTCACCCGACCCCCCTCCCGCCCCCCTACTCCTCCTGCCCGGCTTCCTTACGACTTGTCAAATCCCCGAAGTACCGGTCTATGTGGTACTACTCCATGCAAACGTTATCAAATGTATTTGCGTATCCATATGCAACAAGCCTGACTTTTAATATGAACGGACATGAACGAAAGGACATTGTCAATATGAACTCATTTACGTTGTGTTTGACGGAGAGGGAAATGGAAGTTGTCTAAAGAAGGTGTCCTATGACAAGCTAAGAGTTACCCGAGGACCTAGGCAGATCAGTTTCACGGGCAAGACAATGCAGTTTGATCAGATGCCCTTTTCCCTTCGCTGTCTAAATACCCTTTGTGTTGACAAGACGTCGTATCCATGTCAGTCATGATGAGTTGGTTCGGCTGTTTAAGGTGCGTTTGCCACCTTGACACCCCTGAATACTGCCTCTGCTTGACCTCAAAAGAAAGACGACAGGATGGGAGACACATTAGAGAAGGCTTTTCATCTGTGAACACTCAGGTGCTCATGACCCAGATCTGTTTCTTCTTCTTCTTCTGTTGTGCGGCTCTTCAGGTGTTGAGACAGAAGCAGGTGGACTGCTTGGAGGTCAAGCAGGTGTCTGTACGCAGGTTCTCCTCCTTTAACCTCTTCACCAGGACCCAGACCTGCATTACTGACCCCCAGACTGGGACAGACCGGCCCTCAGGGAGAGACCGGCCCTCAGGGAGAGACCGGCCCTCTGGGAGAGACCTGCCCTCTGAGCAGCAGTGGGTGGAATACAGAAGCACCTCCTTCCCTGAGTTCAGTGTTTTACTGAGGTGGGACACACATACACACACACACACACTACACAGACATTCACACACACACACACACACACACACACACATTCACACACACACACATTCACTCACACACACACACACACACACACACACAAGTCAAGTCAAGTCAAGTTGTGCTTTATTGTCATTCCGCTACATGCGGGTGCATACAGTGAAACGAAATGTCGTGTCTCACAGAGCCACGGTGCTACAGGGCCACGGTGCTACATAAGTACAGACATTTAACGGTACAGTCTAACAACAAACAATTTTAAAATAAATATAACATTAACATTTCTCCTATACATAAACGAAACAGGATACAAACTATACAAACTGTACGAATACCTACCGATGTGCATGTGCATAGAGTACTGTACATGTGCGCTTACAGAATAGATACTATGATTATTTACAGAGTCTTTAGCTGCAGTTTGCCTCTCCGTACACACAAGGCCCGTGCGCTATGACCAAAGGGCAGTGGCGTGGCCTCTACTAGTGCTCAGTTCTTTCTGATATCTCTAGTTTCTGTATCGCAGTAGCTCCCAACTACGAGCTCCCGGATGACGTGTCCAGCGGCTCTCGACAGCCTGCGGGCGCGGAACAGAAACCTGCTTGTCCCTCAGTCTGTTCCAGAGTGCGGGAAGCTCTACTTGATGACTACCACGGCTTACTCTTTCTCAACCATGGATGCGGTATGCGGCTGGAATGAAGCTGCCTCGCCCCACGGCCCCATCCGGCGAAGCATCCACCCGTCCTGTGGGAAGGTGAAGCCGCGGGTTGGGGTCACTATAACGACCCGCTGGCCCCCGACTATACCGCGGTTATGCCCTTGCACAGGTTCGGCCTTGCACGGTTGTTTTGTTGTCATATGCTGAAAGAACTCTGTGGAGATTCTTTGTTTTAATCATAGAAGCTTCTTTACCACACGCACGCCCTATCTCCTTCGCTCACCCGTGCACGGCTTCCTCGTTCCCTCGCTCCCGCGGCCACCCTCGGGCTCGGCCGGCTCCCTTGACCTACCTCTCTCCCGCATACTGTTGGCTTTGCTGGAGCATTGTGTGTGGAAGATTTCTAGGGTTGAGGGGAGAGGGGCACCGATTATCTTCGCAGCTGTGTTCACTGTTCGCTGGACGGTCTTGCGGTCTGCTTCAGTGCAGTTCCCGTACCAGACATTGATGCAGCTGGTCAGCACATTCTCAATGGTGCCCCTGTAGATTGTGGTGAGGATGGGTGGAGTGAGACTTGCTCTCTTCAGCCCGCGGAGAAAGTGTAGGCGCTGACGTGCCTTCTTTGAGAGTGACATGGCGTTGGTGGTCCAGGTGAGGTCCTATGTGATGTGCACCCCCAGGACTTTGGTGCTGTTGACTCTCTCGACAGCCGAGCTGTCGATGGTCAGTGGGGGGTGATCCGCGGAGTTCCTCCTGAAGTCCATCACAACCTCCTTTGTCTTGCTCAAGTTGAGGGACAGGTTGTTAGCCCTACACCATTTCGCCAGCTGTGCCACTTCCTCTCTATACTGTGTTTCATCGTTGTTGCTGATGAGACCTACAACTGTTGTGTCATCAGCGAACTTGATGATGTGGTTGGAGCTGAACTTGGCAGTGCAGTCGTGTGTCACACACTACACACACACACACACACGGTCACACACCCAAGGACACACACACCCAGTCATACATACACACACACACACACGGTCACACACACGGTCACATACAGTCATACACACACGCTCATACACACACACATACACGCTCACACACTCTCTCTCTCTGACACACACACACACACTCACATGCAGTCATACACACACGCTCATACACACACGCACACACACACACGCATGCACTCATTCGCACACACACACGGGCACACACACACTCACATACAGTCATACACACACTTAACACACACACACACACACACACACACAAGCACTGTATGTATGCATATACACACACACTAACATCAATGCTCCTGACTTCAACTGTTTCCACAGAGACGACCTTGGACCCATCAGAGTGGACGAGGTCCTCACCAGTTTTGATAACACCGGAAATGTCTGTAAGTGCATCTCTTCAATGTCTTTGTGTGTGTGTGTGTGTGTGTTTGTACGCATATGGAGCCAGGCTGCGTATACACACACACTGCATATACTTCTATTTTCCACTTGTATTGAACCATTTAGCGTCTCTGAGAGAGAAAGAAAAGGCTCTTTCTACCTGCTTTACAAATGGGAAAATCACTCTAATGTGATGGATTTAACATAGTCTTTTCATGCGGCACAATTCTCTTTTGTTAAACCGGAAGTCGCTTGAAAACAGATCAAACACACGTTTCTAAGGAGATGAGAAGAGGGGACAAAGGTCATCGTTTACCGGTGTCATGCTGTTGTCATGGTGACCGAAACAAGCGTGTCTCCGGTTGCCACGGGGACGGCCTCTATTATTGCCTTTAATGGAAGGCTGCTGATTGGTCACTCAGAGAGTAGGTGTGTCACAGAGGCGTCCCCCCTGAAAGAGATGAAAACCCTGTGAATGTTCTTGTTCTCCACTAGCAGGCAGCACTGTTGAGCTAAACCAGCCTGGCTCCAGCAGAACTCTGTATCCTTTCAGGTGCCATTCAGTTTGTCTCCAGTCTGTCTGGATACCAGATAGGAGAGCATCTGTCTCTCCACACAAACAAGGTTTTCTGCTTCTAAGTTCACATCACAAGCTTGTGACGTTGTAACACAAAGGTCGTACTTGAAACAAAAGGCAGCCTAATTGTACCACACTTTGTATCAAAGTATTTCTTCTTGGATATTTGACGTCACGTTTGATGATTTGCCGAGCCCCCCTCCCAGCCTCGCTCCGGGGTGACGGCGTCGTGGTGAGGGGAGGTCGTAGGTGTGCGAGCGAGCGTGACCCAGGTGGCTTCCCTGGCGTCACGGCTGGGGTCGAAGTTGAGGTCGCGGCCTCCTCTGGCTCTGTACCAGCTCTGAGAGGGTCTTACAGCATTATTAGGGTAGATCATCACCCGGCCGGTCATCTCTGTCTGAAAAGCTAATCCTTATAACGATGGAAGCATGTATCCAGAAATAAGAAGTTCTCCTCAGTCTAAAGACTGACCCAGTGGGTCTCCTCCCTCCTGCAGGCACAGCCCAGCTCAATGGGGGTATTAGCATTAGCACTGGAAAGCCTAGTTGGTTTATAATTGAGGATATACCTAACAGCAAGGCCTCCCTTCCCCCTGGTTTGGTTAGGAATGTAGGGGTCCAGGTATGAGTCTGACCTGACCCCTGTTGACCCCTGCCCCTTGACCCCCAGTCAGGTGACCTTAAGGCAGCAACAGAGACCTTGAAGCTCCCAGCTGGTGCTGTGGTTCAGTCCTTGTCCAGATGGATGTGGATCTGTTACCGCTGGATTAGCCAGGAGACAGAGGACGCAGAGAAGATAGATCTGTCAGAGATATTCTTATGCGTGTGTGTAGGAGAGAAGTGTGGGCGTGCGTGTGTGTGTGCATGCATGTTGTATGTGCGTATGCGACTGCGTGTGTGTGTGCATGCGTGTTGTATGTGCGTATGAGATTGCGCATATGTTTGTGTGAATGTGTGCGTGCGCGTGTGTGCGTGTGTGTGTGCTCCCTTGGTCTATGTGTAAGGAGAGCCTTCTCTCTTCCACCCCCCTTGGGCTTTGACAGGGTCACCTCTGTGCCTTTCAATCCCTCCTCTCAACCAGTCCTAATTGATCTCACGCATTGCTAGGCCCAAACATCTCCCCCGAAGTCCCTGTCAGGAAGACCGGGTAGAGAAATAAGGGGTTAGCTCATTGTCTGAAGAGAGAGAGATCGACAGGGTGGAGGGGTGCCCCTTACACTCCCCCCACCCCCCCTCCCCTCGCATCGCACATCCCTAAATCCCCTGACCACCCCTGAGGTGAGTACAAGCCTAAATCCTAGGACTCCTTCTCCTTCTGAATGGTCCCCCAAAACGCTGGACAGGATTAGTACTCCAAATGTGTGGACGTAGGTGTCCCTGACTGTTGTGTAGCTGGAGGGAGGGTGAGGGGGGGGGGTGGCTGAGAATACCGGGGGCTTAAAGGTCCTTGTTGCCCTGGTGGATCAGAGGTCCAGGGCAACAATACAAGCCTCCGGGGCAGGGAGGGTCTGAAGAGGGTTTAGCAGCGAGACGAGAGCCTTGTTGACACAGGGCTCTGGAGAGGTGGCGGATCCTCTCAGACCGTTGGCTCACGTGCTGCGTTCACTTAGTCGTGTGTGTGTTAGTGGCCCTGTCCTCTCTTCTGCTGTGGCATAGGCCCGAATTCCGTTATCCCCCTAGTGTCGGGGGTGGCCCGTCGTTCGCCCAAATTGTTATTTGTGCCTGTAGGCGCCCGAGAAAGTGACGCCGCGTGTATAGCCGCTCCTCCCTCCCCCTATGCTCTCCGCCCCTCCCCGTGTCCCACCTTCTAACCTCAAATAGAAGCAAGCATCTAGGGGGGCGGTATCATCCCATTTGGTTTTCTACAGAAACATTACAAATGTCAATTCCATTGTAGGAAACTTTGGAGTATACTAAATTATCCCCGAGCCCACAGGATATGCGTCTTCTTGAGCACGCTGTTCTTAGATGCATCAGCGCATTCCTCTCCTTTCCAGAAGTGTTAATGTTTCACCTGACTGCTGCTGTAGCCCGCTCAGGGGGCAGGGTGGCGGGGCGGATGGTGGGTAGCGAGTCGGAAGGCGATGGGTCTGCTGGCAGCCGTTATCCTGAGCGAACATCTGACTACCGCGGATATATGAACGGGGCGATCGGTGGTGGTTTAGCAAGCTGGCGGTGGGCCTAGGTCTGGTAGTCGGCTGGATACATGTGTGGTTCTATATGGAGGGAGGGTAGCCAAGCCGAGGATGCTGTTCGCTCTGTAATCGATTGGCTCTCTATCGGACGAGCCCATTCTAGGAAGACAGTGGTCGTCCCAACCCAGGAGTCCCAATTTTAGAGACAGGCTCCCTGTGACCTGAAAGGGGCCGGAGAGACCCAACCTTTAATAGGGCCTCTTTACAACGCCAGGCATTGTCACTTGTGGTTACAACTCTGTTAGTCTCTCAATCATCCTCATTATCTTCTACTGACACCAATCCCTCCTGCCGTCTCCCAAAGCCAAGAGCTTTACACACATACGCCGAAGTGAAGTGTGTGTGTGTGTGTGTGTTTATCGATGACATCTGAGAAATGTTGATCTACGTTCTGTAAATGTATGTTTTACAGAACGTTATCCTTGCGTGCTGACAGACACTTGTGTGTGTGTGTGATTTAAGAAGTGCCTCCTCCACCCCTCCACTGCTCCCCTCCGCCCCTCCACTGCTCCCCTCCGCCCCTCCCTCCCCTGCACCACCCTAACCCTTCGCTTGTGCCAACCCTTTAGCGGCCCCTGTTTGCATAATTATGCTAATTTCCTCTGCCATAGTGCTAATTATAGCCTGGTAGACAATGGGGGTGCATGGGGGCCTGGGCAGAGCTGGGGGCTGTAGTTCTGACACTCAGCAACTCTTAACTCTTGTGTCGGTGACAGTAATTAGTGTCCCCCCCTGTGCTGTTTATAGCCTATACCCTCCGCTGTGTGACAGGCCTCCCTAACACTCAACATGGATCGGAAACTGCTCCGGGAAACTGTTCAACCAGCTTGTCGGCAAGCCTCTTTTAAATAGCGCCTCCGCAGCGAAATGTAAGGCCTCGCTCTTTTAACGCTGGATGAAGGAAGCGGTTGAATGAAGCGGTGTTGTCGTAGCCTGTTACAGACTCCTGCAGCCAGACAAGAAGACGCGTGATCTCGGCCCGCGGGACGATAAAGCAATTAGCCTGTAGCGTTGCTGTTGTCTTGGGACTGTCATCTATGAGCGCAATACACTTGATGAAGCAAACCCCAGACAGTATCCAGTGGTAGCGACGGTGTTGTGTGTGTGTTGTACGTGTTGTGTGGGTGTCGTGCTGTGTGAGTTCCTCTGGCTGATGTCGCCGAGGGAGATAGTGGAGCCGGCTGCCCTAAGGGGCCGGAGGAACAATTGACTTCATTAAAGGTTAGTGTTCCACTTTCTGGCCCCTCGTCTCTGTCCCTCGAGGAAAAAGGTGATATTGCCTAAAAGTTCCTACGAAGTGGTACGACGTTTAGGTTTCGACAGATTCTGTCGTGCTGTAGGCTACCCAAACACATCCACACACACACATCCACACAGTCTATGCCAGTGTTAAGTAGCCTATGAATGCAATAGGGCTGGCCGTAGGGGCCTTGCTTGTAGACTGGCTCTGGCCGTGTCTCCAGTGGAGGTGGTAAGCGCTAGACAGGGGGTGCTGAAAGCTAAGCGTTGCCAACGAGCAGGAGGATTAGAGGCAGGAAATGAAGGCTCCACAGACAGACCTTCCCAGCACCCCTGCTTTGTGAGAGCAGTAATACTGTGGTAATTACAAAGACATGCTTTAGCAAGCTAGCTCGCTCGCTCTCGCTCTCTCTTTCTCCCCCACCATTCTCTTTTCTTCCGTAGAAAAAGGTTTCCTTCTCTGCAGAATTAGAGGGCAAAATGAAAGGAAGAAAGAAACAGTAATAATACCCTCCAATAATACCCCCCCCCCCAGACAGATACAATTATTAGATTTTTCCTCACTTTAGTTAACTGCCCCCTTCCCCCCCACGGACATTTTGGTGTCCTTGTATGCCGTTCCGACATGTGACACACTTAGCGAGCTCATGCAGAAGAGGACTGTTTCTGTTCCTGCTAAAATGCTATTCAGCTCATTATAATATAATGTATATATTATAATTCTATCATATATAATGTAATAATAACTTTGAGTAAGAATTTGGACGTGTGAAGTCCGGGTCGTGATTTAGGGCCCGGCATCTGCTCGACCCTGTCAGGCTACAGTGTGTCAGTCATCGCAGCACAGCTGGAGGTCCTCGTCAGGCCACACGCTCCTGACGATTCTCCCGTGCGCGTGTGTGTGACGCATGTTCAGGGATTGGGGCGTGTGTGAGCGAGACGTGTGTGTGTGTGTGTTGCAGTTTGTCGCGGTGTGAACATGAGCACTGTATGTGCTCCCATTAGAGAGAGATAAGTGATTAGTGCATGGTGGTTAATTTGAGCCTCTTTTCCCCTGACTGGGTAGGGCTGCATCCTGTCCTCCTATTGGTTGGTTCACCTCCCCCTTTCCCTCCCGCCTCCTTTTCACCTCCCAAAACAAGCCCGGCTTGACGGTTGGCCTAGCAACGGAAGTGTGGCTTTCTGGGATGGTTTGCGAGTGCGGAGCTCTTCAGGACTTAATGTCCTTGATGATGTTTTAAAACAAATAGATGATGAATGTGATTAGAGCTTTGTTTGTGAGGAGGCTGCTAAATGGCCACCCAGTGAAGAACCTGTAGTCTTCTCAAGCAAGGTGGTCTCAACGTGCTCAAGGGTGTGTGTGTGTGTGTGTGCGTGCTGTTTCTGAGAGAGAGTGAACTAGAGAAAGATAAAGGGGGAGAGAGAGAGACAGGAAGAATGGGAGAGAGAAAGAGAGAAGGAGAAGGGGAGAGAGAGGGAGGGAGGGAGAAGGGGAGAGAGAGAAACAGAGGCAGAAGGGGAGAGAGAGAAACAGAGGGAGAAGGGAGATAGAGACAGAGACAGAGACAGAGGGAGTAGGGGAAAGAGACAGAGAGAGACTGAGGGAGTAGGGGAGAGAGACAGAGACAGAGGGAGACAAGGAGAGAGACTGAGGGAGTAGGGGAGAGAGAGACTGAGGGAGTAGGGGAGAGAGAGAGACGTGGGGAGAGAGAGAGACGTGGGGAGAGAGACTGACGGAGACAGGGAGAGAGACAGAGGGAGACAGGGAGAGAGACTGAGGGAGTAGAGGAGAGAGATTGAGGGAGGAGGGGAGAGAGACTGAGGGAGTAGGGGAGAGAGAGAGACTGAGGGAGGAGGGGAGAGAGAGAGACTGAGGGAGTAGGGGAGAGAGAGAAAGATGGAGAAAAATGGAAAGAGAGGAGTCAGCTTCTTTGATAACAGTCTAACAAATACCTTTTGTTGAACCAGTAACATCTCTTGGCAAGGAAAATAACTCTAAAATCTCTAAAGGCTCTCCAAACTGTTGACTTATTAACTAGCATGGCTGTACCAAGAGGAAAAACTTGAGCAAAGAATGTCAGTCTCAAAGCGTTAGCTAGTGTTTGACATTGTTTAATGTGTTTGTCAGTGGCTTAAGACACCCATTATGTGCTAAGTGACTCACCAAGTTTTACTGTCACTCTCTGTGATCTGTCCCCACGGCTTCAAACCCCACCGGGGTCCTGTCAGTTTGCGGTTCTGCGACGCTAGACGCCAGAGATGCTAATGCTAACTTAAGTGTCAATGCCAGTGGAGACGCTAATGCTAAAGGGAAGGTGTTGACGCTAATGGAGATTCTCGAACACTAATGCTTATTCCGCTCTGAGGCAGCAAACTGTTAAATTGGTTGTAGTCCTCAGAGAGAAAGAGAGTGGTGCTTCTGGAGCCTGCTAGCTGGCAGCCAAGGCCCTGGGGCCTCTGTCTATGTGTCTGGAGACTGTTTCTCCTGTGGGCCTCTGTGCTTTTCTTTCAGTTAGCTGGTAATGCTAATGGAGATGCTTAAAACAGCATTGCTGCGTTTTTTATGTGGTAAAGTGGCCTCCAGAGAGCTTTCTACGTGCCGTTTCAAGGACCCCCAGCTCCATAGTTATTTTTCAATGCCAGCCAAAGACTGAGGTGGGCAAATTGATTGGAAACCATACAAATTTCCTGTCATGTGACAGGAAGCCCAAGTGGCACCCTGATTGAACTCTTTTTGGACTCTTGATCTTGAATGTGAGGGGTGCTGCTGACTCAGTCACTCACTCGCCCACTCATTCTCACTTTCATTTGGTTCTTTTGTTCTGTTATTTCTACGTTTAACGGAACTCTCTCCTTTTTTCACCACTGACTCTCTCCCTCTCTCCTAGTCCTAGTCTGGCAGAAGTGTGTGTGTGTGTGTGTGTGTGTGTGTGTGTGTGTGTGTGTGTGTGTGTGTGTGAAACAGTAGCAGCAGAGTTGGAAGGTCCTAGCAAGTTGGTTGAAGAGTGCTCATCTTCCGGACAGGTGACCATCCTTCCAAAGCCAGGTCAGGGTCAGGTCTCTCCTACTGCTGCTCTACCCTCACTTCTACTGCTGCTCTATGCTCTCTTCTTCTACTGCTGCTCTACCCTCTCTTCTTCTACTGCTGCTCTACCCTCACTTCTACTGCTGCTCTACCCTCTCTTCTTCTACTGCTGCTCTACCCTCTCTTCTTCTACTGCTGCTCTACCCTCTCTTCTCCTACTGCTGCTCTACCCTCTCTTCTTCTACTGCTGCTCTACCCTCTCTTATCCTACTGTTCTACCCTCTCTTCTTACATACTCCCCATCTATCCATCCATCCATCTATCCTTCCATCCATCCATCTATCCATCCATCCATCTATCCATCCATCCATATATCCATCCATCCATCCATCTATTCATCCATCCGGTCTTTTGTCTTTCTTCCTTCTCTCCATCTCTCTGTCTCTGTCTTCCTGCCTCTTGTTTTCCACCCTCTATCTTTGCGTTCTCCCCCTTGCCCCTTGTTCCCCTCTCAGTCCCTCTCTCTCCCCCTCTACTTCTTACCTTCCATGTCTCCCTCTCTGCCCAGTGGGCGCTGGCGCGTCAGGCTTTTGTGTTTGTCCAGTCAGGCCTGAATGGAGGCGCTGCTCACGGGGAGAGCCCGGCTCCACCAAAAAAAAGGAGGGAGTTTGGGAGAGAAGAAAAGGAGAGAAGTAATTATGTTCAGTCATTAAGTTCTGAAGATCCCCGTGTTAATTACGGGCCCCCTCGCCACAAAACACGGCCAATCAGGAGTGCGAAAGCAGGAATGTGTGGACGAAGGGGGGGGGGGGGGGGGGGGGGGGGGGAGGAAGGCAATACCTCGGAGATCAGGGCCAGGCATGAGAAGACACGTTCAAATGGCTGACCTTCCCTCCTTCTCTCTCTCTCTCTCTCTCTCTCTCTCTCTCTCTCTCTCTCTCTCTCTGTGTCTGTCTGTCTGTTTGTCTGTCTCTCTCTGTCTCTCTCTGTCTCTGTCTCTCTTCAGTGATGGAGGGATTACGTCCGTGGAGTCTGGTTACAGAGCAGGGCTATTGTACCTCTCTCCCTGTTCTATGTGCTGAGTCGACGCTGCTTTGCATCGCTGGCTTTTCAGGACAGGGGCCTTCTCTCTCTATCTTGCTACCTTCTATCTCTCTCTCTCTCTCTCTCTCTCTCTCTCTCTGTCTTGCTACCTTCTATCTCTCTCTCTCTCTCTCTCTCACACACACACACACACACACACTCTCTATCTTGCTACCTTCTATCTCTCTCTCTCTCTCTCTCTCTGTCTTGCTACCTTCTCTTTCTCACTCCCTCTTTTCTGTCACTTCTTTCTTCACTTCTCTTTTACTTCATGCAGAAACTTTGTTTTCGTATTATTTCTGATAAGGACGTGTTTTTTGTTTGTAAGATTCAAACACACATGTAAACTCTTCTTTGGGATTCAGCTGACCGTGAAACAAATGCAGGACTTCCCCTGCTCCTCTCTCCCCACACCTCCTCTCTCCCCACACCTCCTCTCTCCCCACACCTCCTCTCTCCCCACACCTCCTCTCTCCCCACACCTCCTCTCTACCCTCTCCTCCTCTCTCCCCACACCTCCTCTCTCCCCACACCTCCTCTCTACCCTCTCTTCCTCTCTCCCCACACCTCCTCTCTACCCTCTCCTCCTCTCTCCCCACACCTCCTCTCTCCCCACACCTCCTCTCTACCCTCTCCTCCTCTCTACCCTCACCTCCTCTCTCCCCACACCTCCTCTTTACCCTCTCCTCCTCTCTACCCTCTCCTCCTCTCTACCCTCTCCTCCTCTCTCCCTCTCTTCCTCTCTACCCTCTCCTCCTCTCTCCCTCTCCTCCTCTCTCCACTCTCTTTCTCCTCCCCTCTCCCTCTCCTCCTCTCTGCCCACTCCTCCTCTCTACCCTCTCTTCCTCTCTCCCTCCTCCTCTCTCCCTCTCCTCCTCTCTACCCTCTCCTCCTCTCTCCCTCTTCTCTCTCCCTCTCCTCCTCTCTCTACCCTCTTTCCCCTCCTCCCCCTCTCCCTCTCCGCTCCTGTGCACATTCCTCCTCTCCCCTTCTCTCAAACTCTCCCCCTTCCTTTCCCCTCCCCTCTTCTCCTCCCTCTCCTCCCCTCTTCTCCCCCCCCTTCCCTTCCCTGTCTTCCCCTTGGCTCCCCTCCTCTATCTGCTTCCGGATGTCCGGAGGCAGGCTAGCCGCGGCCTAGCGTCCTGTCCTCCTGTCCTCCTGTCCTCCTGTGCTGCTGGTCCTGTGGGCATCCGACAGGCCCGGTCCTGCCCTATTGTCTGGCTAATGGTGGGGAGAGCTGTAATCCAGCTCCCATGAGAAGGAGAAGTCATTTATTAGAGAGGGGGTTCATGCTTCACAAAATGTATTGAGTTAGGCCACTAATCACAGACTGGAATGAAGGGAGGGGTGTGGGTGTATGTGTAGGTGGTGCCCTGTGTGTGTGTGTGTGTGTGTGTGTGTGTGTGTGTGCGTGCGTGCGTGCATGAGTGCGTGCATGAGTGTGTGTGCTTGGGGATAGAAGGGATTACAGGGAGATTGGTGTGTGACCAGGTCTCTGGACAGAACCCCCATCACCTCCTCAAAACTCCCCTAACTACCCTGCTGGGCCTTTCATCAGGTGTGTGAGTGTGTGAGTGTGAGTGTGAGTGTGAGTGTGAGTGTGAGTGTGTGAGTGTGAGTGTGAGTGTGAGAGTGTCTGTGTTAGTGTGAGTGTAAGAGTGTCAGCTTGTGTTTGAGTGTGTTTGTGAGCGTGTACGTGAGTGTGTGTGGGTGTAATTGTGTGTCTGTGTCTGTGTGTGAGCTTGTAAGTGTGTGTCTGGGTGTGTGAGTGAGCTTGTGTGTGCGTGTGCGTATGCAGGACCAGGTTCAGAGCTGGGGCCTCAGACAGGGGGACTGTCAGGCGCCAGAAAGCTACAGACAAGCAGGGTCGACTGCTAGATCACAGACCGAGACATTTTGTTTCCAGGGTTGCAGAAATACTCTGTCCCTCCCTCACTGTCCCTCCCTCCCTCCTTCCTTCCTTCCTTCCTTCCTTCCTTCCTTCCTTCCTTCCTTCCTTCCTTCCTTCCTT
>BROE01000016.1:14874023-14892878 GCA_036571765.1 Plecoglossus altivelis | reverse complement strand
TACGACTTTCAACCACACACCGCGCAAGACACTCACACACACACACACGCCCAGGTGCCCCAAAGACACTGCACACAAACACCCACCCAGCAGACACTCACACACACCACACACCCCCAGGCAGACACTCACACACACACCACCACCCAGCACACAAGACACCACACACACACCCAGGCACAGACACCTCACACAACACCCAGGGCAGACAACTCACACACACACACACCCAAGGCAGAACCACTCACACACACACCACATATACATGTCCAGGAAACAATCAACCATTTAACCAGACAGGCAAGTAGCAGCGAGGTCAGGTCAGCAGTAGGAAGAGACAGCATTTTCAAGGCTTTTTCTGTTATATTTTTCAAACCAAGCATTTTGCACACACACCAACAACACACACATCCACACAACACACCACACACCACACCACAACCACACACACTCTCTCTCTCTTCACACACATACTCACTCTCACACACACACACCCTACTCACTCCCACACACACATACTCACCCCACACACACACATACTCACATCCCACCACTCCCACACACACACACACCACACACCACACACCCACACAACACCACACACACACACACAGGCACGCACCCAGTAACGCACACCCACACTAACCTCACTCAGACGTTGTCAAACATACAATTAGAGTTTCAGGCATGGTGCGAATACTTATTGATTAGCCTGCCCCCCTGGTGTTATCATTTTTGTTTTGTGTTGGCCTTTCCACCACTGAGTTATTTCCTTGCTAGTTATGTTTGCTGTGTTGACAAAGATTCGTCTGTGGTTACACTGTACGCCCTGGTATGTTAGCTCTGTGTACACGTGTGACTGTGTGTCACTACTCATTGTGTGCTTGGACCAATGCTTGTCGTGACGTGGGTGTTTTGTGTGAGTGTATATGTGATCAGAACCATCCAATAGAGCGCGGCTTTTAACTGCGCCTCTCTCTCTTTCCTCCATTTGTTTTGGGAAAGTGAGCATTTTCCTGAGAGTGTCTCTGTCTCCCTGCAGGGCTCACCCGCTGAGCGATCCCACTCTGTCCCTCTCTCCTCCGCCAGGCCTCCAGGCTCCGGGTGATGAGGTCATCACCCTGCGCCCGGCTGAAACAGCCGAGCACTCCTCTCGCATCGCAGAGCGCATCTTCCCTGTAACTGCTCCCTTGATTTGGTCGCAATCTAGCCGCCATTAAGCTGCTCCTTCTCCCCAGGCCTCGTCATTTGGACAGTTGCACTGCAAGCACAGCCACACTCTCTTATATCTCCCTCCTATTTCTCCTCCCTCCCTCCCTCCCTCCCTCCCTCCCTCCCTCCCTCCCTCCCTCCCTCCTCCCTCCCTCCCCCCTCCCTCTCCCCTCTCCCCTTTCTCTGTCTCTCACTCCCTCACACACACAATCTATAGAATTGGTCCAATTATGCACACACACTCTCACTTACACTGGCCTTGAATACTCTGTGCTCAGCTAGTCTGAACTCTGTGAGGGTCATGTTCTGCCCCCGGTTCTGGACCTGGAGCTGGGGAGGGGAAGGGGAGGGGGAGTCAGATTTATTGCTTTGACTGTTTTTTTTGTCGGTGCGTTAAAGTATGTGTGGGCTCCGATGGTGGGGAAACGTGTGGATCTGTCGGGGGGGGGGGGGAGGGAGGGGGCGTGCAGAGAGATAGAAACGTAGGCAAGGACTCCATTAGATGGAACATATGTGTGTGTCCCCTCCTCTCTCTCCCCCCCTTCTTCCCCCCTCTCCTCTCTCTCCACCCTTCCTCTCGGCCCCTCCCTCTCCTCTTCTCTCTTCCCCTTCATCTCTCTCTCCCCCCCCTCCTCTCCCCCCTCTCTCCTCCCCCCTCCTCTCTCCCCTCTCTCCCCCCTCTCCTTCTCTCTCCCCCCTATCCTCTCTCTCCCTGCCCTCCTACCCCCTCCCTCTCCTATCCTCTCTCTATCCCCCCCCCTCTCTCCCCTCTCCTCCCCTCAGCAGCAGGCTGTGCTAAGAGTCTGGTTCCTTTGTTTGTGTGTTTAGTTGTGTTTGTGTTGGTGAAGAGAGAGCTGAACGATGCCCCAGCCCACCTACCCAGCACTGAAACTAATACTCACACACCACTCCACGTTTACAGGCAAACAAGTCAAGTCTCTCCCCTCTGCCCACTCCACACACTCACTGCCTCATCCTCTACTGAATGGGAGCGCTGCAGTGGGCCCGCGTGCCTGTGCGCGCGCGTGCGTGTCCGTGCGAGATGATCAAGTTCAACCTACACAGCGGGAGAGTCGTGGGTGTATTCAGTGCTGTAACGCCATCATATCAGTAGCTGGCCAGTGCGGCGCAGAAGCAGGCCGTGCAAGGCTGGAGGGAGAACAGGCGGGAAGGAGCAGGCTGGCAGGGCTGGAGCAGACAGCACAGCGGGATGCCCACTCAGACTGCATCCACGGTATCATTCCTGATTTGCATACTAATTACCAAAATGATCGAGGGCGAGTCATATGGCCAATAAAAAGCCATTGTTTCTGAGTGCTCTTGAAGCGGGCGTAATATAATCTCCCCAGAGGAGAGAAACACAGCGTGTTTGGAGCGCTGCCGTCCACCACAGCGCCACGAACCGCTTCAACCTTCCCATAGCGTCTCCATATTCATGAGCGTTTGGGGCCGGACGCGGCGCTGGTGGGGTGTGGCTGGTGCCTCCTTAGAGGGGCGTCCGAGCACCGGAGAGTTCAGGGGAGAGGAACTCGTGGGAGACACGGCCCAACCACCTACCACTGTCTTAGGGGCGGAGGGAGGGAGAGAGGGACGGAGGGAGAAGGTGAGGGTGGGGGAGAGGGAAATGGAGGAGGGGATGGAGAGTGAGGGAGGAGAGGATTGAGTGAGGGGTAGAGACCGAGAGAGAGCCTGAGGAGAAAGGAGTGTTAGGGTGAGGAAATGAATGGAAAAATAGAGCTTCGGTACAGAGCGAGGTATGGAGGGATGGGAAGTGTAGTGTAGGAGAGAGGGGGAGAGAGGGGGAGAGAGAGAGAGGGAGGGAGGGAGAGGGAAGGGGAGAGAGAGGGAGAGAGAGAGAGGGGTGAGAGGACACCTTGGCCGACACGCTCACACGTTGGGGCTGCAAACACAAACAAACAAAACAGAGGGAGATGGGTCCTGACAGCAGCCTGGCCTGTCAGTGGGCTGTCTGCAGATATGCCTGCGTCAAACTGCCTGCCTCAGAGTGCCCGGGGGCACACACGCACATGCAAGCATGCGCACACACACACACACACACACACACACACACACATACACGCACATGCACACACACACACACAGTCATAGTTACATACATTGAGACCCATACACACACTCATAGTCACACACACAGACATGCATGCATACACACACACACACACACAACTATCAGGCGAGGCTGAGAGGGTTTAATCTAACCTGACTGCACTCGACTGAGAAGGCAAATTCACTTCCACTCACATTCTGGCAAACGGGACGCTCTTCAGATAAATGGCGGCATCAAGCACCGAGTGTGTTTACGTGTGAAAGAGAGAGATACAGACAGAGACAAACAGAGTCGGCGTGTATCCACGGTGACAGCCTCGTCCCAGTGCTACTCGCCAGGCGGACAGGCAGACAAGTCCTGCTGTGGGGTCGAGACTGCGTAGGACATCCCTGTTCCAGGGTGTCACCTTAGGACCCTGGTGACGGGTCTCGTCTAGCTTGTGTGACGGAGTTAGCCTTGGTGTAGCCTAACAGCTAGCTCTGGCCTCCTTCTGGGATCCTGAGTTTGCTGTGTGTGTGTGTGTGTTAGGGGTGTGTGTGTGTGTGTGTGAGGGGTGTGTTGGCAGTGTGGCTGCTTCTATGACTGACTGGGCATCTCTTATCCACCTGTGCCATGAGGGTGAGTCCTCTGACCCAACCTTCGGAGGAGGGAGGAGCTTGGGACAGTCTTCTGTCCGGTGGCTCTCGGACCCTCGCTCTGAGACGTCCCGCACAGGAGATTCCTCACCAGGGGTTTCCTGTTTCCAGGTCTATTTCCTGGAGAGGATTTGGACAAGCAGGCGACTTCACTTCCTCCTCGGGACAATCAGACAGGAACGAGAGGCTTGCTGCTCCCAGCGTCGCCATAACAACCCCGCCGGGAGACACAGACCCCACCCAGGGAGAGCGGTCAACAGTCGGGGGCAGCTATCCGGGGCTATTGTTGGCCGGGGCTTCATCTCCTGTGACGTGGGCTCCAGTTTGTGTGAGAAGGAATAATACCCTAAATAGTGTTGAACATCCAGAACTCAACAATAACAGGCTGGCTGGCAAGGATAGAAAGTGTTGACAGTGTAGTGTGTATGTGTGTGTGTTTGTGTGTGTGTGTGGTTGTGCATGGAAGAGATAGTGTGTGTGTGTGTGTGTGCTTGTGCATGGGAGAGATAGTGTGTGTGTGTGTTTGTGCATAGGAGAGATAGTGTGTGTGTGTGTGAGAGTGTGTTTGTGCATGGGAGAGATTGTGTGTGTGCATGGGAGAAATAGAGTGTGTGTGTGTTTGTGCATGGGAGATAGTGTGTGTGTGTGTTTGTGCATAGGAGAGATAGTGTGTGTGTGTGTGTGTGTGTTTGTGCATGGGAGAGATAGTGTGTGTGTGTGTGTGTTTGTGCATGGGAGAGATAGTGTGTGTTTGTGTGTGTGTGCTTGTGTGTGTGTGGGAGAAAGTGTGTGTGGGAGTATGGGAGAGTGTGTATGAGTGTGTGTTTGTGGAAAAGTGAGCGTGTGTGTTTTTAAGTGCATGTGTACGAGTGTGGGAGAGAGTGTGCTTAAGTGTGTGAGAGCGTGTGTGTGTGTGTGAGAGAGCCTGTGTGTGTGTGTGTGAGAGCGTGTGTGTGTTAATGTGTGAGTGTGTGTGTCCAGGAGGGGCCTCCCCTCCCTCTTCCCCCAGGTGTGTCGCGTCAGACCCCTGCTGAGGTAAACCCTCGTCTGGCCTGCTGACAGATGGCATGTGTGTGTGTGTGTGTGTGTGTGTGTGTGCGCGCAGTGGAGTGGACACCTGCTGTTTCTGGAACACGTGTCTGTTCCTCACCTCCAGTCTAGTGTTGGAGTCGCCTGTCCCATGCTGTTTACGCAGCGCGTGATAGGTCGGGTCTGGCTTAGACCTATCCACCAATCCATCTACTGAGAGATCTGTGGAGGATCTAAAAAGAGGTCAAACCTGAGGACCAGAGGAGACCTGCTGCAGTACAGAGCTTGGCTGGCTGTGCTCACCTGACATGCACTACCCTGTTTGTCCTCTAGGTGGGAGCAGCGGCTGCTGTTTCAGCGCATGGACGCTCTCCCTGACCGTCTCTCTTATCATGGTGTGAAGAGAACATGACAGAGAGGAGAATAATATCCAGGGGAACTGTGCCAGTAACACCAACACATTCAGGGTTGTTTTTTTTGATACATCCTTCTAAATGTGGTGTATATAGTTGTATTTGTTGGAAGGTTGTGTGAGGAGGAGGGTGTTGAGGTACAGTTGGAGAAGCAGACAGCAGTGTGTTGCGTAGCGCCAGGTTCATCGTCAGCGCTCGTCTTCAGGAAAAGCACGTATGGCCTCGCGCTTATATTATATCAGTTATGACTCCTCGCCACCGTGCACTTTTAATCAGCCCCCACAGAATGATGAAGTGATGGGTGTGTGTGTGTGTGTGTAAGGGCTTAGGCAGGGTGTGTGTGTATGTGTGTGTGTGTGAGGGGCTGGGCAGAGTTGTAGTGTGTGTGGGGGGAGGGTGTGTGTGTGTGTTTTTGTGTTTGTGTGTTTGTGTTTTGTGTGTTTGTGAGGGGGTGGGCGGGCGGTGTGTGTGTGTGTAGTTTGTGTGTGTGCACGGGTGTCTTTTGTCTGTGTGTGTGGGGGGGCGGGCGGATGTGTGTGTGTGTGAGCCGGCTGCGGCGGTGTTGTGTGTAGTGTGTGAGGCCGGCGACTGCGGTGTGGTGTTGTTTGCAGCGGGCGTGTGTGGTGGGTGGGTGGGGGTGTTTACCTGATTACACATTGGGGTTCTGCAGCAGTCCTATTTCCTTGACGCTCCCCTCACAGACGCTCTTCATTGATTGGTCCCTTGTTAGGAAGCTCTTTGTGGTTTTGTGGGCTTGGATCGATATCACCGGAGCGTCACATTCCCAGGTGGACGGATCCGATGCGATGCTCATCGAATATCCAGGCGCTTTGACCTTCTGACCTCCCAGCGTCATCGTCATGGTGACGATGCCACCAAACTGTGTTCCTCTTGACCAAGGTCCTCTGCTCTTTTACTCTGCTTTTGGCGGGCTCTCGTTGTAGGTCTGTTGTAGTAGGTGTGTAGTGTTCGTTGTGTAGAGTAGGTTTAGGGTTTGTTGGTGTGTCGCTGGCTGTAGGTCTGTGGCTGATAGTCAGCGGTGTGTGGTCGTATGTGTGTGTGTGTGTGTGTGTGGCGATGATAGCGTACAGTGTGTAGTGTTTGTAGGGAGGTTCATGTGTGGGAGCAGTGTGTGTGTGCGTTAGGTAGGTTGGTGTCTGTGTGTGGCATGCTAGGTAGTGTGTGTGCGCGTGTGTGTAAGTAGGTTGTGAGATGTGTGTTTGTAGTGTGCATGTGTGTGTAGTATTGGTGTGTGTATTTTGTGCATCTTTGAGGAGGCGTGTGTGTGGTGTGTGGTTTGTGTGTGTAGGTAAAAAGGTGTGTGTGTGTGCATGGTGTGTGTGTGCGTGTGATAGGTGTGTGTTGTGTGTGTTGAGCAGTAGATAAAGCATAAATTGAGCTGTTTTGATTGTTCACCGTCTTTTAAGAGTGCCTCCAGCATAAGGCTCTTCAGCTAAAGGACAGATACACACAACACACACACACACACATCTTCGCTCGTAGCTCGCCCTCACCGCACTCTCCTCCTCCTCGGCGTCTCTGGAAATATTGTTGGACAACGTGAGTGAATTCTTTTAATTGGAAGTCAGTCCTTTTTAATCTCTGTAATGAAGGAAGCTATTTATTAACACAAACTACCCAGAGCCTCTTTATCAGCTTGTCTGCTAATCCATGTTTACACGTCGTCTTTACCAAATGGGAACAAAATAACATTTTATTTTGGGGAAGTGTTGCGAGATTTGTTTATTTCCCAAACTTCTATTTCCGTGAGAGACGAGGGGCTCATCCTACGGGCCACATATTATTGACTGGTTTATGGCTCATTTGATCGGATCTGTTGCAATATTACCAATGGAATCCTCCATTGTGTTGTTATGAGGGTCAAAGTAAGACTTAGAGAAATCACATCATACCAAATGGATTGGCGGGTCTTGTTTCTGAGAATTAGAGCAAAATACGCCTTTATTGAATTGGAATGGAATGAACCCAGCCCAAAGTGCTATGATACCAGACAATTATGCAAATTGCACGCGGAAAACAGAATGACAGCAAATGCCTTGCACGCGCACACACAACACACAACACACACCATGCGCGCGTGACCAAACACACACACAACAAAATGGCTGAGAATCAATACTGCAGAGATACTTGTGTCTGTAAACATCCATGGTGCACAAATTTCACACTTTCAAACGCACCACCACACACACACACACACCACACACCACACACCACACACACACCACAGCCGTCGTCCAGGGATGATATCGGGTAGGTATAAGTAGTGCTATTGTAATTCGATAGATGGTTTTTGCTAAGATAATCTCTCTTAAACAGATGATCATTTTGGGAGTAAATTTGATTGATGTGGGACCCAGAGAGTGAGCTGGATCAGGATTCTGTAGAAGAATGAAAGACCTGCTTCTGGAGAAGGAGAGCAGCATACAGCAGGGGATGTGTTCCACTGCCCCTACACTGTCTCTCTCTCTCTTATCTCACGTCTTCCCTTCCTCTCTCTCTCTCTTTATCCTCACTGCCTCCCTCTCTCGTCTCTCTCATCTCTCTCTTTATCCCTCACTCCGTGCCTTCCTCTCTCCTCTTCGCTCTCTCTCTTCTCTCGTCTCTCTCTCCTATCCCTCACTATGTCCCTTCCTCTCTCTCTCCTATCCTCACTTTGTCCCTTCCTCTCTCTATCCTCTCTCTCTATCCCTCTACCTCTGATCCAATTCCTCTCTCTCTCTGTCTATCCCTCACTTCTCTTCTTCTCTCTCTCTCACTGCTGTACCTTCCTCTCTCTCTCTTCTATCCTCATGCTGACCCTTCCTCTCTCTCTTTTCTATCCCTCACTCTTTCCTTCCTCTCTCTGCTTCACTGCTGTGTCCATTCCCTCCTCTTCATCCCTACTCTGTTCCTCCGTCTCTCACTCTGTCCATTCCTCTCTCTTCTATCCCTCACTCTCTTCCTTCCTTCTCACTCTGTCCATTCCTCTCTCTTCTATCCCTCACTCTGTCCCTTCTCTCTCTCTCTTCGATCCCTCACTCTGTCCCTTCCTCTCTCTCTCTTTTTTCTTTCTCTTTCTTTCTCTTTTCCTCTCCCTTCTCTCTCTCATCTCTCTCTCTCTCTCTCTCCTCTCTCTATCCCTCACTATGTCCCTTCCTCTCTCTCTCCTATCCCTCACTTTGTCCCTTCCTCTCTCTATCCCTCTCTCTTCTTCAGTCCCTTACTCTCCCTCACTCTCTCTCTCTCTTCCTTCTCCCGTTCTATTTCTCCCTCTCCCTTCTGTTCCTCTCTTCTTCCTCCCTCACACCTCTCCATCCTCTAAGTCCTGCTGCCTTCATATTAGAAACCCTTCAGCTAGATAGAGTAAGCCGTCCTCCCTCACTCCCTCACTCCCCCCTCACTCCCCCCTCCTCTCCTTTCCTCTGCTCTGTCGAATGTTTCCGGTATAATCCTCTGCTTAGGCCCGTGTTGCCACAGGAACATCAATAATATTCCTGCTTGACAACATCTTAGTGCATTAAAGTGGTCTCAGGGAGAGCCATCACTGGCAGCTCGCTGGAGAACCCTGGGAAAAACCAAAATTACCAACACGTCCAGCACCCAGAACTGAGGGCGGGCGGGGGGGGGGGGGGGTTAGGTGCAACGGGGGGACAGAGGATGAGGGGAGGAGATGAAGGGACAGAGGGAGTGGGCGCAGGAGGAGGGAGAGGAAGTGGATGGAGGTAAGAGGGGATGGGGAACAGAGGCAACTGTAGGGGAGAGGATGAAGACAGAAGAGTGGGGGGAGGAGAGTGGACGGAAGACTAGAGGACTGGATGGCAGAGGGATCTGAGGGAGGAGGATGAGCACAGGTAGGGGGGGGGGAGCGAAGAGAAGCGAGAGGTTTGTCCATGCTACCTCGTTACTGTACAGTAGTCTCCCTGTGTTGCATTCTGTGATTCCAGTGTGACAGGACTGAGGAACTGACGCACAGCTACACACACACACACCACACACACACACACACACACACAGCACACACAGCACACACCACACACTTGATACCCTCAACTATCACGTGAAACAGCCATGTGCACCAAGAGATGCTTACCCACGCGATTGTTATTAATTTGACAGAGCTAAATGACGCAAAGCAACAACTAACTCACTCGACTCACTCTCACAGCAGTAGCACACTGACTCATGACTTGGCACTGTATAGTGGATGTCCACTTAGAGTCCACTTGGCTTAGAGGTTAGCTCTATCTGATGAAGAGGAGGAAGGAGGGGAGAGGAGGGGAACAAGGGAGGAGGAGAGGGATGGAGGTGCAGCAGAGGGGGGGAGCAAATGTTTCTCCGTTCTTCTCCATCTTTCTCTCCATCTACTCCCTCCCTCTCTCCATCTCCCATACTCTCTCTCTCTCTCTGTTATCCATCTCCCCTCTCTCACCATCTCCCTCTCTCTCTCCATTCCCCCCCTCTCTCTCCCTGTTTCCTCACTCACACTCTCTGTCCATCCCCCCTCTCTCTGTCCATCTCCCCCCATCTACTCTCTGATCCCCCCTCTACATCTCTCTGTCTTTCTCTCCACCCCCCTCTCTTCCTGCTCCCTCTCATCTCTCTCCCGCTCCCTTTCTCTCGCTCTCATCTCGCTCTCCATCTCTCTCTTCACCTCTCTCTTCATTCTCTCTCTCTCATTCTTCCCCTCTCTGTATCTCTCTCTCTCTCTCCGCTCTCCTCTTCATATCCTCTTCATGCGTCTCTCTCCTCTCTCTCATCCATCTCTCTCTCTCTTCACATCAACTCCCCCCTCCACCTCTCCCCCCACCCCCCCCCTCTCTCCCCTTCTCTCCTCTTACTTCTGCGCTCCTTCCTCCACCCTCCATGTCTTTGCCTCTTTCCCTCTCTCTCTTCTTGTCTCTCTCCATCTCTGTTCTCCATCTCTCCTCTCATCTCTCATCCTCTCACCCTCCCGTCTCTCCACTCCGCCCCTCTCTCTCTTTTTTTTTTCAAGCCCCTCCCTGCTGGCTCTCTCTCTCTGTCCTCTCTCTCTCTCCTCTTCTCTCTCCTCTCTTGCTCTCTCTCTCGCCTCTCTCTTGTCTCTCTCTCATCCATCTCAATTAAAACACAGCCCACCTCCCCCTCAAGAGTCTATTATATATTATCCCTCTAAATCGAATCTCATGGAAATTGCTAGGGAGACTGAAATCATTCATTTGAGTGACATCAGCGTCTATTTATATTGCACACAGGGGAGGAGAGAAGCAGCACTTCGCTCACGCTGGTGTGGTCAACGACACACATCCCGCTGCTGACATACTCTGGCCAGGCACACACACACACAGACACACGCATGACAAACACACACACACGCCACACAATGCACTCACACACATACAACACACGCATACATACACAGACACACAGGCTAGAGCACTAGACATACATACTCCTACACATAGAAGTTTACACAAATACACACTAGATCACATGGCGTGACACACACCCAAACACTCTTACACTCACACACTTACACTCAAACACACACACTCTCTCTCTTACAGAAACAAAGACACACACACACACAACATACACTTACACATAAAACACACACACAAAACACAAAACACAAAACACAAAACACAAAACACAAAACACAAAACACAAAACACAAAACACAAAACACAAAACACAAAACACACACACACACACCACTCTCTCACACCATGCACACATTACACACACTCACACGCCTACACTCACACTTCCAATCACACACACTTACACTCAGTCCTGATAGGAACGAGTGTGTAGTGTCCCTGCAGGTTCAGGTCTTAATACTTTCACTTCATGTCAGAGGAAGAGATGTTAAGTATGCATGCAAAGAGTAATGAAAACAATGTGCAACCCACCACACACACAGAGCGCTTCGTCACACCCCTCCCACACAGCCCTCTCTCACCCCACCCCCCCTTACAGCCCTCTGTTACACGCCCACAGCTCTCTTCCCCACACACAGCCCCCCCACACAGCCCTCCCTACCTACACACAGCCTTCTCTCTCCCCTCCATAGCCCCCCCCAAACTGCCCTCTCTCAACCCCCCATAGCTTTTCCCCCCACACACAGCCCTCTCCTAGCCCCCCACAGATCTCTCCCCCCATAGCCCTCTCTTCCCCCCATAGCCCTCTCTCACACACACATAGCCCTCTCTCACACACACAACTCTCTCACACATACAGCCCTCTCTCACACACACAACTCTCACACACACAGCCCTCTCTCACTCACACAGCTCTCTCCCCCCACATATACACAGCACACATTCCAATTATTCACCCAACCACAGACACACACAATGTTCCCCCACGCTGACACACACACACACACACACACACACACACACACACACAAAGGCTTTCTAACTCTTGGATGTGTCTTAAAGAGTCACAGAGGGATGACAAGTGGCAACTTTCTGTTGTTGCCACGGCTACATTGTGGTAGCGGGCGACCATGTCTTTCCGGAAGTTTAATCTCAACCAAGTTCAATTCCCATCGAGTCACTTCATCAACCACATATAGATATCTCTGACAAACCATTGCCTATAATACATATTAATTTCACCTCCTGTCTGAGAGATGGCTTTAAAACTCCTCACACGCATACACACAGACAAATGCTCTGCGTGTGAGCAAGTGTTACTGATATTGTTAGACAGAGTATGGTGATGGCTGTCGCTAGGAAAGCAGCTATGTGCTCTCTTTTGTTCGATAACGGTCTTAGATGTTTGCTACATAAATGGTAGGGAACAATAACAAGGTTGGTTGGATATCATTATGCCTGTGATTTCGTGTCTATGTGCATTCAAAGGTGTTTGTATGGGTGTTGTGTTTGTGTGCGTGTGTGCATATTTCTGGTCGACACATAAATCGTCAATTGAGCTGTTTGGCTCACAGACTCCTGGGAATGCTTTTGTGTGTCTGTATCTCTGTGATGTTCATAAATGTGTCTTTGGCTCCCTGTGTTTGTCAGCAAGGAATAGCAAGAGAGAAAACCAGAGAGAGACGCACAGAGGGAGAGAGAGACACAGAGAGAGAGACACAGAGGGAGAGAGAGACACAGAGGGAGAGAGAGACACAGAGGGAGAGAGAGACACAGATAGAGAGAGAGAGAGAGAGAGAGAGAGACAGAGACAGAGGGAGAGAGAGACGCATGGAGAGAGACACACAGAGGGAGAGAGAGACACACAGAGGGAGAGAGAGACACAGAGGGAGAGAGACACAGGGAGAGAGAGACACACAGAGGGAGAGAGAGACACACAGAGGGAGAGAGAGACACACAAAGGGAGAGAGAGACACAGAGAGGGAGAGAGAGACAGAGTGGGGGAGAGACACAGAGTGGGAGAGACACATAGAGGGGGAGAAAGACACAGAGGGAGAGAGAGACACTGAGAGGGAGAGAGAGAGACACACACAAAGGGAGAGACACAGAGGGGGAGAGAGACACAGAGAGGGAGAGCGAGACACATAGAGGGATAGAGAGACACATAGAGGGAGAGAGACACTGAGTGGGAGAGAGAGACACAGAGGGAGAGAGAGACACATAGATGGAGAGAGAGACACAGAGGGAGAGAGAGACACAGAGAGGGAGAGAGAGGGACACAGAGAGGGAGAGAGAGACAGAGAGGAATAGAGAGAGACATAGTGGGAGAGAGACACACATAGAGGGGGAGAAAGAGAGACACTGAGAGAGAGAGAGGGACACAGGGAGAGAGAGACACAGAGAGGGAGAGAGAGAGGGACAGAGAGGGATAGAGAGACAGAAAGGGAGGAAGAGACAGAAAGGGAGAGAGACGCAGAGAGCGAAACACAGAAGGAGAGAGACACAGAGGGAGAGAGACACAGAGGGAGAGAGACACAGAGAGAGAGAGACACAGAGGGAGAGAGACAGAATGTAGAATGATATAAGTGGTGAATAAAGCACAGCATTTCTTTTATCCTCTAGTTTAAAGACAGTAACTTTATTTCTGCTGAAAACACACAAACACACACACACATCTATCCACCCACCTACTGACACACACACACACACACACACACACACAAATACACACACATCTGTCCACCCACCCACTGACACACACATACACACACACAGGACCCACCTGTGTTTTTGAGGGGGGTGTTCAGACCAGAGCCTGTGGGAATGACACACCATGGTAAACATCTCTGTAGCTTTCTAGTGTTATTATTAGTGTGTGTGTGTGTGTGTGTGTGTGTGTGTGTGTGTGTGTGTGTGTGTGTGTGTGTGAGAGAGAGAGAGAGAGAGAGCGACTGATGAACCTGACAGTTCCACCCAGCGAGCAGGGCAGATTGGCCAGGGACAGGGCAGTCATCATTCTAGCCAAATTATTCTGATTCTCTGCTGATTTCCTGATGGAAGCCCTTATTCATCATCACAAACCCTCGCTGGCGCTAAAACGGCCCTCGCCGCCGCCTAATCACATGATTTGATTTGTCTTTCTCTTCCTCTCCGAGGTAAAACAACATGTCCCCCTCTGATGAGTGATGAGGCCCCCCCTCTGATGGGCCCCCTCTCTGATGGACCCCCCCTCTGATGGGCCCCCTCGACGCCCCTACTCAGCAGAGTCAAGCGGGCACCCCCCAGGGCAGCCGAATCAACACTGTCAGGACCCCGCTGGCATATTATACAGAGAGAGACCCCAACGCTCTGAGGAGATGGTGGTCACTGAGACACAGCTAGGCACGCACACACACACACACACACACACACACACACACACACACACACACACACACACAGCTGTAGATCTCAAATTGCCACTCTGGTGGATTAGGAAACAGGCTGAGGATGTTTAGCATACAGTGTGTGCTTGTACCTGAAGGGGGAACTATTAGGAACCTCAATCAAACAGAGCGGATGTGGTTCTCCTGGCGAGGGGTTCTGCTGTGGTCCCCTGGCCCCTCACACCTGGCCCCTCTCAGGGGGAGACAGCGGGACAGGGGTCACAAGGGCCATCTCAAGCTGTACATGACCCTGTGTTGTTATGTGGAGGGGTCTATCTCTGGGCAGCTAGGTTTTCCAAACTGTAGAACACTTATGGACTCTCACAGACACTCACACACACTCTCACACACACTCTCACACCCTCATACACACCCTCTCACACACACACGCACTCACACACACACACACACACACACTCACACACTCACATACACTCACACACATACTCACACACTATCTCACACGCTCACGCACTCGACGCTCGGAGACGTGTCATCAGTTGAGCTTCTGTTCTCTGTCACAGTAATGTCTGATGACATTACGATTCAGGGCATCAGGATGCTTAGCATGGGGAACAGCACACACACACACACACACACACACACACACACACACACAGACTCACACAGACAAGCATGCAGGTATACATTTCCACACTCGCTCGCACAAGCCAAGCCACGGACGGAACACATGTTTTCCCAGCTTTAGAACTTCTTCTCAGCGCAAATTGAAGATGATGGCAGAGAGGATGGACAAAAAGAACCAGAAAGAAAGGGAGAGAGAGGGAGGGAGGGAGGGAGAGAGACAAAGAGGGAGAGAAAGAAAGGGAGAGAGGGAGGGAGAGAGAGAGGGAGAGAGACAAAGTGGGAGAGAAAGAGAGGGACAGAGAGAGGGAGAGAGAGGAAGAGAAAGAGAGAGAGAGGGAGAGAGAGAGGCGCAGAGTGACATGTGGGGCTTTCTCTGCTAATTAGCCCTCGCCCGCCCGTCTCCTTAACCAGTGTGCTCAGGAGACTTGGCGAAGGTGTTTGTGAATCTCTGCCACCCCGTAAAAACATTAGCAGCATGCAGTATTCAGCAGCTGTAATTCAGGCTTTTAGCGCCAGTGCTATATGTTTAGAGGGTGCCCCCAAGCAATGTGGGCCGAGGATCACAGAAATGCTCTTTCTTTTCTGTGTGTGCGTGCGTGTGCGTGCATATTTGAAAAGATAAAACTTCTAAATGATGATATTGGTATTTATGCATACTGTACTTTAAGCATTTTATTTGTGATATTTTCAACAATGTTTTGACTTTGAACATTTTTTTCGATCCTGTCAGAACTTTTTAAATCCTTTTCCATGTCAAAGGTATGAAATCAATGTCTTGACTATCGGCTGCTTTTAGTTTGCCCAGAGCAGAGAAGGAAAGAAAGGAAAGTATCAATGCAAACACGTTGTTGGAATGGGCTTTAGTGGGCTGTTGTGTTGCTAGCGTGGTGTGCTGAAGACAAATCCGAAAGTTTGTCGTCTGTAGTGCAGCAGGCATTGTGTTTGGCCGTCTCCAACATGACAACATGCTACGCAAACATACAAGAACACCGTGGTCACACAGGAACAGGCAACACACACGTACACACGCAGAGCGCAAACAGTAGTTCACCGCTGAAATATTCTCCCCTGCTGTAATACAATGCGTTCTGCTTCGCCTTGGTACAATACCCCCATACAAGCCCGCACACGCTCACACAAGCCCATACAAGCTCACACCCATACACAACCTCTTTACTTCCTGGGTCACTCGCAATACAGAGCCACAACTCTGCTCCACACACACATGCAATACACGCACACACATATCAACCATTGTACTACTCCAACATCTTGTTTCTTTTCTCTCTCTCTTCCCTGACTCTCTATTTTGAGTGAAAGAAAGAGAGACAGGCGAGAGAAAGGGGCGAGCGGGACTGAAAAGGAATGCTCCCCATCACCTCGCCACGGTGCCTAGCGAAGGTTAGAAATGCGTTGCTTTCAAGTGCACCTTGTTACCTGGCTGGACTATTTCTCTCTTTTTTTCCCTCGTTCTCCCTGAATGCCACTGTGTTCTCTCACCTCAGCTCTGTCAAGCCCTCCCTCTCTCTCTCCCTTCCCTCTCCCTCCCTCCATCCCTCCCTCCGTCTCCCCCTTCTTTTTCCTGCCTCTGTCTGCCAGCTTCCTGGCAGGATCTGATCCTCGCTGCCCCCCTCTGCCCACCCACCCAGTGCCCCTGCGCCCCCCCCCGCCGCCCCTTCCTCCCCCCGCGCTCGGGTTCACAGCCGTGCCACTTCCTATAGACTGGCTTGGACTGTTTTCCAGGGCAGGCCAGGTCACGCTGTCACCTCACCCCCCCCTCCCCCCGCTGAGGTCGCAGCGAGGACACAGGCGCGTGTTGATCTGCATGGGCATCGGAGACGAGTCCAGCACACCTCCAGCCTTTCTGCTGACGTCTGTGTAGAGCAGGCTAACTCTGGTCCAGTCCAGTTTAGCGCCCCCCTCCCCCAGACTGGTCGTGTCCATCCACAGCCTGGCTGGCCCCTTCTCAGTTTACTGAGCTGTGCCGTGGTGAACTCTCCCTATCTATCACTTCTGCTGTGGAGGCTGTTTGAATTAGTCATGACTCCAACAAACTGCCAGTCCTCCTCCTCCAGTTTCCCAGAGTGCTAATCCCCCTCTCTGCCTCCCTCTTTCCTCAGCCGTAAGGCTGCTCTCTGGTGAATAATTGCAGTGAGGGAGAATTTTTCAATGCATACGTGATGGGCTCTCTCAGGCACATCTCTCTCTCCCTTCCTCTCTCTCCCCCTCCTTCTCTCTCTTCCTCTCTCCTTCTTTCCCTTTCTCTCTCCCTCTCTCTCTCCCTCTCTCTTCCTTTCTCTCTCTCTCTCCCCTCCTCTCTCTCTCTGTGGTGGGGACTTGCTAGGGGTGAAAGACTAACTCCTCTCCTTAATCCTGGCCTGACTGAGTGAAGAGCCCAGCTTTCCAGGCCCTCTTAAACCCAACACCCTCGCAGTCACACACACGCACACGCACACACACACACACACACCCACACACACACACACGTAGGGGGAGATCAGAAAGGACCATACACACACTATCAGGGTACAGATAGGGTTCAATCTCTTGGTACCAAACGCGCACACCTACCTACATCTGTGTTTGACCACACACGTATGCACACACTCACGTACTCACTCAGGTACCTTTCGGTAAAAGGCCTGCAACAAAACCTGCAGGTTAGGTGTCAACACTGTGTAAAAGGACCTCAATTACAAGTGTTTTTCTGTACACACAGACACACACAACAGAAACACACACAACACCTCCCCCCCCCCACACACACACACACGGTGTGCTGGGAGCGTTGCAGAGGCAGATCAGCTGGGGCACTGTGTTGCTGTGGGCAAGGTCCTCATGCATTACTCTGAGTGGCGTGTGCCCCCCAACACAAGTGGATCTGATGTTTGTGTTCAAGTGGTTGGAATCAGTTGCATTTTCGATTTATTTGTATATTTTTTCAGGGGGACACAGGCAGCCAACCGACACGCATCATCATAAAGGGACGCACACTTGTCCATGGAGAGGCTCTCTCACACAGAAAGAAAGTGTGTGCAGGTGCGCAGGCACACACACACACACACACACACTTCAGCACTAGTGAGAACAATAGTGAGAACCTCCCACATAGAAGTCCATTGAAAGCGGAGTATGGAGATATGCTGGCGGTCTTCACATACAGCAACTGACTCTCCGTGGCTGAGCCCTGCGCAGACTATTCTAGCATGTGTTGGGAGGTGGAGAGGACGTGACATCGTAGCAAGGCTCTCTTCCTCCTCCTCCTCCTCCTCCCACCTCTTCTTACTTTCTCTTCATCCGTCATCTGACTCCCCCCCTCCTCTCCCCCGCCCTCCCCCTTTAGGCTTTAAGGGAGTTGCCTCTTGGCAGGGTTGCTGGGTACCTGTAGGTACCCCAGCATGGTCCTAATATCTGCCCCCTACTCTCCTCCTCTCCCCAGCCCTAACCCCCCCACACCCACCCCATGCTGAACCATTATCCTGCCCCCGCCCCGCCCTGCTCCGGACCAGCCCCTCTCTCCAGCCCCCTTTCACCAGACAGGTGCTCTGCACCTCCCCCTCCCACCAGATCCCACCGTCCAGCCCTCTCCGGCACCACGCCCTCCCCAGGACCGGACACCTGGCTGGTCTGGCCGGTCAAGCGGGAGGGTGGGGGGGGTGGGGGGGGAGGTGGAGAGACAAAGGCAGGATTAGTGGGGGGAGGAGTTGCAAGAATAGAAAGGTGTGGAGGAGGAGAGGTGGAGGAGAGGAGAGAGAAGGCAGGAGGCTAGATGCCCTGTGTGTGTGTGTGTGTGTGTGTGTGTGTGTGCGTGCGTGTGTGTGTGTGCGTGCGTGTGTGTGCGTGCGTGTGTGTTGAAGCTTGCGTGTAGACTGTGTGTTTGTCAGTAAATGCTTCACACCCTTGTGTTCTCCAACATCCTTTATTTGTAGTTTTCCGTGGTTCTTTCCATCACCCAGCCTTGTTCTCAGCTAAGGGCTGCAGTTGTACTGTGTCCCCTTTCTCTCTCCCTCCCTCTGCCTCTCGCTCTCTCTCCCCCCCCTCTCTCTCCCTCCCTCTGCCTCTCGCTCTCTCTCTCCCTCCCTCTGCCTCTCACTCTCTCTCCCCCTCTCTCTCTCTCCCCCC
>BROE01000016.1:14855341-14870995 GCA_036571765.1 Plecoglossus altivelis | reverse complement strand
CCCCCCCCCCGCCCCCCTAATAACCCTGCCCAATGCTGCTGCCCCCTCAGCCTCCTTCATTCTGCCACCTCCATTCATTCATGCTCCCGTTTGGCGAAAGGATGGAGGGTGGTGTGTGGGTGGGTGGGTGGAGGGGGGTGGGTGGGTGGAGGGGGGTGGGTGGTGGTGTTGTATGGCTACCTGTCTGCGTGGCCTCTTTCTCTCCGCTGAAGAAGAATGAGCAGCAGCCAGGCGACGAGCATGGAGGGGGAAGGAGGGGGGCCCCCCGTTTCTATTCATCCCCTGGCCTGTGTCTTCAGGGCCCCTGCCTGGCCCCTCGCCGCCCACCCAATCCCCCACCTCTGCCCCGGGTGGCTCTCTCTTATTACCTGCCTCCGCACCTCCATTCTTCCACTGGCAAATTGACGACCGGCCGGACGGGCGACCCCGCGGGGCACCTTGCAGGAAGCAGGCGCACGCTGCTTGTGTGTGTGTGTGTGTGTGTGGGGGTGTGTGTGGGTGTTTGTGTGTGTGTGTGTGTTTGAGACAGAGGTCATTTCTGATTAGAAACATGGCCTTACATACAGTACATATTAACAGTGGGGGAGCTGTAGGCAGGCATTGACATACCGTAAACAAACCAGCAACCTTTTTCCTTTTTTTCCCTCTCTATCAGTCCCTCCCACTCTCTGATTTCTGTATTGCACACACAATGGATGGCCCGTACATACACACACCCGCACACAGGTACGAGGATACACACGCACGCACACTGAAGCGCACACACACATTCAGAGGGCCGTGCGATGGTCTCCAGGTCTGGGGGTGTGAGGAGAGAGTGTGTCTGTGGCTCCTTTCTCCCTCGCTGGTTTGACTCTCAGACTTATCTGCTTACTGCAGAGAGGTAGGGAGGTGATAACAGTCTGACGAGCTCCACTGTGTGTGTGTGTGTGTGTGTGTGTCTTGCGCTCACACTTATCTTGACATGCAAACACCTCTCTGTGAAGGTATGAGTTTTGAGAGATGGCAGTGCCATTTGACTTTTAGAGTCAGACACAGTAGATTTAAAAGAAGCCATTCTCTCCCCTTCCCTCTCCCCTTCCCCCTCCCCTCCCCGTCCCTCCTCTCTCCTCCCCTCTCCCCTCCTCTCCTCCTCTCTCCTCCCCTCTCGCCTCCTCTCCTCGCATGTTTAGCAGAGGGGGTAAACATTAAATCAGGTGAAGAAGTGGCCTGATATAATAAGTATCCCCTTTGTAATATTTGCTAGAAAAAAGCAGATATCCTCCTATTATCTGAGGTTCCTTGTGTGACCAAAAGATCACAGAACAGAACACACATGATAGCAGGACAGACCCATCGCATGTTAGGGCAGGGGGTGCACATTATATCAGGTGAACAAATGACCTGATATAATGTGTACCCCCTTTGTAACTTTTCCTACAAAAGAGCAGATATCTTGATATTATCTGAGGTTGTTTCTTGTGACCAAAACAACACAGAAAAGAACCCGCATGATGGCAGGACAGATCCTTCATTCCACATGCTTCCCAGGTATAATAATATCTTCATTTAGGAGACACTTTTATCCAAACCAGTGTACAGTATAGGAGGGACTTGAACCCACAACCTCTTGATATGCTACCCTACCCTCTAGCCCTCACCCCAACCCCTCATGGTCCTAAAACCCTGTGGGTTCACCCAGCCCCACCCATTGTCACGCCCCAGGTCCCAGCCCCTCTCTCCACCCCCTCTCTCCGCCCTCCCGATCGCTGCCGTCTAATCATGTGTTTACACCCACCCGACCTGCTTTTTAAAGGAGTCCCCGACCAGGGCTGCTAATGACTGGTGTTCATGCACAGCCCCACTCTCCTCCACTCACCCCCATCCTAGTTGGGGCTGACGCTCTGAGCTGGAGTACCTCTGCCCCGCGCCTTCACACTCGCCTTAGTGCCGTGGGGCCTTAGCTCTATGGGGCCAGGCCTGGATGCTAAGATGGTCAGGCTATGCTCCTAGCCAGAACCCAGACACGGAAGTACTCTTGTGTTCAAGTAGCCACTTCAAGATCTGAAACTTTCCCACTTGCCGTGTGGAGCAGAGGGAGCTCGTGGAAAGGTTAGGAGACTGTTGCGTAACATTTAGTGCCCCTTCTAAAAGCACTGAGTTTGTGCCATTAACTAATAACGAGCCCTGATTGACGCTGAGCATCAGAGACACTCTCACACGTACGAGACAAGAGTTCCTGACCCTGATACCAGACGTGTGTTTGTGGCGAGGGAGGTTCTGTCGCAACAGCGCGTGCGATCGCAGACAGCCACGCCCTCGCCCCTGACGACAGGGTGAAGCGTTGTCATCATCGATCCGCGGGGGGTCTGCTCGCTCTCTCCCTCCCTAACGTACAGATGTCCCATTGTCAGCGTGTAACTTTATATGTCTACTCAGATCTGTGAGACTGAATGAGATATCTGTTCTCACCAGTACTACAGACATACAGTATCAGTGCCTTGTTCCCCCCAAGCCTGTATTGATCTGTAAGGAGAGCAGTCTGCCTGTGAGAGAGAGGGGCGGTGGGGGGTTGGGGCGGTGGGGGGTGGGGGTCAGGATGGAGAGCATATTGCACGAGAGACCTGGGACCTGTAGTTTGTCTCCTAGCAACACAGACAGACCTATTTTAGGAGGAGTTGATACACACTCCATCTCTCTCTCCTCTCTCTGTCTTTCTGCCCTTTCCTCTCTCTTTTGGCTTCTCCTTCTGGACCGAGCAAACACTTGAGGAGTGGACCTTTCTTGCTCGTGTGTGTGTGTGTGTGTGTTGGCGTGTGTTGGCCTGTCCCTTAGGTCCCCCTGTGAGTCCATCTCTCTCCGGTCTCACTCGGGGGATAAAAGCCTTTCAGCTGTGACTGCAGACAAATTGCCAGCCGCCCAAATGCAGTTCAGTACCAGGTTGAGTTATCAGACTGGTATCATTATTGGAAATGGAGAGAGAGAGAGAGAGAGAGAGAGAGAGAGAGAGTGTATGTGTGTGAGAGAGAGAGAGAGAGAGAGAGAGTGAGAAAGAGAGAGAGAGTGTGTGTGTGTGTGTGTGAGAGAGAGAGAGAGAGAGAGAGAGAGAGAGGAGATATAGAGACAGAGAGTGGGTGAGAAAGAAGGAGAGGAGAGAGAGAGAGAACTGAAGGGCGTCCTAGGCTCATGTAAGTGGGTCAGGTGTTGCAGATGACTGAGCACCTGTGATGGTGGCGTGGACAGGCCCAAAGAGGCCGTCCCTCCAGACCCTCCTGTCAGCTGCCTGCTTGATATGGTAGGGTTAGTCCCTGGTTCACACACCAACCCATTTAGCTGTGAGAGCAGGCTTAGATTCTCCAGCGTGGGGTAAGTAACGGATGAGCGCCACAAGGTAGAACCTGGCTGATCTTCGTAGGGGGAGAGGGCGACGACACCTTCTAAATCCATGTGTGGATACAACAAGATACAACACTCTGAAGTCTGTCTGCCTGTCTGCCTGTCTATCTGTCTGTCTGCCTGCCTGTCTGCCTGCCTGCCTGCCTGCCTGCCTGCCTGCCTGCCTGCCTGCCTGCCTGCCTGTCTGCATGTCTGTCTGTCTGTCTGTCTGCCTGTCTGCCTTTCTGTCTGCCTGTCTGCCTGTCTGCCTTTCTGTCTGCCTGTCTGCCTGTCTGCCTGTCTGCCTTTCTGTCTGCCTGTCTGTCTGTCTGTCTGTCCCTCTCATGAGCACCTCGACAGTGACCTTTACCCCCTCCTCTCACATCGACAATCTCTGACAAGAGACGAGTCAAGGTGAGGAGAAAATCTGAAGAAACTAGGGCCCAATTAAATATAATTATATTTGTACTTCCATTTTAACGAAATCTGAGAGAGACAGGGGGATTAGAGAGATAGAGCGAGAGAGATAGACTAATAGAGAGAAAGAGAGAGAGAGTAGGTTAGGAAGAGAAAGTAGGCAGATCATCAAGGGAAGAAACAAGGGAAATGGATGGAAAGAGATGGAGAGATGGAGATGGAGAGATGGAGAGGGAGAGATGATGGAGAGAGATGGAGAGAGATAGATGGAGAGATGGAGAGAGATGGAGGGAGAGGGATGATGGAGAGAGAGGGATGGATGGAGAGAGAGGGATGATGGAGAGAGAGAGGGATGGATGGATGGATGTAGAGAGAGAGAGGGATGATGGAGAGAGAGAGATGGAGAGAGACGGTTGCAGAGAGAGGGATGATGGATAGGGATGGATGAAGAGAGATGGATGGAGTGAGACATAAAGGGATGGAGAGAGAGGGAAGGAATGAGAGAGGTGGATGGAGAGATAAGGGACGGAGGCCTGAGGTTTGGGATGAATAGAAGAACTAGCCTCCAAGTCTGGCCTTCAAGCGTGGCCTCCAAGGCTGGCCTCCAAACCCGGCCTCCAAGGCTGGCCTCCAAACCCGGCCTCCAAGCCCGGCCTCCAACCCTGAGAGCACTGCCGCACTGCAAAGCCACACTCAGCTATTGAGGAGAACAGCAAGCTTAGGTGCATTCTTATGTGTGTGTGTGTGTGTGTGTGTGTGAGGGGGGGGGGGGGGTTGCATGTATGTGTGACATAGAAAGATGGAGAAAGTGTATATGTGTGTGATGGGTGTCTGTTGATGTTTGCGTGTGTGTGACAGAGATAGAGTGTGCGTGTGTATCGGTCTGTGTGTGGGATAGAGATAGAGAGACTGTGATTTCCTCCCCTTGTTTTCCTCAATTCTTCCCTCTCTCGCCGCAGGGTGCGTGGAGAGGGGAGATGAGAGAGGAGAGGAGCGCTGTGATCGGTTTTTGACAGGAGGGGTGAAAGGTCAGATGTAATCAGCACTGCTGTAATTCGCTTCAGGAAGTGAATTCTCTCTGTTTGTTTGTTTTTAATATTCGCCGCCCAGCGAGTAATTCCCCCGTAGAGCGTGTGTGCCTGCGTGTGGACAGGAGGGGAGGCGCTGGGGGGGGTGGGTGCTGGGGGGCCCTGTGCTTAGGAAGGGGTGCTCCTACGGCAACAATATTTAATAGTGTTTTGTTTTTTCGGGGGGTGGGGGTGGTAGTTTGTGCATTTGAAGTCGAGTCAATCTGAGCGTCAAAAAATCTTCTTCCGTGAATCTGAAAACCCCCTCTGCGTCTGTGTGTCAGTCTCTCTCTTGTGTCAGTGTGCTCTGTGTCTGTGTGTCAGTTTCTCTCTTGTATCAGCGTGCTCTGCGTCTGTGTGTCGGTCTCTCTCTTGTATCAGCGAGCTCTGCGTCTGTGTGTCGGTCTCTCTCTTGTGTCAGCGTGCTCTGCGTCTGTGTGTCAGTCTCTCTCTTGTATCAGCATGCTCTGCGTCTGTGTGTCAGTTTCTCTCTTGTGTCAGCGAGCTCTGTGTCTGTGTGTCAGTCTCTCTCTTGTGTCAGTGTGCTCTGCGTCTGTGTGTCGGTCTCTCTCTTGTATCAGTGTGCTCTGCGTCTGTGTGTCAGTCTCTCTCTTGTATCAGCGTGCTCTGCGTCTGTGTGTCAGTCTCTCTCTTGTGTCAGTGTGCTCTGCGTCTGTGTGTCAGTCTCTCTCTTGTGTCAGTGTGCTCTGCGTCTGTGTGTCAGTCTATCTTTTGTGTCAGTGTGTCTTCCAGAGAGCAGTGGCAGGAAGGCGATGAGAGCTGGGGGACACATGATGACTGCCCTCTCACTACAGAGGAACATGGCCCCTCTGCTAGACTGCTCTACTGCTCTCTGGCACTCTCCTTCTCTCCCTCCCTCTCTCCTTCTCCCTCTCCCTCCCTCCCTCTCTCCCTCCTTCACTCCCTCCCTCCCTCCCTCCCTGTCACCTCAGCCTGTTTGCTCAGGCTCATAACTGGTCAGATTAGGGCACAAGGTTGTCTTCCCCCTGATATAATAATGTATGATCAGTCAGAGGAGGTGACTTTCTCTCCTCTCTCTCCTCTCTCTCTCCTGTCTCTCCTCCCTCTTCTCTCTCAGGACTGTGGGATGGTATACAGGATTCTGGGTAATTGTCTTTGCCTGTGAAATGGAGCAAATGAAACAGTCGTCCGTTCCCTGCACCTATCCCCCCCCGCCACGCCTGCCAATCAGGCCTGTTGCCGCGGTGAAGGGGCGTCTATCCCTAGAGCAGTGCATTAACATGGAAATAACATATTAGTCCGACCTCGGTTAGCATGTTTGCCATGTGGCATTATGTTTGGAAACACGCGTCTTTTGAGATTGTTTCTTGCTGTGTGTCGTGTATGTGTTTGCCTATTTAGCTACTGGACGTATGATTGCAAATGTTTCAAATGTGTGCCTGCATGAGGGATAGGCATGAAGGTGTGGCCTGGCTTCAGATCAGCAGGAATCAGTGGTCAGGTGCCATGCCAGTCTCCTCCTCCTAGTTCTGGATTGGTGTGTCGTTGCCAATTTCCACATGGCCCCTCGATGACCTCCCAGTGACCCTAGCTGAACTGCTCTGAAAGGTCATATACTGCCCTCCCTCCACACACGCACACGCACACACGCACCTACTTATACGCAAATGTCTGTAATTCAGTAGTTGTGACATTGGATTACATTTCTATAGATTATCTGATTGCTTCACGTTCAGCGATCCTAAAGAGCATTACATCCTGCGGCAATCTCCTAGCTCCTCCCAACCTCGCCACCCCCCCACACGTGACTCCTCCCCCTTCTCACCTTAAAAGGAACTCATTTCCTGGTTCCACCTAAAGATTCATCGGCCTAGATTTGACATCTGACACATATTTCCATGACCTCTTTATGTCTATCAACCCTACAGTCTACTGTAGCTATGGTAATAATCCTTTCAGACAACCTGTATGCAAAACGCATTTTAATCTACAATCTCTCGGACACAATTTAAAAATACAACGTTTAATCATTACCATAAAGGGTTATGATATGGCGTATTTAAAGCTCTAGTTTGCCACTGACTCTATGCTATGGTGGTACCGCATTTGGAACCCCACCGCACTCCGCCTGTTCCTCCTCAGCAACGCTGCTCACACACGCTGTTCTCCCACAGGCCCTGACATCCCAGCATGCTTTGCTCCGTCGGTGCCGCGGTGTTCGCTAGGCCCCGCGGGCCAACTGTCAGACCCATTGACAGTCTGTTATTGTTCTGACAGCGTTGCCGTTTGTTTGTGTTTTTGTGCGTCTGTGCATTCCTTCATCTTTGTCTTCTTTGTCTGGGCGTTTCTTCAGCCCTGTGTGTGTGTGTGTGTGTGCGTGCGTACGTGGTTGTCGGGCAGGCAGAGGGCGTCGCCGGGGCGAGCGCTGGTGTTGATAATTGGACACGTCCTTGTTCCCTTCCCGCAGAGGGCCTATAAACATGCAAATGAGCGTGCGAGCTCCGCCTGCGCTGCCTCCGTGCTCACCAGGGGGACGGGACATTGTTTAGTTAGGTCTGGGACGCCCCCGCGCATCCTGAGGAGAACCGCTCAACGATTAGCATGCCTGGAGGGTGGGGCACCAGCGGAATGTTCCAGAAAAGTCGAAGGACGATTGTCCTCCGACTCATGAGCGAGGGAGGGGATGGAGAGAGAGAGAGCGAGAGAGCGAGAGAGCGAGAGCGAGCGAGAGAGAGAGAGAGAGAGAGAGCGGAAATGAACAGGGCAGGTGGAGGAGAGAGGAGAGTGAACGATGGCTGAAAGGGTTGGGTAGCACTGGACAAGGTCAGGGCTTGTTAGGTGAAGGTAGGGCGGGTCAGAGAGGAGAGTTGATCAGAGCAAACGATTGTCAAGTCACGAGAAACGGCATGAAAGTGCATAATGGAAGCCTGCTGCAAACACCGGCGTTGCCACGCCGATGTGTTGATGGCAAAGAAAGGCCTCAATCAGGATCTGTAGAACACCTCCAATTGTGTGATCTTAGGGGCGACGGAAAGGTAATTTGAGCAAAAGAAAATGACACCACCGGCAGAGAAAAAAGAGAACAAGAAAGAAAAGAAAGAAATGGAGCGAAAGGAAAAAAACATGGTGATTTACCCAAAGTCAAATAACAGGATGGGCGCGACGCCTAGTTGTGTTATTATATCACCGGCGGCACCAGATTCTTCTAAAGAAAGAGCGAGAGGACGCAGGAGAACGCGTGGAGGGGAAAAAAATAGAAGTGGAAGAAGATCTTCCCTCAACACAAACAAGAAGTAAACGAGGGAGGCTTTTCTCTCTCTCCGCCGCCGCCCCGGCTATCAATTCTCCCTCCTCCAGTTTTGAAGCGGCGCTCGATTGTTTGCCCATTGTTCCAGGGAGGCCAGGAGGAGTCAGGGGAGAGGGGATCAGAAGAAAGGAGACAATTTGTTTGATGTTTGTTGATATCTAGACCACTATAGCTTGATTGCCTAACATTAAACTAGCAATAACAGCCCAATCATCGCACTTACAACCCTCAGTTGCCAAACAGTTGAATTGGATCAAACTTGCTTTGCTTACCCCCTCTCTCTCTCTTCCTCTCTCTCTCTTCCTCTCTCTCTTCCTCTCTCTCTTTCTCTCTCTCTATGTCACACTTCCTCTCTCTCTTCCTCTCCCTCTCTCTGTCTCTCTATCTCTCTCTATCTGAGGCTCTTTTCTCCTTCCTGACATGGTTATTAGTCAGTATTGATCTGTTCTGGGCAGTGTTGAGCTCTCCTCATACGAGCGGTATTGACAGCATAATCAGGGTAGAGGCAACAGACAGATGAAATTTGCTGTCGGTGGGTAAATTATTGGCTGCTGGCTTGTTGACCCTGGGTGAGCTTCACACACACACACACACACACACACACACACACACACACACACACAAACCAATTCCATCTACTATCATGTTTAACAGACACATATATATACACACGTCTCACAGTCTATAATCAGCTTTGTATATCTATAGCCCTTTCTGATTCATCCTACCCTACCAGTACTGCATGGGCGTTGTGTCTGCAGCGGTCCTCCAGAGACCCTACTCACCGCCCTTCAGAGCCCAGCTCTCGAGGCCCCGTCTCTGGGGACGGAGGCAGCTGGCAGGGCCCTGCTCTTGCTCCAGGCTGGTGCCCACCTCGCCTCTCGCCGCTTTTTTCCACCCATTAAGTTTTAATCAGGCACTTAGCCGGGCATCTGTTTCAGTCACATCCGCTCTGCACACAGATGACCTGTCGCCGGGGGAGATGGCCCAATCAGATTCGGTGGGTGATAGCCACATTTAGACATGCGGGTGTGTGTGTGTGTGTGTGTGTGTGCGTGCGTGGCATCACGTCAAGTCTGGGCTAAGACAGAGGAGCAGTACAAAAGCTGATGAGCCGTCAATGTAGCCTAGCTACGGTGGATAAAGTCTACAGCCTACACACACACACTCACACACACACCTACACACACCTTTCATGGAATCTATCCTTAGCATTATATCCATCTCCCGTCTAGGAAAATGAGTACTATGTACAGTCAGTGTAAATGTGAAATAAGCAGGACTTAAAGTCGCAGCTGGGAAATGATACCAATTCTGCAGGAAATATCCCCCCTGATTTAAGGTTAGAGACTGTGGAAGCTAAAGTTGCATGGGAGATCTTATGGCTTGTGTGTGCGGGTCTCTATGTGTGAGAGCTTGAAAAGAATGACTGAAATGGAGATGGAAATTCTCAGAGAATGGATATGTATTTTGAGCTAGTGAGACGGTGACAGAGAGAGAGGTGTGTTCTTCACTACAGTGAGACGGTGACAGAGAGAGAGGTGTGTTCTTCACTGCAGTGAGACGGTGACAGAGAGAGAGGTGTGTTCTTCACTGCAGTGAGACGGTGACAGAGAGAGAGGTGTGTTCTTCACTGCAGTGAGACGGTGACAGAGAGAGAGGTGTGTGTTCTTCACTGCAGTGAGACGGTGACAGAGAGAGAGGTGTGTTCTTCACTGCAGTGAGATGGTGACAGAGAGAGAGAGGTGTGTTCTTCACTACAGTGAGATGGTGACAGAGAGAGAGGTGTTCTTCACTACAGTGAGACGGTGACAGAGAGAGAGGTGTGTTCTTCACTGCAGTGAGATGGTAACAGAGAGAGAGTTTCACTGCAGAGAGACGGGACAGAGAGAGAGGTGTGTCTCTTCACTACAGTGAGATGTGACAGAGCATGAGAGTGTGTTCTTCACTGCAGTGAGATGGTGACAGAGAGAGAGGTGTGTTCTTCACTGCAGTGAGATGGTGACAGAGAGAGAGGTGTTCTTCACTACAGTGAGACGGTGACAGAGAGAGAGGTGTGTTCTTCACTGCAGTGAGATGGTGACAGAGAGAGAGGTGTGTTCTTCACTACAGTGAGACGGTGACAGAGAGAGAGGTGTGTGTTCTTCACTGCAGTGAGATGGTGACAGAGAGAGAGGTGTGTTCTTCACTACAGTGAGATGGGGGTCCGGGGGGGGGTCACTGTAGGGGGTCCGGTCACCCTCACACTATGTGCCTCATCTATCACAGATAACAACTTCGGACCACACGCACACCACACAAACACCACACGCAAGCACACACACACACCAATACACAGCCACATAATGTATTGATGGAGTAACCGTGTGTGCAATCTGAAGTCAGTGGAACATGCACAGTGTGTGAACCAGAGTGTGTGGGAGTGTGTACCTCATTTGACAAGTGTGTGGGGGTCCTGGGTCCACACAGACGCACACATAGCAAGACCACATATATAAGCACAGACAGCGAGCAGGGAGTCGTATCAGACACACACATCTCACACTTACAGACACACATACACACACAACATACACACCACATACCACACACACATATACACACACACACGTATACACAGACACACACAAAAACTATTGTCTGTCGCCCCCCTGGCCTCTGCTGCTCTTCTTGGGAAAGAGTGTGTGTACCCATGTGAAGTTCTCTTAGGTCCACAGTCTCACTCACACACACACACACACACACACACAATCTTTGCCCCCCCTCCTGTCCCCTGCTCTCTCCTCCTCCGCAGTGGTGTTGAGGTGACAGTGACGTTGACACATTGAGCACGAGTTGGCCATTTTTTTTCTCAATCTATTTTTTTTATTCCCCCCATTTCCCCCCCCCCCCCCCCCCCCCACGGACAAGTTAAATTAGCAGTCTGCAGGCAGCGGAGCCCCTCTGTCTGACGACTCTCCCGTGTCGCTACAGCTCGGGCACCAGGCCGCCGCCGCCGCCGCTGTCAGTCGCCGCCTGACGACTTAATAGTCCCTCCTGAGTGGATTTCAGCACTTTGCCTGCGTCTGTTTACACGCGCTTGTCATGCCTAAAATATTCATATGGAGATTTGAAATATTCAATTCGGGGCCCTTCCGTCAGCCAATGACGCCCACTACCCCCCCNCCCCAGTCCCCCCCCCCCCCCTCCAGTCCTCCTGTCCCCCATCACACTCAGTCAGTCAGGTTCACCGAGTCATGATGACGGCCCACAGATGGCCCACGGAGCCAGAACCCAGGAGCAGAGCCAGGCTAGGACAAGAGCTTTGCTGTCCTGTCCCCAGCCCACCTTGCACCTGACCCAGCCTGCAACCTAGCCACACGGGGTCTTCATTCCACTCTGGTGTCAGCTCTGGAAGTAAGCATGTCCAGGTGTCCGGGCCTAGACACAGGCCAGAGAGGCTGCAGACAGATATAGAGACATCCAGATAGGCAGCTATTCTTCACCCAGTCTTTCGCTGTCATCATCAGACCCAATGAGCCAAGGCATGATAGCTTGACAGCGTGTTGGACGATGAGCTCCCATTGTGTCTGGCCCCTGTTGCTCCTCCATTCCCCTCACTCCCCCCCCCCCCCCGCATGGTGGCTGTACATGGCCCCAGGAGGGTGAGCCCGACCTGGGTCAACCTCCTCAGGAAAATGGCAGGTCTGACAATGTCCTAACGGGGCAGCAGCATGTACGAGTGTGTACGCCTGCTTGCTTTGGGTAGTGTGTGTGTGCGCGTGTGACAGCCTAATCATAGCCACACGCAACGTGCCGACGCGTGTGTGTGCGCGCTTTGCACAGTCTGTTTATTCATAGACGGATGATTGATAGAGAGTGTGTGTTGGGTGTGTGCGAGAGCCCGAAGACGACCGGCAGCACGGCACAGGAGCTCGTGCCGGAGCGTGCGAGCTGTCTCGCCCGCCATTGTTCTCAGAAGGGGCTCATTCTCCATGCGCTGAAAGGGCTGCCGTATGTCCAGACTTATCTTGACATTGGAGGTGCAATCACACTGAGGGAGATTGAGCGGTGTTTATTTTGTGTCAGTGGCGTGGTCAGGAAAAGAATACAAACATAGAATCATTCCAGAAACCTTCCAAACCCCCCCCCCCCACGCCCTCCCCCCCTCCTCAACCACACCAGATTTCACCTCTTTCAATCATTCCTGTTCAAAATGACTGTATGATATCACTGCCCTCAGTCAGTCAGTCAGTCATTCATTCAGTCACCCGTCTGCCCGGCTGTCTGGCTACGTTGCCAGTTATCTCTGAAACCCCTCTTTTGTGTTGATATGGAATGAACAGCGGCCAATTTTTTTTTTCATCTTATATGCCCTTTGAGTTTTATTCAGTGAATTTTAAATTTGCGTTGGTGTTTGTGTGTGTTGGCTTGTGTGTCTGTGTGTGTTGGCGTGTGTGTTTGTGTGTGTTCATGACTGCATTTCCACTTTGTGTGAGATTTTCCAATAGATTTCTCACCTACCTTTTTCTTAAACATATTAATTTAAACAAGCATCTGACGTACATATATTTTGCGAGTGCTTGTGTGGGTAACGTTTGTGTTCTGCCGCTCATGTTAGCACAAGTTAGTGCACGGAATAGACGCAGGCCCGCAGTGTGTGTGCTCATGTTTGTATCAGGGGACAGGTCTTAGTAAGAGAACAGCTAGCAGCTTTATACATAAATAGCTGAGTGTGCTGGCTGTCTGGATGGCTGTCTGATAAGTGACGTTAATGACAGAGGCAGGCAGACAATGGCAAGCTGTCAGGGTCAGTAATTGAGTGGGCGGGATGAGCTCTCTTCATTTCACTCCATCGGTGTCACGGCGACAAGAGCACCGAGGCAACTCGTCGCCAAGAGATACAAGCGTGCCCGAACAATGGCGGCTGTCCGTCAGAGTGGCGTGGCGATCTCGCTCGCCGACCGTTGCCGTGGTTAGTGAGACGATTCGCTCGCCAAACAGAGACCCCTCATTAGCCTACACACAGCCCTCATCATACACGATACCTTAGAACATACATACGCAAGAACGTAGGAGTCCACTTTAGCTACTAGGTCACCTTCGCATGATCTATTCCTAAATCACCTTCACTCACATGCTAACGTGCACAGGAAGCTGCTGGCCTGGTCTCCAGGTTGAGTTTTCCAAACTCAACGTGCCACTTACAGCTCATTGTTTTGGGTTATGCTGTGAAAAACTGTTTAACTTCGGCAAGACAGTAGGCATTATTACTGAGCAGGCTTAATTAAGGAAAGGTTAGTAATTATAGTTAATTAGGCCTATTCAGAACCAGAGTGTTTCTCCACGTGTGTTAGAATGTGTAAGGGTGTCTGTGTGTGTGTGTCTGTGTGTGTGTGTGTTAGAGAGACGACGTGTGTGTTTACGTGTACAGTGGCTTCCTTCAGTGTAGAATAGGCTTATGCCTGAGGTGTGGGTGTGTGAGACTGTTGTCTCAATCTTTGTTGAGGTTGTCAGTTGAACTGTCGTAAGATCGAGCGGGGTGCACTGCTTGGGTGATACGTTCACAAGTGAATGTGCAGAATGTAACCTTGTACCTATATTTCATATAGCTACCATAGCACTCATGGATGTTGCTTCTGCTACATGGCAGAAAGGCGCTGTGAGGAGAGGAGAGGGGAGGGGAGGGGTCATTGAGCTACCCTGCAGTCCATGTTTGTCATTGGAAAAGTGGACAGCATATCACAAGGTGAACCTTGACAATGACATTCTAGTGGACATAGACAGCGACTGCTACATAGCCGGCATACAACAGCGTGCATGGGGGAAAAAAGACTTATAAAAAAACGAGTCAGAGGTTATTTGGGCTGGCGGGTTCAGGCACAATAACAAATCCACCTATTTACTTGTGAGCGTCGCGTCAGCCTTGACCCAAGGAACCATGATGGCATCTATGAGTGAACTTGGACGAGGCTGACAAGAACTTGTCTCCCTCCAAGTCGCATCTCGTCCTAATCATCTCACAGTCACTAACCCTAACCCTCCTAACCCTCTCACAGTCACTAACCCTAACCCTCCTAATCATCTCACAGTCACTAACCCTAACCCTCCTAACCATCTCACAGTCACTAACCCTAACCCTCCTAACCCCCTCACAGTCACTAACCCTCCTAACCATCTCACAGTCACTAACCCTAACCCTCCTAACCATCTCACAGTCACTAACCCTCCTAACCATCTCACAGTCACTAACCCTAACCCTCCTAACCCTCTCACAGTCACTAACCCTAACCCTCCTAACCATCTCACAGTCACTAACCCTCCTAACCCTCTCACAGTCACTAACCCTAACCCTCCTAACCCTCTCACAGCCACTAACCCTCCTAACCATCTCACAGTCACTAACCCTCCTAACCCTCTCACAGTCACTAACCCTCCTAACCCTCTCAGCCATACAGTAACAGAACAGTAGCAGTTCAGACCCAGAGCCAGATCTGGAATCCCAACCCTAACCCTTCCACTGCAGCGACTCGCTTGTCGCAGGATCAAATATTTAGAAAAGCCTTCTGTTCCCAATTATGAGTCTCGTGTTGTCTGCAGGCTGAGTTTACCATCACCGTGCCAACAGACAGGACAGCACTCTCTCGGTGGCTCAAATCTCTGGAGGAAACGCTGTGTGCTGTAGTGAACGATGCACGCATACACACATGCTCACATGTACAAGGGCTCAGAAACTCTCTCGCTCTCTCTTTCAAACACACACTCTCACAAACGCACACACTCTTACACACACACACTCTCTCACTCAGTCACACTAACACACACACACACACTCACTCTCGTGGCAGCGGGTCATCAGAGACAAGACTCAGACTTGCAGAGCAAACCATACGCTCCAGCGAGTCAAAGACACAGAACACAACCTCCAAACTGGAGCTGCGTACTGTTGACCAGTGTTCATTTAATTGTGTGTGTGTGTGTGTGTGTGTGTGTTAGAGAGAGAGAGAGAGAGAGAGAGAGAGAGAGAGAGAGAGAGAGACATTTGCCGAAGGGAAGTGGAGAACTGAGGGCAACACTTTGGGGGACAAACCTCCTGAAAATCTCCACACACTGTTTCATCAGGGTAACGATGGTCCCTGTGCCTCTGGTGTGTGTCTGTGTGTGTGTGTGTGTGCGTGTGTGTGTTGGCACAGCCAGAGGGCTGAAGGCCCGGTCTCGTCTTGGTTCCTGTCTCCGTTCCCTCCAGGCCTCCAGCGTGTCTCCTGCACACACCATCTTCCATCGCCATAATCACCCTCATCCCCTGACTGCACCACAGAGGGTGTTTTCATCCCAGCACTCATCCAGTCAGCTCGGTTTGCTTCAGACACAGTAGCCACCAGGAGGAACTGTTCCACGCAGACACTACTGGGGATACACAACACTGGAGATACACAACACTGGAGATACACAACACTGGGGATACACAACACTGGAGACACACAACACTGGAGATACACAACTCTGGAGATACACGACACTATAGATACACAACACTGGAGATACACA
>BROE01000016.1:14810341-14854555 GCA_036571765.1 Plecoglossus altivelis | reverse complement strand
TCCCCCCTGCCTCCCTACCCCCGCCTCCCTCACCCTACCTCCCTGCCTGTCTGAAAGGAGACCCGCTTGTGAGACAGATGGGTAATGACTCCTCATACCTCTGTATCACAACAAGCACACAATCTGTATATGTCCAACCTATCAGCTGCCCCAAACACCCCTGCCAGCCCCATCCTGGCTCTGAATAGGGGCCACAGTAGGCTCCAGTTCCCGGGGGGGAAGCACTGGGCATTGTAGTAACCAGAGGGGGGCCTTAAGGGACCACGGAATGGAAGATGTCTCTCCAGAGATGAATGTCTCTCCTCTTTGGCTTGGACTGCCACTCCACTTATACAAACCTCAACACTCTCTTTCTTTCTCTCTTTCTTTCTCTCTCTCTCTCTCTTTCTCTCTCTCTCTCTCTCTCTCTCTCACACACACACACACACACACACACAAAGGGACAGATACTGTCCTTCTTTTCCCCGTGTATCTTACTTGTTGTAACTGTGGGTATGTCAGAGTTCAGATGTGAATGTTTCTTGGAAAGTGTTTGTGTGTGTGTTTTCTTTTTTCCACGGACAGTAAACATTTCTGTTCATGTTTCAGCTCCCACAACATGTCCATGCTGTTTTATGTGGGCTGTTTGTCGTAGCCTCTTGCTGTCTCTGTCCATGGACCCTGCTCCCCTTACCATCCCTCTCGCCTCTCTCCGCTCCCTGCCTACCTCCTTCCTCGCTCCCTGCCTCCTCCCCCCTGCCTCCCCTGCCAGCCCCATCCTGGCTCTGAATAGGGGCCACAGTAGGCTCCAGTTCCCGGGGGGGAAGCACTGGGCATTGTAGTAACCAGAGGGGGGCCTTAAGGGACCACGGAATGGAAGATGTCTCTCCAGAGATGAATGTCTCTCCTCTTTGGCTTGGACTGCCACTCCACTTATACAAACCTCAACACTCTCTTTCTTTCTCTCTTTCTTTCTCTCTCTCTCTCTCTCTCTCTCTCTCCCTCCACCCTCATCTCCTCTCCTCTCTCTCTTCTCTCTCTATCTCTGTCTCTCTCACACACACACACACACACACACACACAAAGGGACAGATACTGTCCTTCTTTTCCCCGTGTATCTTACTTGTTGTAACTGTGGGTATGTCAGAGTTCAGATGTGAATGTCTCTTAGAAAGTGTTTGTGTGTGTGTGTGTGTGTGTGTGTGTGGGTGTGTGTGTGGGAGAGAGTGTTTTGCCCCTGGATTGTGATCATCTGAATTTCAATGTGAGTACATACACAATTGAGTTTCCTTGCTTGTATATTGGTGGATCTAACACAATCATTGGTGTGCCTGTAATTAAGGTTTCAAAGGTTAAAAAAGTATTTTCGAAAATAGGTTTTGGGCATATATTTGTAAAGAAGTTTTGAAAGGTTGAAAAATAGCGGCTGTTTTTCGCAAATATTGTAGGTTTGCATCATTGATGAGTGCTTGATGTGGTCTTGTGGCAAACTGCTGTACTCTAAACGCTGATGGTATCTGACTGTACTCTGTTTGACTACAGTCTCCTTCCACGGTGTCGTAACCCTGATGCATGAACTGACGTGATGGTCCACAGGTCTTGTCATGTCGGCAGTGGTTTAAAAAATACAGAGGTCTAAAAACTAAGGGTGCTAGCGGGTTGTAGGGCTAATTAATGTTAGCCGGTAGCTAGCTGGTTTGCTCATGAAGGACAGCAGTGTTAAACGAAAGAGCAGCGTATAACATAAAGCAGCGCTTATCATGTGAATACGTTCATAGTTGATGGGATTTTAAGCTAGTGCTAAATGTGATGATAAGTCTCACTCCCTAAACGTGTTGAACTGCTGGTGTTTGCGTTTGACATTGTTACGGTCTATCGTCCCACAGTCGTCCCTCAGTCGTCCCTCAGTCGTCCCTCAGTCGTCCCTCAGTTGTCCCTCAGTCGTCCCTCAGTTGTCCCTCAGTCGTCCCACAGTTGTCCCTCAGTCGTCCCTCAGTCGTCCCTCAGTCGTCCCTCAGTCGTCCCTCAGTCGGTGTTGAACTGTCCCAGACGTCATCGTCACCGAGACGAACGGCCGCCGTTCATTTCCGTTCCACACTCCAATTGACTTTGATCAATTGTTAATCCAGGAGGACGGTTCAACACTTACTCCTAGGATAGATGAATGAGAGAGAGAGAGAGAGAGAGAGAGAGAGATGATGTGTGGGCGCAAAGACCTCACTGAGTCCTGTTACGTTAAGAAGAAAAAAAGGCCACACATACACACACACACCATCCTCGCAACATGGGGTTAGCTTTTATATTGTATAAAATCTCTCTCCCTCACTCGATCAGAGCTCCTCAGGTTGAGGTGAGACCTGCAACCCTCGCAGGATAATTCCTTTGCACACTTTAGACTTACAGAGTGGGATGGAGAGATGAATAGAGGGAGGGAGGGAGGTAAGGAGGAGGGGAGAGAGGGAGGGATGGACAGAGGGAGGGAGGGAGGGAGAGATAGAGAGAGGGAGGGAGAGAGGTATAGAGGAGGGGAGAGAGGGAGGGGGAGGGATGGATGGAGAGAGGGAGGGAGAGAGGTAAGGAGGAGGGGAGAGAGGGAGGGTGAGGGTTGGAGAGAGGGAGGGAGAGATGGAGAGAGGGAGGGAGAGAGGTAAGGAGGAAGGGAGAGAGGGAGGGAGAGAGGTAAAGAGGAGGGGAGAGAGGGAGAGGGAGAGAGGGAGAGAGAGATGGATAGAGGGAGGGAGAGAGAGAGGGGGGGGGGGCTGCGGAAAGGTCTAAACGGCCTGGCTCTCTCCAGGGCTTCTCCCATAGTATCCTGCCCCATCTTTGTCCAGGCTTCTCACATCAGGTGGGGGGAGAGAGTGAAAGAATAGGAAAGACACGGAGGGCGATGGGGAACGGGAGAGATATATAAAGGGAGGGATATAAAGAGAGGGAGAGGCAGAGAAGGAGAGGGATGGAGAGAGTCACTTAGAGGACTGGAGGACTAGCTCGTGTAATACCTGCCCCTGCCCATGCTGTTCCGATCGCCAGCGTTTTCCCCTGTAATGCCACTTAATTCCCTGAGAAGCGGCGAGGTAAACCATTGACCAGTTGGAGCGGGGCGCGGTAATGCAGCTTGGCCTGCACTCACCCCGGGGGTATAATGGCGCTGATTGCTGTTGATTCCCGTCTCGCCAAAGTACCTCATGTAAAATAAGTGACATTTAAAAGGCGTCAAGACATGAAAAGGGAGGCAGAGGTGGGGGCCGGAGGTGGGGAGGGAAGAAAGGAGAACCGGAGAGAGAGGGAGGGAGAGAGAGAGGGAGAGAGATGAGAAAAGCAGGGAAGTGCCTAAGCTTTTCACCTGAATTAGACACTTCATCCCCTGGTCTCTCTCCCTTTTCTCTCTCTCTCGCTCTCTTTTCTCTCTCTCTCTCGCTCTCTTTTCTCTCTCTTTTCTCTCTCCCCCTCGTAAAACGTAAAGTGGCCAATAAAAAAAAGACAGAAAAAAAGCACTGTGTCCTTGTGACACAGCGGTAGCCTTGTATAGTCGGTTAAGGTACTTCTTCCTTACACCCTTGTTCTTTTCTACATCCCTCCTCCTCCTCCCCCCTCCCCCCCCACCTCCCTGAGAGCAGAGGAGAGAGGAGGGGTGAGGGGGAACACGAGGGGAGGTGACAGGGCTGACATTGCTCCTGGGAAGTGCTCCAAACGGACGCTAAAATCATTTCAGCTCAGATAAAGCTGGTGTGGCCCCTGGGCGAGGCCCCGGGACATCACGGCCCTCATCTTCCTGCACGACGAAGCGCCGACGCAGTGAGGAGGCCTGCAGGCAGCTGGAGCCTCCACACACACACACACACTTACTTACGCCACACACGTACCACACGCACGCCACATACACACAGGCCAATGCAGACACGCACACACCACACGCACACACGCATACACATGCCACCCACGTGCCCCACAAACACACGCCGACACATGCGCACACATACACCTCATGCATGCACTTACAGACGCAGGGATATGTGCGTGCCCCCATGCACACCCACCAACAGACACACAGGACACAGACACACACTGACAGACACACAGGACACAGACACACAGCGACAGACACACAGAACACAGACACACAGCGACAGACACACAAGACACAGACACACAGCGACAGGTACACAGCGACAGACACACAGGACGCAGACACACAGGACACAGACACAAAGCAGACACACACACATAGGACACAGACACACAGGACACAGACACACATAGGAAACAGGCACACAGCAACAGACACACAGTGACAGACACACAGGACACAGACACACAGCGACAGACACACAGTACACAGACATATAGGACACAGACACACAGCAACAGACACACAGCAACAGACACACAGAACGCAGACATATAGGACACAGACACATAGCGACAGACACACAGCGACAGACACACAGGACACAGGCACACAGTGACAGACACACAGGACTGGCTGGGGACCAGTGGGCAGGTCAAGGAAGCAGCATAGTTAAACTGCTCTTAAGGAAGCAGCATAGTTAAACTGCTCTAACCCTTCCTTGCTCCTCTGACTGCAGATCAGGAGGTTGCAGGTTCAAATCCCCCTGTATACTTTGCTTTGGATAAATTAATACATTACTATTATCATATGCCCAGTCACACTATCTGTCTGGCTGGTGTGTCGTGTGTGAGCTTGTGTGTTCTCATTGCCTAAAGCGTGGGTAGATCACCTGTAACTGTACAGTAGCCATTACAAGGGTACTGGGAGTGTGTTGTGTCTCTTCTCCCAAAGTGTTCTAGTGTTTTTCTCCAATGTGGCTCAGAGGTGTGGAGGCTGGTCAGAGCTGCTCTGATAAGAGGGGATATTGGGTTCAAATGAGGGTTATCCTTCCTGATGTCATGGTTGAAGAGCAGATCTGCTGTGTTTGTCTGTCAGACCACTCAGACCACCTGAGTCTGGGTTCTGCACTGAAACTCATCTGAACTCAAACACAAGTTCGCACCGAGGCTACAGTCATCCGTCGGTACGCTGTTGTCTGTTCGTGGTCGTCATGCGTACGTGCCAATTGAAAGTTTTTCCTTTCTCAATGCGCGCGTTTGTGCGGCTGCCTATCGTCCTTGGCCACGTGGAAGATACGATCTCCCTTCAGAGAGATCGTTCCTCCTTTCTCTCCTTCCTTCCTCTCCTTCTTCCCTCCCTTGTTACTCTGTCCTGTCCTCAGTCTCTCGCCTGCTAGATGGAAAAGCACTGTCTCATGTTTTAAGCATGGCCTCTTGCCATCAGGGGAACAGAGGTCTTCATGAATGCCATTTCAGGACCTGTTTGTTACCATGGCGGCGCCTCTCCTGAGCTATGTGAGACACACCGCAAACACTTACACACTCTCTCACTCTCTCCACACACACGCTCACACACACACTCTTCGTACCCACACACACACACACACTCTCACCCTATCCACACAAACACACACACACACTTTCTCTGTCCATACACACACACACTCACTCTCTCCACACACACACTCTTTCTTCACACAAAACACACCGACCCACACATGCAGGCAAGTCCACCCCCCCTCAGACTGATCTCATGTCAGTTTAGTAAGGGGTCAGGCAGGGTCCAACAGTACTTAGTGGGAGGGCCCATCATTGCTACCTTACCACCTATTGGCAACTGCAGGGAGTGAGGCAAAGACACCATTACCCAGCAGCCTACAGACTGAGGTCTAATGACTGGGTGCTGGCGTGGGGGTTGCATCCCTATAGGCTAGTTGTAGCGTGGCGTGCTGGAGGAAGTCGCGAAGCAGATGCTAATAACGCCATTTCAGGACACGGGTTAAATTGATGGGTTGAGGTGTGTGTCAGGTTAGGGGGTGTTGCCACGGTGACAGCAGGAACGTGTCATTGCCACGGCGATCGTCAGGGGAAACGTGCTCCACAGGTGTTTGATGAGGAGGAAGGAGAGGATGATGAAGGTGGAGGGGACCTATCCTCTCCAGTTGGTCGTCACTCCAAACAGCAGTAGAGTTCCTACTCACACTGATGCATTGAAGCGGGGACACATTACCTAACGCACCTAAACACACATTCATTTATTCATTCATTCATCATTTACACAGAACCTGATAACGTGTAAAACACATCAAAGCCTTTTTACATCAGCACATATAATCATTTGTACACGCTAGCTAACTTAGCACAAGAGCATTAGCCCTGCCAAACATTCACACTTTTGCGGAAAGCAATTCAACTTTCGAGTGGATGAATTGTCCTTGATTCTACGACAACTGCCCACCTGTTAAAGAGAGAAGCACTCTCACAACATCCTTCCATGGAAATGTTCTTCTGTTTGTGTTTTCATTTAGACAAGCTGCAATCCTCCCAGTCTGCCGATCCCTTATTTTCTCTCTCTCTCTCTCTCTCTCTCTCTCTCTCTCTCTCTCTCTCTCTCTCTCTCTCTCTCTCTCTCGCTCTCTCTCGCTCTCTCTCGCTCTCTCTCTCTCTCTCTCTCTCTCTCGCTCTCTCGCTCTCTCGCTCTCTCTCTCTCCCTCTCCTCCCTCCCTCTCTCTTCTCCCTCTCTCTCCCTCTCTCTCTCTCTCCCCCTCTCTCTCTCTCTCTCCCTCCGTCTCTCCTCCTTAATTATTTATTCATTAACATTCCCACAAATGGACAGTGGCGCAGGTGACAGGCCTATAATTTGAACAGAGCAGCCTTTTTCCCTCAGAGCCGGGAGCAATTTTAAGCCTGCTGTTGTGAGGCCTAATCTGGGGTTGTCAAGCACGAGGGCCCCCTGGCCGCTCTCCCTATGCTAATCAATCACTGGAGCCCCCCAGTCGCTCAGCTCCTCAGCTTAGCATCTCGCCGCGGCGCTGATATATCTATTAGCTTCCCTTCAGACCCCACCAACGCACCCTCCCTCCCTCCCTCCTTCCCACCCTCTGCCTGCCAGCCGCGAGCACCCTCTCTCTCTCTCCCCCCCCGCCTCCCCCCCTCCCCCGCCTCCCCCAGATGAGATTCCTCCTGCCCTGGCATTTGGAGGCTGATAAGTAAGCTATCAGAGAGGGGGATGAATAGCAGTGTAAAGATTTGGCGCTGTCCCTGAGAGCGTGCGGTGACAAGGCAGGCGTGGCGCCCAGATAGCCCGCCTCATTATCCAGGCCGCCACCAGACCCTAATCCAAAAAGTTGTTTACTCAGGGAGAGGCAGGCCGTTATCTGCGACCTGCACAGCGCCCTCTCTCTCTCTCTCTCTCTCTCTCACTTTCTCTCTCTCTCTCTCTCACTTTCTCTCTCTCTCTCTCTCTCACTTTCTCTCTCTCTCTCTCTCTCTTCGGGTGTGTGTGGGTGTGTATGTGTGGGTGTGAGGCAGGGGGGATTTTCGGGAGTGTGTGTGGGAAGGAGGGAGTTTAAAAACACACTTGTGTGTGCAGTTGGGTGAGACAGATTTTCTTTTCTTTTTTTTGACGACTTTTAAAGAGGTCTTCTGTCTTGGACAGGGGGCTGTATAAATCTGTGTGAGCTGAGAGAGAGAGAGAGAGAGAGAGAGAGAGGGAGAGAGAGAGAGAGAGAGAGAGGGGGAGAGAGAGGGGGGGAGAGAGAGAGAGTGTTTGCCTGCCTGCAGGCAATTGGAAAAGGATTGAAATGACCCTATTCCCATGTAAAACAGATCAGGCGTGCCTCCAAGCTGCTCCAGTCAGTTCCTGTCAATCATCCCTCTGCTGGGAGGAGTCCAGACACCTAGCTATCACACACAGCCAGCGGCTGATACTCCAGCCTATAGGAGGGGCTCACGGCACTCAGGTGCCGTGTTATTGGTCCGTCAGGCAGTTGCTGAGAAGCATGGTTGGGTAATGGTGTTGGTGTGGTATCTAAGTATGCCGTGTAGTGCTTCTGATTGCACGGCCATTTTGAAAGCTTCTAGTCACGGCCAGCTCAGTGGGCCTGCACTGCAGCGAGAGATGGGAGCCTCACACACTGAGGCACATACATGCACTCGCTCACATACGCAGTCCTTCAACACACACAAACACACAGCCACTCACACTGGTGAACTTTAGAACCCTCCTCTCCCAAGCAGTAATCCTGGAAAGCAGTAAACTAGCTGTGTGCAAGGACAGATTGCCAGTTGATCATGCTGAAATACGCTCTTATCCGTTATTGGATCTGAAATGGAGGAGGCTTAAGAATTATCTGAGTCGTCCGTTCATGTGGAGATCATCAGGAGAAAGCTGAGGCGTTACCCTCCGGCTGGTCCACCAACCAGGGCGTGTGTGTGTGTGTGTGTGTGTGTGTGTGTGTGTGTGTGTGTGTGTGTGTGGAGATCTGGTTTAGTGTGTGTGCGTGTGTGTGTGCAGATCTGTTTTAGTGTGTGTGTGTGTGTGTGTGTGTGTGCAGGTCTGTTTTAGTGTGTGTGTGTGTGTGTGTGCAGATCTGTTTTAGTGTGTGTGTGTGTGTGTAGATCTGGTTTAGTGTGTGTGTGTGTGTGTGTGTGGAGATCTGTTTTAGTGTGTGTGTGTGAGTTGTAAGAATCTGTGTTTTTAGTGTGTGGTGTGTGTTGGGTGCGTGTGGAGAATCATGTTTTAGTGTGTGTGTGTGTGTGTGTGTGTTGGTGTGACGTGACTAGAATTCATGGTTTTAGTGTGTGTGTGTGTGTGTGTGTAATCTGTTTTAGTGTGTGTGTGTGTGTAGATCTGTTTTACTGTGTGTAGATCTGTTTTAGTGTGTGTTTGTAGATCTGGTTTAGTGTGTGTTTGTAGATCTGGTTTAGTGTGTGTTTGTAGATCTGGTTTAGTGTGTGTTTGTAGATCTGGTTTAGTGTGTGTTTGTAGATCTGGTTTAGTGTGTCTAGTGAAGTGAAGTGACGTATTGTCAAGTATGGTTACCCATACTTGAAATTTTACCTCTGCATTTAACCCATCCAAGTGCACACACAGTAGTGAGTAGTGGGCAACCGCACGCACACACAGTGAACATACACCCGTCTATGTGTGTAGATCTGTTTTAGTGTGTGTGTGTGTGTGTGTGTTTGTGTGTGTAGAACTGTTTTAGTGTGTGTGTGTGTGTGTGTGTGTATCTGTTATAGTGTGTTTGTGTGTGTGTATATCTGTTATAGTGTGTATGTGTGTATATCTGTCATAGTGTGTGTTTGTGTGTGTGTGTCTGTTATAGTGTGTGTGTGTGTGTATCTGTTATAGTGTGTGTGTGTGTGTGTGTGTCTGTTATAGTGTGTGTGTGTGTATCTGTTACAGTGTGTGTGTGTGTGTGTGTGTGTGTGTGTGTGAGCAGCAGACAACATTCAGCAGATGAGACTCCTGTTTTCTTGTTCATCACCCTAAAGATCCCCCCCCCCCAGCCTGCCCAGTACAGGTTCCTCTTCCCTGTCTGACGATGGTTCATCCTTCAGGGAAACAGGCTGCGTGACGTCATGGTCTCAGACTGCCTGCCCTGTAGTCTCAAGTCTTCTAAGTCATTCATGATCTCAGAAAGAGCACGTCAGTGAGAGTGATGGCTTGGCCTGGTTCCTCCACAAGCTGCTCCTCTCTGCCTGTCTCCCCAAGCAGGCAGTGGGAGACGACAGGGGTACTGGGTGGATTACACAGTCGGAGCTTCGCAGGAAAGTATTTCAAACAGTAATTTAGGTGCGCTTGATTTGCCTCGTTGCCGCAGGCAAGCCATCCATCGGTGTCTCTGGAGCAGGTCACACAAATCGCACTAATCCAAGGTAGAGTTTTGGGAGATAGGGGTCTTTTTGTGTAAATGAGGCAGACAGGGAGGTGGTGGGAGGTGGAGGCAGGGACCGGGAGACAGGGGGGACGGGGGGACAGGGGGACAGGGCAGGCCGACCCGGGAGCCAGCCAGCTTCTTCTCTCATCTGGTAATTGAAGGTGAGAAATGATTTCATTATCCACAGAGGGAGTAATCTGCTCCCACCTAGTGATCCCTTCATTTCCTAGAGTGCATCTCGACCTAGGGGCCTTGTCTGTCCCTGCTACACACACACACACACAGATGCACAAACACACACACACACACACCCTAGGCGGTTTTATTGGAGTGAAGGATTACCCATCAGATTCACATATGCTTTATTAATGACTCAATCAAAGCTCCGGCACTTAGCCTATCTCTTAGCTCTTTCTATCTCTCTCTCTCTCTCTCTCTCTCTCACTCTGTCTCTCTCTCACTCTGTCTCTCTCTCTCTTTATCATACACACACATACCGTATATGCGCACACACTGAGTGAATGACAGGGATTGTGCTGCGTATTCCGTGATCCACGCTCTGTGATGAGCAGGTTATGTGCGAAGGGCCTCTATGGAGCCTGTGTGGGGCCTGTGTGGGGCCTGTATGGAGCCTGTGTGGGGCCTGTGTGGGGCCTGTGTGGGGCCTGTATGGAGCCTGTGTGGGACCTGTATGGAGCCTGTATGGAGCCTGTGTGGAGCCTGTGTGGAGCCTGTGTGGAGCCTGTGTGGGGCCTCTATGGAGCCTGTGTGGGGCCTGTATGGAGCCTGTGTGGAGCCTGTGTGGAGCCTGTGTGGGGCCTGTGTGGGGCCTGTATGGAGCCTGTGTGGAGCCTGTGTGGAGCCTGTGTGGGGCCTGTGTGGGGCCTCTATGGAGCCTGTGTGGAGCCTGTGTGGGGCCTGTGTGGGGCCTGTGTGGAGCCTGTATGGAGCCTGTGTGGAGCCTGTGTGGAGCCTGTGTGGGGCCTCTATGGAGCCTGTGTGTTGGGAACAAGTCTCCTTCTACTCTCCGCGGTGCACAGCCTGCTGACGCAGGCTCCGGAAGTGAGAGAACATTCTGGAATCTCCACTGAACGCTGGCTATAGCTGCCTGCGGAGGTCTAAGCAGCTAAAGTGTCTGATAGCGTGATCGGTGTAAATCCGCAGGCCGTCGCTGAGGTAGCCTCTCTTCTGGCCGAAGCGTGTGTGTGCGCGTGTGGGCGCGCGTGTGCGCACGTATGTGTGTTTGCAGGGTGATGGGCGAGGAGGGCTGTTTTTTAATGGGAGAGGAATATTTTGACGGTTTATCAATAGGCAGTTATTAAATCCTCCTTGCTTGAGCTAATCTGAGGGGGCCGGTGCAGCCAGGGGTGAGAGACACAGGCCCAGAGAGGTGGAGAGAGGGGCGCCTGTAAGCCGCTTATTATATCGACTGCCTTTTCTCTCCGTCTCTCTTTCCCTTTCTCTCGCCCTCCCTCGCTTTCTCACTCGGCCCTTCTTCCTCCCTCTCTCTCTCTCCCTCTCTCCCTCCCTCTCTCGCTCATTCTCAATCACGACCCTACACTTGCTCTGCTCCAAGATTATGGCTAACTTATTGGTACACACTTCTGCACGCGCAGACTCACACAGGTACTCCAGACAGCACACTGTGATTCTCTCTCAAGCTTCCACATGAATGCCACACTGTTTAACTGCAAGCTGCCAAGATGGATTGCCATGGGAGGACAGCATAGTCAGAATATTGCTCATCTCTATCTTGCGCTCCTCGCTCTCTCTCTCCCTCTCTATAGCTCTAACACCAACGTGCACACCTACACACACACACACACACACCACACACACACACACACACACACACAGCTCTGTGTCCTGCCTGCTTGATCAAAGCCAGGAGCTACGGCTGAAGTTTTATTCAAATGACTGTTTACTTCTTCCACTGCCAGAAAGTGTGTGTGTGTGTGTGCGTGCGTGTGTGTGCGTGCGTGTGTGTGTGGGGGGGGGGGGGGGGGGGGAGAGAGAGAGAGAGACAATAGCAGCTTCATGGCAGTTTCTCTACCTAACAGAAGGAGCAGGGCTGTCAGTGAATGATAAGCCAGACAGGCTCTCTATGACTATCGCCCACCGGACCCACTTTCTTCCAGCACACACACATACGCACGCACACACACGCGCGCACACACATACACACGTATACACACATACATACGCACACACATGGATACACATACAAACCCACATACAGATATACATACATACGCGCACACACACACATACACACTCAGGTACCCACATAACTACATACATACGCACACACACATACCCACATACAGACATACTCACACACACACGCATACACACACACGAACCCACATACATACATACATACGCACACACACACACAGAATACTTGCACATATACAAAACACGTTTTATATTATATGCCAACCCGTATGCACAGAATACATGCGTGAACGCACACAACTTGCAAATGTGTGCTACAGGAATGTTCTATATGGGGAGACAGACAGACAGACAGACAGACCGTATCACACAGACAAACACAGGAGAGCACAAGGTAGTTCGAGCAATCAAAGGCAGATTGGTCAATTCCTACCTGCTGCCCTCAGGCCATGCAACACCTTTGAATGAGCTGACAAACCACAAAGTTGATTTATTCAATCAATATGATTTGATGTTCATAAGGACGTGGCGTCAGTAGTTTTATTCATCTTGTCCTTTTTGTCTTTCTGTGCCCCCCCTTCTCTCCCCCCTCTTTACTTCATCCCAACATCTCACTAATTTATCCTCCCCTCTTCCCTCCCACCCTTCCTTCCTCGTTCCTGTCTATAGGTGTATGGCCATCGGAGGAAGTAATGGCTCACTACTGCTTGAAGAAGCGCCACATGTTCAGGTAAGTGCCCCTCGAATGCTGACCTCCCCCTCTCCTCACCTACTTCTCTCCCCCTTCCTCCTCTGCTCTCTTCTCTGTCTTCCCTCCCCCCCTCCCCATTATCAGTCTGGTGCAGTAGATGGTAGGCCTCTCTCTGGTCTCCCCTCCTCTCCTCTCCTCTCCCCTCCTCTCCTCTGCCCTTCTCTCCTCTCCCCTCCTCTCCCCTCCTCATCTCTCTTCTCCCCTCCTCTCCTCCTCTCCTCTCCCCTCCTCTCCTCTCCTCTCACCTTCTCTCCCCTCCTCTCTCCTCCTCTCCTCTCTTCTCCCCTCCTCTCCCCTCCTCTCTTCTCTTTCCCCCTCTTCTTCTCTCCTCTCCCCTCCCCTCCCCTCCTCTCCTCTCCTCTCCTCTCCCCTCCCCTCCCCTCCCCTCCTCTGCTCTCCTCTCTCCTTGCTCTGCTCTCCTCCCCTCTGCCAGACCGCTCTCTTCTCCTCTGCAGCGGATGGCTGAAAGGCACCAGGGACGTTTGATTTCCACTCAAGGCGGTACACGACCCTTTGATTTCCTGCTTTTACATTCAAGAGGCGGGAGGAGAGGAAGAGAAGCATATCGATCAGAGCTCCGTGGTGAAGGTCAGCTAGGCCGTGTACACAGGGAGAGAGGCAGGCAGGGATGAAGGCAGGAAGGCAGGCAGGCAGGCGGGGAGGGAAGGAGGGATGGAGGAAAGGAGGGAGGGAGGGAGGAAAGGAGAGATCAAAGTGAGGTTGGTGGCGGATTGAGAGAAAGGAGGGGGGTGAAAGGTTCCAAGCCCCAGTCAGGCCTTTTTGTGTGTGTGTGTGTGTTGAGGTGGGCACGTGGATGGATGTTAGTCTTTTTTTTTACACAGATACCCAGGAGGTTTGTGTTTGCCTCCATATATTCAGTGTGTGTTCGCGTAGATTTGTAGTCTGGTACATCATTCACTGACATGTATATGTGTGTGTGTGTGTGTGTGTTAGTATGTGTGTGTGTTAGTATGTGTGTGTGCCATACGTAGGTGTCGGTGTATCTTTGTGTGTGTGATGGCTGTGTGTTTGTGTGGCAAGATTGTCACCCTTTCCCTATCTTCCCTGTTATCAGCCGCTCACCCAGAAAGAAAGAGAGGGAGGGGTCGAGTGAAGGACAAGGATAAAAGAAAATAGAGAAAATATAAATGAGTATATTTTGAAGTGAGTTGGTTTATGTCTCTGGTATTGTGTCTATTATCTGCAGTGGTATTGAACAGTACAGTAAAATAGCTACCTGTCACAGTGTCTCAGTCCCACCGGTTGAGCTTGTGTCAGCATGTTAGCCTACTGCTTGCCCATTAGCGTTGGCAAATCTGTTAGCTTGTTAGCCTGCTTACCCGTTAGCCTTCTAAGCAGTTAGCTTGTTAGCCTATTTGTTTGCCTGCTACGGCTTTAGCATGCATGCCAGTTAGCATGTTAGCCTATTTGCTTGGCTGCTACGGCTTTGGCATGCATGCCAGTTAGCTTGCTGATTGGTTTGCCTGCTAGCCTGTTTGCCCACGCGTTCGTTTGTAAGTCTGTTTGTTTGCCTGCTAGCCTGTAAGTCTTCTATACTGTCATTCCCAAGGTCTGGGCTGTTTAACTTATTCCTCAGGTCTAAAGCTCTGCCTCCTCTGTGTGTTGGGAATAAGTGGCAGAAAAATACACAGGACGTGCCACTCCAAGTGCTCTCAAACCTTTCACAAGTTTGTAATTTCAACTTTCATACCGGAGTACTCAGCTAAAAGTGACGAGGCCGCTTTCTTCGGAAGGGGCCCGTAAGCGCTCCTTCGCCATTAGAAACCAAACATCTTTGGATGCCCAAAAAATGCTCCACAGCCCCCCCCCCCCTCCAAAAAAAACCCCATTCTGGCTGCTTGCTCGTGAGCGTAAAACTGTTCAATAGTCCATATGAAGAGATTAGAGGCCTGTCTTCAATAAGCTGACAGAAGAGAGAGTGGGAGAGGAGAGTATAGATGCGTGGGAGGGACGGAGGGAGGGGCGATCAATGATTGAGCTGGAAGGGCGTTTCAATCAATGCACCCCTATAGAGAGGCTGTGTCATCCGGTCTTCATTAGACTCTCTGTTGCAGGAAACAGCCATGCTGCTCTCTGCTTCTTCCTGTTACATTATACACACACACACACACGTACATGAGTACACACTTACGTACACACATACATACATACACACATATATATATACATACCTACATACGTGCAAACATGCATAATTACCTTTTCTTACCACCTGTAACCTCTTATTAATCTCTTTCTCTCTCTGTCTCTCTCTCTCTCTCTTTGTTTCTGTCTCTCTGTCTCTCTGTCTCTCTGTCTCTCTCTCTCTCTCTCTCTCTTACAGGGGTACCGTGTGTGAGTTAGGAGGAGGGATGACCTGTCTTGCGGGGCTCATAGTAAGTGAAAGCCATTCTTCTACGGTTGGTCACACTATGTCATAATATGTCACTCCCTCCATCCCAAGGCCGGTGCGGTCGCTAATGAAATTGACCCGTAGCTTTGCATCAATCCATACACACACTCAGCATGAAGACACAGAGCGACCATACTGCATGTGCTTCTCTCTACGTGTCTTTCTGTCACGCGGGTGTCTAGTGATAGCATGTCTATGTGTGTGTTTGTGTGCGTGTTATTGAGTGAGCGTACGTCTGTGTGTGTCTGTGTGTGTGTGTGTGTGTGTGTCTGTGTGTGTGTGTGTCTGTGTGTGTGTGTGTGTCTGTGTGTGTGTGTGTCTGTGTGTGTGTGTGTGTGGGCTTCCCTAGCCCTCAGTGCTGACAGCTATAGGGATGGTTGTCCGCGGTCTTAAGAGCCCCTCCACATCGACAGGCTTTAGCGTGTCATCGATCCGCCGCCAGCCGCCATCGCCAGCGGCTTCACTAGACCAGCAGGCCTTTATCTCCCTGGAGTCAATATCCCGTGTTGTGACATTGCTGGCTGGAGATGGAAACCTTCTCCCTCTTACCCTCCCCTCCCTCGCTCACCTCTTCGCTCCTCCTTCCTTCATCCCCTCCCTCCTCTCCCTCCCTGCTCTCCCTCCCTCCCTCCCTCCCTCCCTCCTCTCCTGCTCTCCTTCCCTCCTCCCTCCCTCCCTCCCTGCTCTCCCTCCCTCCCTTCCCTCCCTCCCTCCCTCCCCTCCTCCCTCCTCTCCCTCCCTCCCTCCCTCCCTCCCCTCCCTCCCTCCTCCCTCCCTCCCTCCCTCCCTCCCTCCCTCCCTCCCTCCCTCCCTCCTTGGCCTTTGTAATCTATTTCCCAAGATTCCCCTTCCCTTCAATTCGCGCCCTGATCCTCTCAATTTCCTTTCCCCGCCTCTCTTCCTGTCTTCTTCTCCCCACGACAGGGACTCCTACTGTAGGTGTTTCTGCGATAGGGCGATTGTGTTAGGGATGCCAGATTGGTTGTTTCTGTATGGGTTCCGGTTCTCCCTGTGGGGGTGTGTGTGCGGGGGGGGAGGGGTGTCCATGGCAGGGTTGCCAGAGTGGGGTCCTGATCTTCTGCTCAGCTGCCCCTGCCATGCCTGCGAGGGTTTCCCTGTGTCTGGCCAGCTGGTGGAGCGGGCAGGCCTCTCTGACCCCCTCCCACCCCCATCAGGCCCCTCCCCCCTCCCACCCGCCCCGGGGGACAGCGAGAGGGATGGAGGAAACAGAGAACGGGGAAAAGAGAGAGAGAGAGAATTCTGGTGCAGTCACGGCGGCGCACATGTTCGTCTTGTGATCCATTTAGGCGACGACGAAGGCCCCTCCCTTATAGCGCCCGTGTCCCCCGCACACGTGCATAGGTGTCCAAGACTGGGGTGCCGCGCGCGCCGTCACGCACACACACGCCCGCTTCACACAGCGATAAAGAGAAAAGAGTCAAAAAGAGAAAAGACAGGCTGAGAGGGGAAGGTGGGGGGGAGAGTGGGGGGGGGAGTGGGGGCGAGGGGGAGCGCAACACAAAACACTCAGTCTGCAGTGCAAAGTTATATGAAGGGCATCAGGCAGGCCGAGCGAGCCGAGTGCAGAGTGACAGCGGCGTGCGATGGCTCCGGCTGATAAACACACACCGCCAAATGAAAGGCTCTGTGCTCACCATCATCCCCTGTCACAATGCAATTACTGAACAGAGTGATAGCAAGATAGAGGGGCACTGCTAACCGGAATGATAAAAGTATTGACTGATTTGATTGAATGATTAAAATAATGCAGACATAGAATGAAGAGGGGGGGGGGTGCAAGGGTGAGGGGAGGGAGGGAATGGCAGAAAGAGGGGAGAGACAGAGAGAGATGGGGGCTTTGTAGATGCAAGGATGACGCTGTTCTGTTTGTCAGAGGCTGGTCGCTCACTCTGGGGGTCTGACACTTTTATTTAGAATGATTGTGCCTCTTTATTTCTTGTCTGCCTCTCTCTCTCTTGCTGTTGTCTCATCTCATTTCTCTCTCTCACTTTGCTTTCAGATTGCCATTTGTGCTGACGTGAAGGAAGTCCAGTTATCAGATGGGAACGAGAAGGCCATTCAGAGTATCCTTCTCCTAGTGTGCGCGTGTGTGTGTGTGGGTGTGTGTGTGTGTGTGTGGTAGGGTACATCACACACACACGTAACCCATCTCTGTTCTAACTTGCTAAACTCTGGTCAGAACTAGAGCGAGTGACTGCAAACTCCCAAAACTTTGTCTGTTGCACCATGGAACCCTGGAACCATGGAACCATGGAACCATGGAACCATGGAACCAGGCCATAGCTCAGTGGTAGAGGGGGCAGATCATGAGGTGACTGGTTCAGATCCCCCCGCCACGTCCCTTGAGATGAAAGGCTTCCACGTGAAGCCAGTGCATGAGGATTAGAGGCTGTTTCATCCAGGACCTTGTAAGAGCTGTCACACCTGCCAGAGCCGGAAGTTGGAACAGTTGAAAAGAAAAGTTCACTTTCAAACGTTGCATACGAATATGCTCATGGTGGTTAGGTTGAAGGCTTGTCAGAGAAGAAAGACGTGAGCCAGTCATAAGTCAGGACACTGTGCGACCACACACACTCAAGTGAGCACGCTGTCTGGAGTGGTGACCTTGACTAGCAAACTGAGATCAATGGAAATGTTCTATTAAGTATGATTGATGAATGTCTCCTGTTAGCCTGTGTAGAAGCTGAAGGGCACACATGCACACACACGCACAGTCACACATACATATTCACCATGCGATCACTGGCAAATATCTCACACATACCTATATAATCTAACGCACGCACACAGAATAATATATTGAGTGCATGTATTTGCGAGGATGCATTTGAGTGTGTGCTTGTGTGTGTGTGTGTGTACCTGTGTATCACAGGCAGGTGGCTGTTGTGGCTGTGTGTAGATTGACCTTTCCCCCAGTGGTGTGGTACTGATGAGATTACTCTGAGCTCCCCTGCTCCTCAGTCTATCATCTACATGCACTGAAACACACGCACACACAGGTGTCCTGTTTTAATGTGTGTGTTTGGGAGAGAGAGAGAGGGAGAGAGAGAGGCTTCAAAGAGACTTCTTTGATCTAGGATTGGCTCACCATCCATCAGTCCACCCATCCATCCATCTATCTAGTTTGCTCTCTCTCCCTTGCTCTCTCTCTCCCTCTCACTCTCTTGCTCTCTCTCTCTCTCTCTCTCTCTCTCTCTCTCTGGCTATCCCTCTCTCTTTCTCTCTTTTTGGCTCTTTCTCTGGCTCCTGCTCTCCCTCTCTGGCTCTCTCTCTCTTGCTCTTTCCCTCCCTCCCTCTCTCCCTCCCTCTCTCCCTCTCTCTGTCTCTGTCTCTCTCTCTTCTTCACGCTTCAGATTGGATTTGCCACAGCTCTTTGCCGGTTTAAAAGACAGACAGGAAAATCCTAATTGAATTGCCTTAGAACTGGCCTGGCAGTTTATTAATAGACAACTTGACATCAATCACACCCTGTGTGAGAGTGTGTGTGTATGAGTGTGTGTGTGAGAGTGTGTGTGTGATTGTGTGTGTGTGTGTGTAGCTGCAGGTTAAAAGCCCTCTCATTGATTCCCCAGTCTGAGCAGCAACTTATGCATCTGCATCTTCTGGCCTTCCACTGACCCTGTGTATGTGTGTGTGTGTGTGTGTGTGTGTGTGTGTGTGTGTGTGTGTGTGTGTGTGTGTGTGTGAACAAGTGAGCCAGAAGAGGGGTGTGTCCTGTTCCTTATTCCTGTTCCACCTAAGTGTTTTCTTACCTGGTACCTTGTGCAGGAAGCCAGGGTTTATGTCAGGATCAGTATTAAACGGTCTCTTTTTTCTTTCCCCCTGAACCATTTGACCTTTGAACCTTGACCCTGCTACAGATGTCCGAGGGGTCATTGAGAGGAACAGACAGGCTGGGGGGTTTGGCTCCACTAACGTGTCCGGCAGGTAGGAGAAGCACACACATACCACACACACACACACACCACACACGCACACACACACACCACACACACACACCACGTGGATGTGGTGGGACGGTGAGGCTGGAGTTGGACGGAAGTGGGAGGTGGGGAGACTGAAGCTGGATATTTGGTTAGAAAGGGAGTGTGTGTGTGTGTGTAACGTGTATTAACCGTTATGCATCCAAGCAAAATGATTGTCCTTAATAGAGAGCCCTCAGCTACAGACACACTCACACGGTCCACTTACTACCTTGGATAAAGGTATGGCTCCTTAAAACAGCAGGAATCACACCCACCTCATCCTCATCCTCCACCACCACCAACCCCCCTCCACACACAAAAAGATATTTTGTTTAGCTCCCCCCCTCCCCCCCTCTCCTCCCATCCTGCTCTACCATACTTCCTTCCCAGAGTTCCCTCGCCCCCCTCCTCCCGTGTGTATTTACACAGGGACGATGGAGTGAAAAGTGTAAACGTATAATTAGACTGCATTACTTTGATTGTTTTCTTTTCAGATTAAGCCTCCTGTCAGAGCGCAACGCTTCGAGAGGGCTGAAGGTCGCTCCTGATTGGCTGAGGGGGGATGGGGAGGGGGGAGGGGGCACCGTCGCTCGACTGGGTGAATGAAAGCGGCGGGCCCCCTGCCGGGAGATGAGATTGTATTTCCACAAGACATCATTTTTGTTTACTGGGTGTTAATAATGGCTAATTAATAATCCCTTATTCGCCTGTCTGGAGAGCAGAGGCCTGCTTTCTCTTAAGGAGAAGAAAGAGGGATGGAGATAGATGGATGCAGGAAGGGAGGGAGGGATAGATGGAGGGAGGGAGGGAAGTAGGGCTAGATGGAGGGAGAGAGGGAGGGATGGATAGATGGCGGGAGGGAGGACAGAAAGTGTCAAGTGTTTAACTGGCTGGAACGGTGGGCTGCTGGACACCCTACACTCCCCTGTGCCCCATGAACACACACACACCACACACACACACCACACACACACACACACACCTTCGTCCGAGTGTGTGTGTGATAGTTCATGTTCAAAAGGAGCAGGTGAAGCTCCGTTGCCCCCCCCCCCTATGCTGCCCTCCCAGGTGGACATACTGTAGGTAGCAACCTTAGCCCACCCTGCACCCCATCCCTCCGTTGACCCAATGGGTGGGGTCAGCATCCGTGTTTGTGTGATGTTTGACAGGTGAAGACACACGCAGATCAATGGATGGAAGGAGAGAAGGATGGAGGGATGGAGGGGTTCTACTGTAAAATTGACATGTTGTATGACTTAACCCCTGAACAATGTGATCTTTGTGTGTGTGTGTGTGTGCGTGTGCGTGTGTGTGTGTGTGTGTGTGTGTGTGTGCGTGTGCGTGTGCGTGTGTGTCTCCTTGCTGCAGAGTGTTGAGGTGGGACTGCGAGACAGACATTGCAGCGTTGGAGGGACACTTCGACATCGTAATGTGTGCCGACTGGTAGGTGACCACATCACTGACCTCTGCTTCCTCCTCACACACACACACACACACCTCCCCCCAGTGTGTCCATATTAATATTCGTGTTCTGGTGACAGTTATCAGATGGATCCCCCCCCCCCTCCTGGCCCCCACGTTAGTTCTCCTACGCTGGCTCCTACAGGCGCTACCATTTTCACCAAATTGATTCTTCTTCATGCTTGGCGTCCCAGCAAATGACTTAGGCAAATTGCAAATAATTATGCCTTGAAGAGAGAGGAGAGAGAGCGGACGACAGAGAGATATGAAGAGATAAAGAGAGAGAGGATGTGCGAGAGAAAGAGAGATGAAGATTAAGTGTGAGTGAGAAAGAGGGTTAAAAGAGAGAGTGAGGGCGAGCGAAAGAGAGGAAATGAGAGGAGGCAACTGTGGAGCAACACAAACACCTCAATTAACGTTTAAGTGACCAAAGCACACATCTCTCTCTCCCTCTCTTTCTCTCTCTCCCTCTCCCTTTCTGTCTCTCTCTCCCTCTCTTCATCCCTCTCTGTTTTTCTCTCTCTCTTCCTCTCTCTTTGTCTGTCTCTTTCTCCATCTTTCTCTACTTCTTTCTCCCTCCCCCTCTCTTTCTTTCTCATTTCCTCTCTCCTACCTCATTTCTCTATCTCCCTCCCTCTCCCCCAGCTCTCTCTCTCTCTCTCTCTCCAGGATACCCATCTTTGTTAGTGCTCTCAGTTCTCCTCGCCCCACTTGTTGAGTGTAGTTGGAAGCTCATTGCTCATTACAGGGAGTTTACCTGCCTGTCTACCTGCCTGTCTACCAGCCTGTCTACCTGCCTGTCCTCCTACCTTTCTACCTGTCTCTCTCTCACCTCTCTTTCCTTCTTACTCTCTCCCCTCTCTTTCCGTCTCTCACAAACATAGACACTCACAAGTGACTGCAACACTTAACTCTCAGCTCTGTGTTCCTGCAGTGTGAATCCAGGGTGTGTGTCTGTGTGTGGGTGCATGTGTGTTCGTGTATGTGTGTGCGTGTGTGTTCGTGCTTGTGTGTGCGTGTGTGTGAGTGTGTGAGAGCGGTGTGTCCATCTGAAAGCTATGATAGCTGTATGAGCTGTGTGATAAGTGGGGCATTAGCAGAGTTAGCATTATTTTAATGTCAGAGTTATTATCGGTAATGGCCAGGTGAAATGAACAGTGTTGCATAGGGGTAATAAGGGATGCCTCACTGCGTACCACATGTACCCTGGGTGTATGCATATACCTGTGTATGTGCGTGTGTGTGTGTGCGTGTGTGTGTGTGTGTGAGGAGGAGGCTGATAGGTGTGTATGTGGCAGTAGATAAACCTTATCCCTGAGCCTGATGAACTATATGTAGGTACATGTTTTCCAGCTTACTTGTGAGGTGTGTGTGTGTGTGTGTGCGTGTGTGTGGAGCGCCTACCGAGCGGTGTGTAATTGACTGCGTCTCCGACGGAGAGTGATGGCTGTGCGATTAACGAGCACACCGGCCTGACGATCACCGGAGAAAAGGTCAACAGCCACACTTCTCCTCCAATTAATTATAGTCTTTCAGACAATGGAGCCACTGTAGACAGCCAGCACTGGACTAGAATATGGAGACCTCACACTGTCACACACACACACACCGTCACACATGCACCGTCACACACACACACACATACTGTCACACATGCACTGTCACACACACATACTGTCACACACACACACTGTCACAGACGCAGTGTCACACACACACACACACACACACTGTCACACACACTGTCACACACACACATACACTGTCACAAATGCACTGTCACACACACACACTGTCACACATACTGTCATACACATAATCTCACACACGCACACACACACACCTGCATAGATTTGCATGCTCTCATGCACAAATCACCTTATATGCCGGAAGTTTTTCTCACATGCTCTCTCTCTCTCTCTCTCTCTCTCTCACACACACACACACACACACACACACACTCACACACACACACTTGCTCTCTCACTCACTGGCGCTCACACACTGGCTGTGCTGGCATGTGTACTGAGCAGTGCCATGACTGGTCTTGTGAGCTGGGATTCCTGCAGAGGGATTGTGGGTAGTGGAGGCTTGGCGAGGACAACAGCATGTCTGCACCTCTAAGCTGCCCATGTGTGGGCCTGGAGATAAAGCCCTTTGTCTGTGTGTGTGTTAGTGTGTGTGTGTGTGAGTGTGTGTGTGAGTGTGTGTGTGTGTGTGTGTGTGAGAAGTGAGCGTGTCATGCCTTTTGCGTACGTTGAGACGCACGCACACGTATGTCGACATTCGATGGCAACGTCGATTTGCTCCGCCATCGCTAATCATTATTTAGCACGTTTGGGGTTTCGTGACGGTGCAGTGTTAGCATGTCCTGTCCACTCGCACGCGCACGCCAGAGGTTCTGGGCGCGGCTTACATTTGGAGAAATCCCTTTCATTTCGCAAACAGCATGACATGGACGGCCACCGCATAGAGAATTAGCGGCGAGCACTTAACGAATAACACAATAGAGAGACCTGGATGGAGAGACAAAAACAAAGACAGGGAGACCGGTCCCAGAAAGGGAGGGCTCATGCTCTTTAATCGTCAATAACGTCAATCATCTGATTAGCGTAAGCAGCTAAGCAACACCATATGATTTCGCTGCACTCATTTAGTAAATGCCTTTTCTTTGGGCCGTTGTGTTTCCTGCAGGTCTCACTGAACAGATGAAGTTAATGCTGCCGGGATTAAATCAGATTTAGTACGGAAGTCCACCCTCACCCCAGACGCACGCCCCGAGAGACGCACGCGTACACGCACGCCCCGAGGGACGCACGCGTACACGCATCACACACACACACACACAGCGAGACACACGTAAAAAAAACAACAGCAACATTCTCACGCACGCCCTCCTGAGCGCAGCTCTGATGTCCAGATTACGCCACACGCAGCATATGGGGGAACTCTAGATAATTCCAGGTGGGTTTAGCCCCAGCTTCTCATTCTCAGACCTGCCCAAAATAACCCAGACTAGCAGCTATTATCCTGGCTGGGGGCCCCTCCGACAGACAGCTTAACCTCTTGCTAACTCTTACCCCCTGTTACTGCTTTCACCATGTCATCCTATTAAGTATGGGAGGTTGTTTGTGACACGGCGTGTGTGTAGGTCAGTGCTTCTGTGTAATGCCCCTTTACGTGTTGCTGTACTCAGAGAGCTAAGGTTGTCCCGTCGTCAAGGGAACAGTGCCCCCGGGAACAGTCCAGAAGCCTTCTGTGATGTAACCACACACATGTAACACACTGGAGATGTCTACTTGTAGCTCCCACACACACGAGCAGGTCACTCAGTGATGAGAGTGTGGACAGAAGGGGGTAGACAGTAAACATTGTCCCATTCTCTTCCTCCATGGTGAGCTGTACAGGGGATGTGAACCTGTGTAACAGAGGATATGAACCTGTGTACAGGCGACCCTCTCCCTCCCTCCCCCCAGGCCTACGTGCTCAGAACCCACTGGTAATGAGGAGATCAGATATCAGTGGCTGCTGAGGCATGGGGGGTGTAGAGGAAGTGTCTGGGAGCAGGGGAGCAGGGTGGGGTGTCCCGCTCACCAGAGACGAGGGCAGAGAAAGGGCATACAGCCGCCCAGTCGACACCTTGCCCCCCTCCCCACCCTCCTCCCCTCCCCACCCTCCCCTCAATCCCCCCTGGAGCAGAGACTGGGCCCCCCCCCGTCATTGTTCTGGCCTGACCCCTCCCCGCCTAGAACATGGCAGGTCACCAGTGGAACACCAAGTGAGACTGATTGGGGGGTGGGGGTGAGGAGGTCGTGACCCCCCCAGCATGTGTTAGGGGAGTGGGGCCACGTCTATGTTGGTCCTGTGACGTGCTGGGGTGTCCCTGGGTTTAGGGATGACCTCATGGAAACGTGACATCACGGCGGCTCAAAGGTGCTTCCTTACAGGCTGCACGCGACCACACACACACGCACACACACATGCACAAATATGCACACACATGCACACACATGCATGCACACACACACATACACACACGCGCGCGAGCACACACACAGAAGGAGCTCAATGCTCAAGCTGGGCAGGTTTAGCTGTTTTCTTTGTCATCTAAATCAAGTGTATCTGTGTTTTGATAGTTTTCCAGGCGCTGTGGTCTAGGAGTTGGGTTCAGGGGAGGACAGGGTTTAGAATCCCTGGCAGGCAGACACACTAGCAGGCAGACACACTAGCAGGCAGACACACGTACAGACAGACAGGCAGGCAGGCAGGCGCAGGCAGGCAGGCAGGCAGGCAGGCAGGCAGGCAGGCAGGCAGGCAGACACACACACAGACAGGAGGGCAGACACACAGACAGACAGGCAGGCAGACACACACACAGACAGGAGGGCAGACACACAGACAGACAGGCAGGCAGACACACACACTGACAGGCAGGCAGGCAGGCAGACACACATACAGACAAGCAGACAGGCAGGCAGGCAGGCAGGCAGGCAGGCATACACTCAGAGACAGGAGGGCACACACACAGGCAGCCAGGCAGGTAGCCAGCCAGCCAGGCAGGCAGGTAGGCAAGCACACATGCAGACTAGCAGACGCGTGCTCACACACACACACACACACACACACACACACACACATGCAGACAGGACAGAACAGGACAGAACAGGACCATGCTGTGCACTGCACCCCTCCACAGAACCGTTTCCTCCTCCAGGACACATTTGCATACAGAAGGTCATCAGCTGACGTGATTGGAAAGTTGTTTTCTGATGGAGATACTGCTGCTACTGTCTAGCCAATCAGCGTGTCTGGATTCAAACCCATCTGACCTGTATTATTACATTTTAGTCTAATTACTTTACACTCATTTGTGATTATACTTATCCTGGATGAGGCTATTATGATGCAGCTTGACTGACGGCTGTCTTGGGTGTAGCCACGGTGAGATAAGGGAAATGGACTGGAAGAAGGGTGTGTGTGTATGTGTGTATGTGTGTGAGTGTGTGTGTGTGTGTGAGTGTGTGTGTGTGTGTGTGTGTGTGTGTGAGAGCGAGAGAGAGGGAGAGAGAGAGAGAGCATGTATGTGAGTGAGAGTCAGTGTGTGTATGTGGGGGGGGGGGTATTGAATGAAGCCTTGGTGTAGGTGTGTGAGAGATGTGTGTGTGTATGAGAGTGAATAAGTGTGTGTGGGGGGGTTTGAATGAAACCCTGCCCAGCATGTGTCTGATCTGATGGAGAGTGCGTTACCAGGGTGATCACCGTGGGCAACGAGGCATGCATGAGCTCACGTCTGTTTCCCCCTTCTCATCTCCTGCTCAGTGACATTCACCCAGCTTCCTGCTGACGCACACACACACCGGCACCTTAACACACACACACACACACATACACACTCTCATGCAGACAATTTGTACATTCACATTTGTACAGACTTCCTCTCTGTCTCTCTCTAACACTCACACACTCTCTTCCACACTCACACACACACACACACACGCACGCTAGTTTGTCCAGTCAAGTCTCAGTTTGCTCCTGTGGCTGTCTTCGGAACACCAGTGTGTGTGTGCGTGGTGTTGTGTGAGTGTGTGGTGTATGTGTGTATGTGTGTGTGTGCATGGTGTGTGTGCATGGTGTTGTGTGTGTGCGTGGTGCATGTGTGTACGTGTGTGTGTGTGATGCATGTGTGTACGTGTGTGTGTGTGTGCGTGGTGTATGTGTGTACGTGTGTGTGCGTGGTGTATGTGTGTACGCATGTGTGTGCATGGTGTATGTGTGTACGTGTGTGTGTGCATGGTGTATGTGTGTACGTGTGTGTGTGTGCGTGGTGTGTGTGCGTGTGTGTGCGTGGTGTGTGTGTGTGCGCGTGGTGTATGCGTGTACGTGTTTGTGTGCGTGGTGTGTGTGTGTACGTGTGTGTGTGCTCGTGGTGTATGTGTGTGGTGTATGTGTGTGTGTGTACGTGTGTGTGTGCGTGGTGTGTGTGTGTGTGCGCGTGGTGTATGTGTGTACGTGTGTGTGTGTGCGTGGTGTGTGTGTGTACGTGTGTGTGTGTGTGTGCGTGGTGTCGTCTGGCCTGTGAGAGGATCACACTTCCTCTCCTGTCCTTCCCTGCCTGATTCTCCACCCTGCAGCTCTCCTCATCAGATAGCAGTAATTACAGCATAATGACTCTAGACATAGGATAGCCTGATGAACCACGTATAGCTACAAAACAGCCCTCTGTTATTCCGACACCCTCACTTATCCTGCTGCTATCGTTCACTATCCATCTGTCCCATCCTCATTGCGTAGGCTTGCTCAAACTTATTTTGATGTGAACGTTCCGGTGGTAAAGATTAGAGTAGCATGTTTTTATCTCTGTGATTGATGTGTTTTTCCTGAACATGATGCCTCTGCAGTACATCCTTTATGTGAGGATATATCAAGGCAGCGCTCAATTGTGCGTTGGAGTTGTTAGTTTGGAAACTGTCCAGGTGGGCCAGGGGGGGGGAGGGTGCATTAGTGTTTGTATGCATGAGTTTGTGTGTGTTTGTGTGCTTGAGTGTGTGTGCATTAGTGTTTGTGTGTGCGTGAGTGTGTGTGTGTGTGCATGACTGTGTGTGTGCATGACTGTGTGTGTGCGTGTGAGTGTGTGTGTGTGCATGAGTGTGTGCATGAGTGCGTGTGTGTGTGAGTGTGAGTGTGTGTGTGTGTGCATGAGAGTGTGTGTATGTGTGTGTGCATGAGTGCGTGTGTGTGTGTGTGTGCATGAGTGTGTGCGTGTGTGTGTGTGTGTGTGTGCATGAGTGTGTGTGAGTAAACGTTGGTTAATATGGATGCTGATATCTGTCTGTCTCTGGGTAGGAGAGCAGACTAAGGGGAATCCTGACACACACAAGAAAGAATCTTATTCATGCAGATTGTTTTCTCCCCTCGCTCACTTTGTGGATTTATTTGTAAACAAAGAAAAATAAATGGCCCTGCTGGTTTATTTTCAACCACTATCGCTAGAATACATTCTAATCTTTCCGTCTCTCTCTCTCTCTCTCTCTCTCTCTCTGTCTCCTCTCTCTCTCTCTCTCTCTCTCTCTATCTATCTCTTCCCTCCCCATCTCTCTCCCTCTGTCTCTCTCTCCCTCTCTCTCCCCCTCTCTTTCTTTCTCCCTGTCTCCCCCTCTCTCTCCCCCTTTCTATCTCTCTTTTCCTCTGTCTCCCGCTCTCTCCCTCTGTCTCCCCCTCTCTATCTCTCTCTCCCTCTCCCCCTCCCAGCCTGTTTCTGGACCAGTACAGAGGCTGCCTGGTTGATGCAATAAGGAGATTACTGCGACCTGACGTAAGTGTGTGTTCCACTTCCCCCCTCCTTCTCTCCCACTCTCTCTCTCTCTCTCTCTCTCTCTCTCTCTCTCTCTCTCACACACACACACTCCCACACCCCCTTTCTCTCTCCAGTAATTAGTTGTCACCCAGTCAGACAGACAGTAATGGAATGGCAGGATTAATATCATGTAATACTTTAATACTTATTATGTGCAACTTGAATGGAGTCGTCTAATCTATTTGATGCTTTCCCCTCTGGCTAATCATGAAGAGAAGGAACTTCTCCTATTGGCCTCCATGATAAGACCCCACACTGCAAATGCATGAGAGAGAGGGAGGGAGGGGAGAGAGGAGAGAGAGAGGGAGGCAGAGGAGAAGAGAGAGGGAGGGGGAGAGAGGGAGAGGAGGGAGGGAGGGGTGAGAGGGAGGGGAGAGAGGGAGAGGAGAGAAAGGGAGAGGAGAGAGGGAGGGGGAGAGAGGGAGAGGAGAGAATGAGAGATTGAGAGAGAGAAAATGCTTCACAGATAGTGTGAGATTTTCTATTTATCTCAGGGGGCTCTTTCAAGTGTGTGTGTGTGTGTGTGTGTGCGTGTGCGTGTGTGTGTGTGTGTTATCAAAAGAGGCCAAGGGGACTAGGGAGTGTACAGGGAGGGTGTGTGGAGAGGAGGTGTGGTAAGTGGGGGTGGTGGGGTTGGGTGGGTATGAATTTGCTGACAAGGTGGCAGTTTGCTGGAAGGGGGTTGAGGGGTAGGGGAAGTCCTTATGGATTTATTGAGACCAGGGATGCCTGTCCCTGGAGCACATCCTGTACCCCTGTGAGGGCCAGGTAACAGGAGCACATCCTGTACCCCTGTGAGGGCCAGGTAACAGGAACACATCCTGTACTCATGTGAGGGCCAGGTAACAGCTGCACATCCTGTACTCCTGTGAGGGCCAGGTAGCAGGAGCACATCCTGTGACCCTGGTAACAGCTTCACATCCTCCCATCCTGAGCCCAGGATGCTGGGCTGGGCTGTGCTGGTTACCTCCCACGCTCCGACTCCAACCCGTCACAGATCTGTCAAGGGATGAGCCCCAGTGATTCATAACCTCCAGCTCGAGAGATTGAGTCAGATTGCCTGGTGTGTTCACAGCAGCCCAGAGTGGATAAATACTTTAATCAGATTGACAAAACAATTAATTTCCTAATGAGTGTAATTGTTTGTTGTTATCGGAGGTGGCACATCACAACTGGGCTGTTGGATGAGACAGACTGGATGTGTGTGTGTGTGTGGGGGGGGGGTTGTTTTGTTTTGGGGGGAGATACAGAGAGAGAGAGAGAGAGACGCAGAGATACACAGAGAGAGAGAGAGAGAGAGAGAGAGACGCAGAGATACAGAGAGAGAGAGAGATACAGAGAGAGAGATAGAGAGAGGGTTGCAGACAGAGAGAGATACAGAGAGAGAGAGATGCAGACAGAGAGATGCAGAGAGAGATCTACATGTAGAGAGAGATACAGAGAGAGATACAGAGAGAGAGAGCCCCTCTTCAGAGGAAAGCAGCTGTTGGAAGGAGATCATCCTTCTGTTTTTCTGCTGTTCTGTTTGTTTCATTCTGCTTGTGTGTCTGTCTCCCTTCCCTTCTCATTTAATTAAAACAATAATATGATCAAAATATGAAATAATATTTAAAGCCGAAGGATTTCAAAGAAACTTTGAACCTGTGCATAATCCTCTTAGCTGTGCTGTGCTGGCTGTGCTGCCTGCTCTAGAAAAGTGTGGATGCGTTTCAAGCATTGATTGGATTAGTCCAGCTTTAATCTTTTTGTTTGTTATCTAATATAATACCTGGGAGAAATCAAATAGAATGGAATCATCCAGCTGGCCACTCGTGAGGAGGGTGTGAGTGTGACTGGCGGGAGAGCAAACTGAACAAGAGGAAGATCAGAAATGTACTCATTCCCCCATAAGTGTACATGTATCCTAATGTTCTGCCCCCCTCACACACACATACACACACACACCCACTCTCTCTCACACACACACACACACACCCACTCTCTCTCTCTCTCACACACACACACACACACACACACCCACTCTCTCTCTCACACACACACAAACACACAGGGGACGGCGTTGGTGTTTGCCCCCGTGCGAGGAGACACCCTGGCCGAGTTCTGTCTCCTGGCAGAAGGGGCAGGGCTCTACGTCCGCCGCTATGACAAGTACGATGAAGACGTTTGGAATGTCCACCTGAAGGTACTCTCACCTGTCTGTCTGACACACTCACCTGTCTGTCTGATACGCTCACCTGTCTGTCTGACTCACTAAAATGTCTGTCTGACAAACTCACCTGTCTCTCTGACACACTCACCTGGCTGTCTGATACGCTCACCTGTCTATCTGACATACTGACCTGTTTGCTACACACACCTGTCTCTGACACACTCACTTGTCTGTCTGACACACTCACATGTCTGTCTGCTACACTCACCTGTCTGTCTGACACAGTCATCTGTGTGCTACACTCACCTGTCTGTTTGACACAGTCACCTGTCTGTCTGCTACACTCACCTGTTTTTCTGCAACGCTAACCTGTCTGGCTGTTCTCAAGTAAAATCCTCTATAACACTTCACTAAATCTGTTTCCTGCTCTATTTAGAGACAGAATTCTCTCAAATAACTGAAAAAGGAAGGCTTATTCAACCCAGTCTTAGCAATAACAACCATACATCATTTTTACTGTTTAAATTTCAGCTTTCAAACTCTTTCAGCTGCACCAAAAAACATGATCAGTGACTTTAATACTTACTGTACATTTGCACAAGTACGCTGAGAATCAGTGCTGGAGAAAGCGTGTGTGTGTGTGTGTGTGTGTGTGTGTGTGTATGTGTGTGTAGAGCCCAGGTTCTTAACAATCCCTCCTGAATAGAAGTCTGTGAATGTCTTCGACCAGTAGGAGCGGAGAGCAGAGAACGAGGAACAAGAGAAGGCAAGAAAAGTGGTCGAGAAAGAAAGGAGTGAGGGAGCAGAGGAGAGGAGGGAGAGATGGAAGGAGGAGAGGAGGGAGTAGAGAGGTAGAGTGAAAGACAAAGGTAGAGGGAGGAGGTAGATTGAGAGCGATAGATGGAGGGAGGAGAGAGGTAGAGAGAGAGTTGGAGGGAGGAGAGAGGTAGAGCGAGAGAGAGATGGAGGGAGGAGAGAGGTAGAGTGAGAGAGAGATGGAGGGAAGAGAGAGGTAGAGTGAGCGAGATTCAGCGCTAAGAGCAGTACTGTCCAGCTGGTTAACGAAAGCGCCAGGCAGTGGGTGGCATGTGTGTGTGTGTGGGGGGTGGCTGCTGGTCGGTGGGCTGGCAGACTGGTGCCCCCAGAGCCCATTAGACTGCCTGCGTCCATCACAATGGTCCTGCCCACAGAGAGGAAATGGCACTGACAGCAGGACACACTTGCTTTATGTCTCTCTCTCTTTACCCACCCCTCTTACATCTCCAGCTCTCTCTCTTTCTCTTTCTCTCCGTCTTGCCGTCTTTTTTTAACCCTGCTCAAGATTTCTTCCGTCCCCCGTGCCTGTGTGTGTGTGTGTACACAGGTGTGTGTTTATAGGTGTGTGTGTATACACTGGTGTGTATTTCTTGGTGTGTCTGGATGTGCATTAGTGTGTGTGTGTATCGTGCGTGTGTGTGTGTGTGAGAAACGTGAGTGGTCCCTGGCTCCGCAGTCACATTGAGCTCCGCCCCAGGGTCTGTCAAGTGGCCACTCTGTGGGTCTGTGGGCGACTAAGAGGCTGTCGCTCTACCCCCCTTCCCCTTCCCTCAGACCCACCTCTACCCACCCTCCTCTCTTCCTCACCCTCCTTCTCCCTCAACTAAGCATTCAGTCAATCACTCACTCAGTCAGGCAGTTAGTCAATCATTCTGTCCGTCAGTCAGACAGTCACACAGTCAGACAGTCAGTCATACAGTCAGTCAAACAGTCAGTCAGTCAGACCGTCAGACAGCCAGTCAGACAGTCAGTCACGCAGTCAGTCACACAGTTAGCCAGTAAGGCAATACAAAGCACTATAGTCTTAACACCTCACTCAGTAGAAAAGATACCAGAGAGAGCCACAGTAGTAATAGTGTGACAGGGAACCAGAGAGACCTCCACTTAGTCTCCATTAGCCACAGGGATTAGCTGGAAAGGCGGGGTACGGGCGGGGTACGGGCAGGGTTGGGTTTCCCAACAATCAGCAACCTGGTGTTAGGATTGGTTCTGCAGGTGTGAGCTAAGGTCAGAGGTCACCATGTAATTACCACCTGATGGATTTGCGAGTGAATTGAAGGAAGGACGACTCTACCTCTCCTGGTCTGTCTCTCTCACAGACACGCTCTCAAATGCACAATGACTCCATCTCTCTCGCACACAGTTGATGGCTCTGTGTCTCGCGCGCGTGCACGCACACATGCGCGTGCACACACATGCGCTTGCATTCACACACACACACACACACACACACACACACACACACACACACTGGGCCTCTATGTGTTTCTCCATCCTGTGTTGTGTGTCCTTGATGTACCTGGAGGCTGCTGGGGTCTTTGTGTGTGCTGGACCACCTAGGGTGGCCCTGTGTTGGTAATGAAGCCAGCCAGCAGGGCCGCAGCAGCTGAGTCAAGTGTCTCTCTCTCTCGTGGGCTTTGTGCAATGACTCAGAGGTGTGTGAGTGAGAGTGTGTGTGTGTGTGTGGATGGATGTGTGTGAGAGTGTGTGTGTGTGTGTGTGGAGGGGTGTATGTGAGCGTGGGTGTCTGTTGTGTACGTGCGAGCGTATATGTGCGTGTACTGGTTTCTGTGTGTTGGTGCGTCTGTGTGTGTGTTTGCAAGCGTGTGTGGGTCACATTTGCAACCAAGGATACCGCCTGGTTGCTTTGCTCACCCTCTCGCCCCACCACCCCAACCGCAAACGCACACACACACACACACACACACACACATACACACACACACACACACATACACACACACACACAGCGAGGTGTGTGTAGAGGAGGGTCAGTATGATGTGAGTGCAGCTGAAGTGGCCTGCTGGTATCAGAAGGTGATTAACCCTGCTATGCTTATCATCTGATGAACACTCTGCCCCCTGTGTGTCCCACCGTGATACGGCACAGACTCACACACACACACACTCACTCACACTCACACACGTGTACACACACACACACACACTCACACTCACACACACTCACACATGTGTACACACACACACACACTCACACTCACACACACTCACACACATACACTCACACACATACACACATGGCTAAGAATTATATCACTGCCAGCAGATGACTGCATTTCACACACGCATGAGAACAAATCCTCACACCAGACACACCACAGGCTAGACATCAGACATACACAGCCCTTTTTCAGCCCAGAATGATCTTAATGAGTAAAGTGGCGACGGTGTCCCGTGTGCGTTTGGTGTCCATGTGTAGACGCACACAGCACGGGCAGCGTGGACACCAGCGCTAGCAGGAGCGCAGGGTTCACCATGCTGCTGCTGCTGTCGGTGTCGCCGCGCTGCCCAAACACGCCGCAGCACCGTGGAAACCCAGCAGGCCTCGGAGACGCGAGAACGGCCCTACCGCACGTCATCCAAACAGCCCTACCTCATGTCATCCAAACAGCCCTACCTCATATCATCCAAACAGCCCTACCTCATGTCATCCTAACAGCCCTACCTCATGTCATCCAAACAGCCCTACCTCACGTCATCCTAACAGCCCTACCGCACATCATCCAACAGCCCTACCGCACGTCATTCTAACAGCCCTACCTCACGTCATCCTAACAGCCCTACCTCATGTCATCCAAACAGCCCTACCTCACGTCATCCTAACAGCCCTACCTCATGTCATCCAAACAGCCCTACCTCACGTCATCGTAACGGCCCTACCGCACGTCATCCGAACAGCCCTACCTCATGTCATCCTAACAGCCCTACCGCACGTCATCCAAACTGCCCTACCACGCGTCATCCTAAACCTGCCGGCTGCCTTAGGCGCGACGCGCTTCATCCCTAGATACCAGCCTCACCTTAACGCACCTCTCATTGTCCGATCCTAAACAGCCGTGAGCCTCCACGTTCATCCTAACAAACAAGCAATGGAGAACCACAGATTCATCCTACCTTCACCCGCGCACGTACCCTCTCAAACCTGCGCACCTTTACCACACAGTCATGGCCTAACTGCCCTATCGCCAGACGGTCATCCTAATACTTGCGCCTATCGGCACGTCCGCCGCCCAGCATGCTACGTCTGCTGCCAGGGCGCCTTGCAACAAAGAGAGGAAAGGAGCGAGAGATGGGGTTGGTTGGCAACTCTTTTAAGACTCCCCAAGTCGCGAGTCTCGCCATTCGCCGCCCACCCCCCTCCATGACGGGCGCCCCCCCTCCGCCAGCTCATTCCCCTCCCCCCTGACCAATGTTTGCAAGTATTACTTCCCCCTTGTCTCTACTAAGCTGCCGTAGGACTCCTTTACACTAACACCCCTAGCCCCTCCCTTCCCCCTCCCTCCCCCTCCCTGAGCAATCAATGTGTCAGCAGCGAGGCATGAGTGCCTCTTCGTGAGCAGTGGAGATGGGCTATGGGTTTGACCGTTCGCTCATTGTATCCTCTTATCCCTACTGTTCTGGAATAGAGCAGCAAGCAGCCTGATGGGTGGAACGGACCTGACTAATGCACATGCTTTCTCTGGCGCCCTCTTAATCTTTTACTCGAAAGGTATGTGAAGCAGAGTCCTTATGAATGTTAATATTTTGAACTCACCTCACCCCCCCGTCCCCCTATATATGTATACTTTTACCAGGCAGCACACCGATCCACACCGACACTCCCTTCCCCCCAGTCAGACAATTACGACACGACGCACGGTAAGCGCGCACGCCTCTCGTGTGTTAACCCCTCTGTGTTCGTCCGTCCGTTCTCACAGATGCCTGGCTGGCCCTGTTCACCCCGATAAAAAATAAAACATGTCGACTCTCTCTTTCGGTTTCTATCCATCCCATCCCTTCTCTCTCCAGCTCTCTCAGCCTAAGCTCCCCCACACCTCCTTCTATCTCTTTCTCCATAAAACTCTATCCCTCCCTCTCTTCGCCCTCCCTCCCTCCTTCTTTCTCTTCTTCCTCCCTCCCTCCCTTTCTTGTTCATCCCTCTTTCCCTCTCTCCCTCTCTTCTTCCTCCCTCCCTTCCTCCCTCCCTCTCTTCTCCCTTCCTCCCTCCCTCCCTGCCCCTCTTCTCCCTCCTCTTTTCTCCCTGCCTCCCTCTATTCTCCCTCCCTCTCTTCTCCCTCCCTTCCTCGCTCCCCACCTCATCCTTCGTTTTCTGTTTCTCAATCCCACAGAGAGACCCCCAGACATCCTATTCCTCCCTCCCTCCCTCTCTCTCGTACGGGTGTGGTAGCACCTCTTAACCTCTCTCTCTCCCTCTCTCTTTCTCTCTCATTCTCTCTCTCTTGCACACATGTGGCAGCACCTCTCTCTCTCATTCTCTCTCTGTCCCTCTCCCTTTCTCTCTCTCATCTCTGTCCACCCACCCACTCTCTCTCACCTCTCCCCTTTTTCTCTCCTTCTCTCTCTCTCTCTCTCTCTCGGTGAAAAAGGTGTGGAATGAGTGAAGGGCAGGGGGAGAAGCAAGGAGGGAGAGAGAAAGCAGGCCGGGGCAAAAGTGCCAATGAAAGAAAGGGCTTGCATCTTGGCAGGGGCGCGGTTAAAAAGCGTACGAGCCGATTTACCCAGTCACCCGTGAAGCTGATTAGCAGCCTGTGATCAGGAGGAACAGCTTTGCTTGTTAAACTTTTCACCTCTGCGAGCTCCACCGACCCCCAACCCCTTTCCTCTCACTCTGCCCCCTCCAGCCCCTCCACCCCCTCTCCTCCTTGCAGGCAGTCCTCACACCCCCCCCCAGCCCCCCAGCAGATTTAAATGTGAATGTACACGGGTCCCTGCTGCAGGCTTAGAGTCGGACTGCGGACCCCCCCCCCCTCACTCCGCCCCCCCCCACACCCCCGCTCAGGGATAGGGGTCGGGGGTTCAACCACCGGGCCGGTGCGTGGAGGGGTGGGCCGAGAGATAACACACATCAAGGGCATGGGGGAGAGAGAAAGGGCGGAGGATGGTGGGGGTGCAGAGGGACAGACGGCTAATCTGTCCTTTCGGAATCAGGAGAGTGAGACCAAGGGAGGGAGATGGACGGGAAGAAGGTAGAGGGGAGAGAAAAAAGGCAGAAAAGATGTGCCCTACTCTGCTTGGTCGAGAGAGAGAGAAACAGAGAGTGAGAGAGAGAGAGCTGGACAGACAGTCAGAGAGAGAGGAGAGAGAGAGCTGGACAGACAGTCAGAGAGAGAGGAGAGAGAGAGCTGGACAGACAGTCAGAGAGAGAGATCCTGACTTGCTGCGGTCAAGGCAGGTACAGAAATAACCTAATGCAAGATAAGGGTCTACCTACAACCATCCGTTCTGTTCTCCAGGGCAAGTAGGGTTCCGGGAAGTGTGAACCTGTCATCAGTGTTTTTCAGAGGCCTAGTTTACCTAAATGGATTTCACATTTCCCCACTGAACTCACTTTCCTAAGTACTTGCCCGAGGGCACACCTCGCAGCGAGCTGATTGGCTGAGACAGGGCCCGGCTCCAGCGACTGGGATGCCAAGTCCTCTCAGATGGGCAGCGAGGGGTGAGGGTGGGGGAACTGGGCATGGAAACCAGGAGGCCTGGTGTGCCCCAGGGTGTGTGTGTGTGTGTGTGTGTGTGTGTGTTAGAGAGAGAGAGAAACAGACAGAGTGTGAGCCAGTCTTTTTATACCACTTTCACCCACGGTTTTAAAAGCGATTTTGAACCCAATGAAACCCTGTGTGGCACACAGGTAAGCTTGTCCTGTCCTGACGTCAAGGAAGGGGTAAACAACACTTTCAAATGTTGTGTGTGTGTGTGTGCGTGTGTGTGTGTGCGCGTGCGTGTGTGTGTGCGTGTGTGTTTGTGTGTTTCAGATGCTGGGGGTGAGACAAGGAAAGGCGTATGCATGGAGACATGTCCACTACCTGTGTCTCACATCAGCCCCTGAGGCGCACGTGGTGTCACCAAGCATATTCTCGTCGGCTCCTGAGCAACCTGCCTGTCCGTGGATTACCTACCTGTCTGTCCGTACTGAGCTGTCCGTCTGTCGGTCGGTCTGTTCCTGTCTGGTCTGTCTGTTACTGCCTGGTCTCTCTTGTTGGGTCTCTCAGTCTCGAGCGTGTCGTCATAATGCGGGACATGATAATGTGGCTAGTCCATCCCAAGTGCCAACTACAGGATGCGAGGGGGCCTGCAGGTGGAACTATCTGATGGTGGTCACTAGTTATTTTTGAGGCATGGGGGCCGGGCGATGCGTTAGTATGACGAACGACCTCTCCCGCTCACAACGGCCCTGTCGTCGATGCTGGTGCATGGTTGCCCCATGCGGCAGACAGCGATGTTCTAAGACAAGTGCAGAAAAGTTTCAAATTTTACGGAGCTATTTCTGAAGGCTAGGTCCCGCCCGGCTCCTTCTCCTTCCCCCACATGCCCCTCCGCATCGGGTCCGGCCGTCCTGTGTGGCTCCTCCGCCCCGCACCACCTCGTTCCGCTCGGCCCGGGTTCATCCCTATTGGCGTCCCAACGTGTGCTATAAGGGCGGCCCTTCTACATCTTTACCGCCTGCTCCGTCCCAAGGTTCTGTGCAGTCGCCCCTCATGCAAATCGACGAGGTCAGCTGTGCATACCTCAGAGTCTCCTCCTCGCGGCCCTCCACAGCGCGCACGGTGCCGCCCGCGCCGCATGCACCAGATTTAAGGTGCCGACCGGGCGTGTCCCTGGCTCTGACTGTTCTGACGTTTGGGCTGGGGAAGCGGCGGACAGTCTAGAACAGGGGTCGTCAGCTGGGGTAGTGGAGAATGTTACTTTTCTGTGGGTGTTTTTACATGCGTGTGTGTGTGTGTGTGTCTCACACACTGCTCTAATTCCATTCCTGCAATAGGCAAGTCAGTACAGTTATGTCAGAGATCAATCAGAAGCTTAGAGTGGATAACATGTACAACAAAGAGAATGTGTTAATAGAAGTGTGTGTATGACTGTGTGTGAGTGTTTGTGTGTCTGTGTGTTTGTCTGGGTGTTACACCTCTGGCTGTGGTATTAGCCCTTTGAAGTGTTGTAAAGTATTCTGAAATGACTTTTAATATCATAGTTTTGGGTGAGGGGATATGCACATTGTGGCTATCGTCAGGTATATGTGTGTTGGGTTCCCTTGAGGTGTGCTGGTGGCTTTGTGTGGGCGAGTCCCATCTCTGGTCTCGCGTGACCATGTTACTGTGCAAAACAAGAAAGTGTGCGTTGTGCTATCAGGCTCCCGTCACCGTAAAGTGTGGAACACATAAGAGGGTCCAGGGTGCAGATCCACGGCCCCTGGGTTGGCCCCTGGGTTGGCCCCTAGGTTGGCCCCTGGGTTGGCCCCAGGACGACCCCTTGGTTCCTGCTCTGCCGTCGATGTGCAAAGATATGCCAATAATGTATTAATATCCATACACTATAGCCATGTTCTACCCGATCTGTTTCTAGCCTCCAGGATGGATGCTCTAGCAAGGTCCTGGAGCGTGATCCAGGATGGATGCTCTAGTATGGTCCTGGAGCGTGATCCAGGACAGATGCTCTAGCGTGGTCCTAGAGCGTGATCCAGGACAGATGCTCTAGCTTGCTCCTGGGGGCTGTAGACAGACGGTCGTTGGGTGTGTTTCTGTACCAAAGGCTGAGGTTTCTGCAGAGCTGAATGTCGTTCTGCGCTCCACTGTGAAACAAACCTCTTTATCAGCCAAACCTCCAACGTCAAAACCATGTGACAGTGTTTACCACCGCGCCGCCGTGTCACCGCACGGAACCGAGTGGGGTCGACCCGGTCGTGAGGAGCGCCGTGACACTGTGCCCCCCCCCCCCGCTTACTGTGACATCATCTTGCCATGCCGTGTCCTTGAGGTCCAGGGACGGTCTGTGCTTTTATGCATTAACCAATCAGCACTGTAAACCAACACATTTTGGAAAATTGACTGTTTTTTCTTTCTTTCTTTTTTTTCCTCAACAGCTTTTCTCATAGTTTTATTGAATGTTATATTAATTAAAAAAATATCTTGGAGTAATTTGCGTATGTTTTTTACTGTGTACTTACCAATTCACACTCTTGCCCCTGCACTGTTCATGTTATTTGATTGTTTAATACTTTGTTTAAACTAATGTATTTTATAATACCTAAATCATTACAAACCCACTCGATGCATGGGACTGCTGTTCCATCAGCTCCACACCAGCTGTGCTTTACGCAAGCTGCGCTGGGCTACACTGGGCTGCGCTGGGCTACCCTCGGCCTGGGCATCTTCTCCAGGCCACTTCCCCATGATCATCTATCCCTCCACTGGAAGAAAAGAGAGGGAGGGAGGGAGGGCAGCATAGACCTGCTAATCCTGGAGGTCTGTGTTGGTCAGGCTGGTGCATAGCAGCTGCTAAGGAGAGAGAGAGAGGGGAGGAGGGAGAAAGGGAGGGAGAGAGAGAGGGGGGATGGAGAGAGAGGGGGAGAGAATGTGGGGAGAGGGAAGGAGGGAGAGAGAGAGGAGGAGGGAGGGAGAGAGCGAGGGGAGAGAGTACAGCACGAGGAGCCAGTCAGACCCCAAGATCTCTTTTGATATTTTAAACAGGCTTGTTCTCCCCTCCCAGCACTCAGGCAGAGAGAGGGAGGACGAGGGAAGGGAAGGGAGAAAGAGAGACGGACAGACAGAGACAGAAAGAGAGAAAGAAGGTGAGATAATTTGTGTGTGACAGAGATGTGGTGGAGAGAGGGAAAGACAGAGAGAAGGGCAGCTAAAGAGAGAGTGAGAGAGAGAGCTCCCTGTTCAACACAAGGGCCCCATTAACTTGACCACTTGCCCTTTGCACACAATGCCTGGGCCAGCCCCTTGCCCCTCCCACCTAATTACGTGCGATTAGGCTCAGTGTGCTATGTCAAGATGCTGTGGGGTGGGGGAGGAGAAGGGAACTCTGCTCAGGACACACAGACAGATAGACAGACATCTGTTTCTGCCCGCCGTGGTTTGTGTATGTCATGTTGGACATACGGACGGGGGAGAGACCTCCCTGGGTGTCTAAAGAGACGTCTGCAGAGACACGCACAGTCAGTCTGCTCTCTCTGTGCTTTCCCCTCCGTCCATCCTTTTGATAAGACTAACAGGGCAGCTGGCTGTTTTGTTTCCCAACGCACACATGTGACACACATTGTGACCCAGGTGGTGTGTTGTCACTGAGAGCTCCGTGTTGATGTAGTCAGTTTGCAGGCGTCCTGGGAGCTGAGGGGGGTGAATGCTGTTGCCAGGCGGTGGTACTGGGTCAGTGCAAGCCACCACCACCCCACTGCAGCGCCACACTGCAGCGCCAGCCACAGTCTGCCAGGTGGGTTCAGGTGGATATCTGAACCCCGTGACCTCCCGACCTCCTTCTCATCTCTGATTGGCTTGTCCCAACGGAGGTGACACACCAGGGCCAGCACAGGACACCTGGCCATGGATCTCACACAGGCAGAGAGAGAGGTGAGGGGGTGACTTATACAAGTTACCCTGTTCAAGTACAGTCCATGGATTCTGCTGACACTGAAGGATGGTCTGACCGGTGAGTGTATGTGTGTGTGTGTGTGTGTGTGTGTGTGTGTGTGTGTGTGTAAGCAGACACATGGTTCACAGCTTGCGTCTCATCTCGCTTGTCCTCATTTCTCACATTTCCTCTCTCGTACTCTTGAAGTTGTAGCTTTGGAAAAAGCTGCAAAGCCTTTCCTGTTTTCCTCCTGAAGGCGATTCTAGGATGCTTTCAATGATCCACTTTAATTATAAGGATTCACTCTAGTTGTGCTTCTGCCTCTCCTTCCCTAGCAGTCTGCTCCTGCACAGAGTGGTTTTTCTCTGAGCAGGTGAAGTGGAATGCTGTAAAGTCCCTGAAAGCATTTTTAATTTAAAAAGCCATTCAGTCTGTCAGTGGCAGGAGAGCGAGCTATTCCCTGTGAACACCTGCCTTTGGCCTTGAGGCCCAAAATGACCTTTTCCATTACAGGAGGAAGGAGCCGGAATTTTGTTCTACTCAGAGCGACTGGCGCTTTGTAGCCATGTAAGTCTACTTTACTGTACTGACCTTGTACACTTAACCCTAATGAGGTGCTGGCGTGGTAAATATGAATCTGAGCAGTGGCTATCTCTTAGTTGGAAAGTGCCTGTGCACCGTTAAGAGAACTGGGCTCTACACACACACACACACACACACACACACACATGCACACACACACACACACCGAGTGATGTGTGCATGTTCCCATCCTCAGAGACCTGGGAAGCTCGTGCAGGAAGATTGTGTCTCTAAACAAAGCACTTCACCGGCCAGGATAAAGCCATCCCCACCTGGATATGGCGTTAATATGACGCTAAGCCTTGGGACCAGAGTGCCCAGAGCAGACCCTACACACAGCTTAATAAACCCACGCTTAATTGGGGGCCCGCTCTGTTGACTACAGCACTCAGCGCCGGTGATTAGCTTGGTGGAAGGACGTATTCAGAGTAACAGGCCGTCATCGTTGAGATGACGGAGAGTATTCCCCCCCCCCCCCCTACCCTCTGCCCCCCCTCCGTCTCCTCTCCTGGGCTGTTTACACTCTGGCATCACTGTGTTTGCTCTTGTGTTGATAGTCCAGAGACTGAGAGGCAGGCGGGATGAATGGAGGGAGTGTGTTGAGTGTGTTGAGTGGGGAGTTGAGACTCCACACCTGCTTGTCTCTCTTCTGGAGGCTTCCTGCCCTCCTGCCTCCTGCCCTCCTGCCTTCTGCCCTCCTGCCCTCCTGCCTCCTGCCTCCTGCCCTCCTGCCCTCCTGCCTCCCTGCACTCCTTCCCTCTTGTCCTCCTGCCCTCCTGCCCTCCTGTCCTCCTGCCCTCTTGTCCTCCTACCCTCTTGCCTTCCTGCCTCCTTCCCTCCTGCCGTCCTGTCCTCTTGCCCTCCTTCCTTGGTCAGCAGCAAACAGATTGTTTCCCATACTTTTACTGGCTTGTCTGTCTCCACGCCTGCCTGCCTACCTGCCTGTCTGTCGACTTGCCAGCCTGCCTGCCTGTCTGTCTCCATATCAGCCTGCCTGCCTACCTGCCTGCCTGCCTGCCTGCCTGCCATTCTGCTTGTTTGTCTGTCTGTCTGTCTGTCTGTCTGTCTGTCTGTCTGTCTGTCTGTCTGTCTATGGTCTCCAGGGGAACAGTTCAGTGGCTCTCTCCCCAGTGTTCCCCTCCAGGCCATTAGGTTTAGTCAACGAGCTTCTTCCTGTCACAAGAGGCCAGGCCAAAATGGAGAGGGTCGTTACGTTTTCTCTGAAGGTCAACAAGAATGCAGCACAGCCTGGCTAGCAACTCTTAGCCTGCCAGCGCCACACAATGTTAAATCCACCTGTCTGGATTTTCTCCAGTATCCCAGGGCCAATGCACATAGATTATACTTATTCTTAATCTCCCAAACAAAAGACATTTACTTGTAGCAAACCAGACTCTAATGAGGCTGTGTAACTATTGCAATAAGGGCCTCTCTCCCCTCCTAACACCACTTTACATAGCATGTGCCTGTATGGCGAGCTATAAGCACAAGGACCTCAGCTCAGTTCAGCTGCCCAGATCTCATCCATCTCTTCCAGGTAATTCCTTGACGTTAAGTGTATTGAATCCCTGAGGTTTAACCTGCTGAGTTGGCCTGCATCTTGAGCTCCCTGGTCTGGGTCCAATCCTGCAGTGGTCTGACCTGCAGTACCGTCTAACACCCAAGATGAGGAATTCTGTCTGGCTGACGGCTGGCTGAGGGCTGGCTGGCTGGCTGTCTGACTAGCCTGTCTGGCTGGCTCTCTGTCTGTCTAACTGGCTGTCTGGCTCAGGGGTGGTTGGCTGGCTGGCTCTCTGTCTGTCTAACTGGCTGCCTGGCTCTCTGTCTGTCTAACTGGCTGTCTGGCTGTCTGATTTGCTGGCTTTCTGTCTGTCTAACTGGCTGTCTGGCTCAGGGGTGGTTGGCTGGCTGGCTCTCTGTCTGTCTAACTGGCTGTCTGGCTGGCAGCTGGTTGGCTGTCTGGTTAGGGGCTGTCTGTCTGTCTAGGGGTTAGTATTGTAGTGTGTTGCAGTCAGATCCACATGCCTCCAATCATTCAACCAGCACGTTTGATTATTTCATGATTTGTTCATTCATCATATTGTTTATGTCAATGCTTTTTTTTCTCTAATTAAACAAAGGACAAACTCTACTTACCGTAGCGTGTTAGCTGTCTTTAACCAAACCCTGTTTGTAGGCTGTATAGCAGTAGGCTCCAAGGTAACCTGACCACAGAGAAGGCCTGTTTGTAGGCTGTATAGCAGTAGGCTCCAAGGTAACCTGACCACAGAGAAGGCCTGTTTGTAGGCTGTATAGCAGTAGGCTCCAAGGTAACCTGACCACAGAGAAGGCCTGTTTGTAGGCTGTATAGCAGTAGGCTCCAAGGTAACCTGACCACAGAGAAGGCCTGTTTCTGTGCAGCAGCAGAAACTCACACAGCTCTATTAATTAGCTGTTTGATGATGTTAATTGATCTCCCACTGCTGCACTAATTGATAACACCATTGCCATTGACAACAGGAAACACACAGGAAAATCTCTCTGAGAAAAGCCCTCCCTCCCCATTCAGTCCTCCGCACAGCGTCTGTGTGTCTCAGAGAGAGAAAGAGAGAGAAACATCTTGTGCGTGCGTGAGACGGAGATTCCTTTCAGGACTTTATATTTCTCTATTGTTACATCCTTGAACTGCACTGTCGGCACCATGGGAATTATTCAAATGGAAACCTGGGGCATGCCATGTCGGCTTTTTCCTGCCTGCTCGTACCCTCATTTTCAATACATATTTTTATACATCAAACTAATAAAGAACACAGGGATAAAATGAAGGAGATATCTCCATACGCGACGCACAAGCCCAGCATCGCTGCTTTATTTAGCCAACATTTCACTCAGGAGACTGCCGCGAAACACCAGGTGTCAACATTGTGTAATGGCAATATCATCCTACTATTTCTCTCAGCGGGCGATTTACATAATTCTCCATTCCCCACCCTCAGTGTTCAGCTGAATACAGAGTAGCTGTTCTGGTGTCGAAATGTCTATTATCATATAGGAAGTAGGATATGCCTTAACTGCCAGAATCTGGTCTCCACGATGACACTGAGTGAAGCTGAGGTTGACAAACATGAATAGAAATGGTTTTTCTAATAATCAAGGCCTTCAGATTGGCCTGAGGTTGACACCAGGTTGATTCAGTTGTGTGTGTGTGTGTGTGTGTGTGTGTTGGGTGAGGGTGGGGGTGGGGGTG